>CM021105.1:152767427-153286512 GCA_007115665.2 Sequoiadendron giganteum
CAAGAGTACAGTGAAAAAGACAGCTTAGAGAAACACATCACGAGGAACCAAATATTAATCGACAAATTTTCCTAGTCAAGCTTTTCTGAAACAACAGTTGTTCTGAAACAATTAAAACTCATTCAACTGCCAATTTGTAAAAATAGAAAATTGACCCCTAACGAGTTGCCATTAGACATAGGAAATCATTAAGATACCCTAAGCACATGCGCAAAAGGAATTTATTTGAAACATCACCGGTCAAAAGATATTGACAGTTGAAGTTAGCCTCTTTGAAATGCTATCAGGAATGCAGGTACAAAACTGAACAAACTGCATTCGGTTTTGATCTGCTAAAAATAGAAAATATGATCACAAGGTTCTTAAAACTGACATGTGATATCATCTTGATATGGAGAATATGAAACAACTTTCATTCTAAGATGACAATCAATTGGCTGCAAAATCCAAGCTCAAACAAGCAGCCATTTTGCAGAACTGAATGTCTGCAAATAGCAGAAGAGTGTCAAAACCCTCTAGCTTCACTTTTTGAAACTCTGTGAAAAATTATCGTGGGAAGCTGAAAAAAGACACATACGTTCACATATGTCAATTGATTATGATTGCAAATTATTTTTGCATGACAATCTATAGGATTCAAAATACAAGCCTCCAAAGTGGGTCAGTCGGGTTGATTCATCAGGTGCACTTCTGAAAGTGCAGAAGTGAAATTTTGAAATGGGCATCTCAAATTTGCAAAATTTGAGAGTGCCATCATATCCTATGGAGGACCTAATAATATTGATGGTATTCCTAAACTATTAAAGGATTGTGAGAATGAGGTAAAATATAAAATAATTTTTTAAACTTGTTAAAGGATGGTGAAAAAAAGGTACAATGTCAACCTTAATCAATTTTTAAACTTGTCCTTTAATGTGCTTCCATTGATTAATTTAGAGAACATTTAACAAATTGAAGGTGGAGTAAGGAAATTGAAGATGTTGGTAATCCATTTTACCATGAATATACAACAAGAGGGAACTTGTGGGAAGGTATGTTTAATGTTGCTCACATTCCTAAAAGTATTAAGATATTTTATTCCCATTATAAAATCAGCATAGTGCTCTCTCTATATTCATTCACACCATTATCCTTACAATAATAAAAGGTATAAACTAATAGTTTGTACTTGGTAAGTTTGTATAGATTCCCTTTACTATTAAATTGATCGATACTCCAAATTCTTGTTACTTCAATAAAATTTGAGGTACTTTCAACACTACACCAAATCTTCTATTATTTATGTTCTTGCTTAGATTAATATTCTAACATCAACTATTTGGCATTAATCTCCACACAATAATCATGTAAACTATTATGCAGTTCATTAGACAACAATTTTATCTTGCTTTATAGGTGGTGCAAACTAGGGTAAAAAATGGAAGAGTAACGAGATATCTACGGACTAAAATACAATATCTACACATTTTTAATTTTAAATATAGATATATGATCAAGGAGGGAACTCAATATGCTCAAAATTTTATATAAATTCATCAATATTACAAATCTATATTAGGCTTTCAAATAAATGTAGTATACATAATGACAAGTCTGGGTAAAAACCTAAATCTACTTGCAATGCATGAAACATTTTCTTGAGTAATTTATATGTATGAGTGTTGTTTTTAAGTGTTCATCACAAGTTTCATGTTGCAAATAAGTTACACTTGAATCAATAATGGACTAGTCACAAATGGTTTAGTAGTTTCATGATGGAGCATTCCAAAAACAAATGGAATGTCATAGGTTAATGCCCTAGTTGTTGCATGAACATGGTATCTGAGCCCAAGTAGGCTAGGAGTTCCAAGCACCTACAGTGTGGCATATGAGGGAGGTGTTGAAAATAAGACACACCTAGACCAATGATAGAATGGCCACAAATAGGTCACTAGGTTAATAATAGAGCACTCCAACAACAAACAAACGTTCCTAGGCTCATGTCCTAGTTGATCCCTCAATAATTTGAACAACATTTACATATTGTAAATTTAGTCAAATATCAATTTCTTTTAAGAACATGATGTTCATCAAAGTCTATTTTAGTAGGTCACATAAGTAGTAGTGTCAACATACCTCAATATTTAATAAATTATCAATGTAGATGCAACTACATATAACATATATTTTTAAAAATAAAAAATCTATGAAAATACCAAAATAAACCCATGGTTTCAAGAAAAATACAATGAGTAATTTAAAATATGCATACACGGGTATGTGCAGGATCATCATGGAAAAAACAGGCCCTTAAGTGGCAATAAAATTTAGAAAATCAGTGTTAGGCAACTTGACGTACAAATTTGAATAAGTTATCTATATTATTTCAAAAATATGTAAGAAAAGAATCTATATAAAATTGAATGTAGTTTCTAAAATACTAGGTTTATTTTTAATTTTTTAAAATCTATTTGGTGAAAATTTGAAATTTCAATGTAGTAGTACTTAAATTTCAGGGAAAAAATAAGGAGTAGGTGTCTGTCTGACAACCCTAACCATAATAAAATGATAATAATTTTTTATAATATTTTAGATATAAGTACGAGACTCATCTCTTGATGTGATGCATATTTTTTTGTAATATTTTTCCAAGTAAATAATTAATTATGATTTTTTTATTACAAATTTTTAAAAATATAAAAACTTGTATGTCTGACCACCTTAACTTGGTCAAAACTTCATGAAATTCAATTCTTTCCTTTTTAATCTTGTAGTATTTGAAGCATAGAATGTGATGCATGTGTTGGATTCAAAAAATGTGATACCATTTGAAAGCTATAGATTTTTTTCAATCAGCCTATCAATCAGGATTTTAGCTGTAATTCAAATATAAAATGAATAATAATTATTTATTAAATTCAAAGTAAAGCATAATTTATATTGGTGGAAAGCTAAGAATCTCCTTTAAAAACACTTTCTGTTTCATCAATTTTGGGTAAAAAAAATAGTTATCAGCCACATAGGCCATCATATCACTTAGATATCGCCACTTTTTGGCCCATCATGATCCTGCACATACCCACACTACAAAACTTGGAATTCATGATTTTTATTCTAATGAAAGCGACATGTTTATTGGAAAATGTATTCAAACTTTTAATGGTCGTCAAAATTTGTTTGAATAAATTATACATATTCCAAATGTTATAGGATCATCTATTTTGGGGGTCTAGGTTGCACTTTTTGCTATGATAGGTTACATGGCTGAACCTAAAATTGAATGCATGGAATGGGATTTACAGAGGGATTTAGAAATAACAAGCCCAACTGGGGGCTAGAATATATTAAAAAGAGGTTAAGACCTTACCATAAAATCAGAAATTTCATCAAAGAGATATGTCTTATACCACCAAGGTTGCAAGCTAGACCACTAGCTCATTGTTGAGATATGTTAGTCCATACGATTTTGGAAACTAAAAAACCCATGGAATAAAATTGAATCAATGAAATTGGATAACATTTGCATGGAGGTATAGACATGAATGAATAATTAGGTAAATATATTGGGATTTCTAAACTCACGAATGGTGATAAAGGGTTGATGGTTAAGAATGTATAATTGCTAGGAATTTATAGTATAGGGTATGACAACAAAATTTCAATAAATTTATACCATTTTTTATGCCATGTATCATAATGATTTCCTCAAAATAAGCAGAAAAATAGATTATTAATAACATGTTTTGTATATCTTTTACCTTTATTTTTTACTCCCAATTTGAGGTGTATGTTAATCCTAGAATAATCGTTCATCTAAAATAATGTAGAAATTATATAAAATAATGTAAACTAAATTTTTAGACATGAAAGGATATCATTATGGGGTCCATATAAATTATTTGACCATACAAAGATATGATCTTTTGTGCGTACGTTTTGTATATCGCTATAAGAATAACATAAATTTTATTTTAAGCACTTTTAATTATTTGTAAATGTAAATGTAAAAAATTTCATAGTAGGATATTTCACTTGAGAATCTCTCTACTTGTCAAGATATTTTGTATCTTAATTACAAAAAAACTTCTTAGATAGTATCTTATTTCTAATCGTGAATGAAAATGTCTAAATTACACCATATGTTAAGAGACATAAATTGGTTTTTCATTAAGAAACTATTAACTAAATATCTCACAAACAAGGATAACAAACATCTTATAAAAAATATTTTCGCTTGTTGATGGAAAAAATTGTTTGATATTTTTTTCAATATTGCATATACCTTTTGAAATATATAAATGAAACATAAAAAATTTATTACCTTAACTTTAATTTCTAAAACCTAGGGTAAATTGGATCATCATTTCTAATAATTCAGTATGATGCAAACCAACAAGGTGAATAGATTAACTTTCAAGCTCCAAGGTGAGTCAATCAAACCTGGATCTACATCTATTTATGTCATAAGAATGAAATGGAAATATTTTTGAAATATTTCTTTATTAGAATATATCAACTAATATGTGGGTATGTGCAGGATCATGATAGGCCAAAAAATGGCGATATGTAAGTGATATGATGGCCCATGTGGTTGATGAATTTTTTTTAACCAAAATTGATGAAGCAAAAAGGTTTTTTAAAGGAGATTCTCATCTTTCCACCAATATAATTTTTGCTTTACTTTGAATTTAATAAATAAATTATTATGAAAATTTTCTATTTTAATTATGACTAAAGTCCTCCTTGATAGGCTAAATGAAAAACATTTATAGCTTTCAAATGGTATCACATTTTTTGAATCCAAAACATGCATCACATTTTATGCTTTGCATACTATAGGATTAAAAAAAGTGGAATTTCATGAATTTTTGACCAAGTTAATGTGCTCAAACATATGAGTTTTTATATTTTTTTAAATTTGTAATAAAAAATTCATAATTAATTATTATTTTTGAAATAATATAGATAACTTATTCAATTTTTTATGTCAAGTTGCCTAACTCTGATTTTCTGAATTTTCATCGCCACTTAAGGGCCTATTTTTTCCATGATGATCCTGCACATACCCATGTAAAACAAAAAATCTCGAATATAAATGGATGAAAGGAATGATTTGCGACTAGATCTCGATGTTAGAATTTTGTCATTATTTATGTTGTTTGGAAACATGAGCATAGGGTGAATATACTGTATGATCCAGTGTTGTCATTGATTTCAACATTGTTATGATCATTTTCGCATAAATTGGAAGCATTCTTGAAGAAATTTGGACAAAAAAGTGATCTCAAAAATATGGTTATACAAGAATTTTGCTAAGTATTTCTTATGATAGTGTTGTGGTTTAGTGCATCATTTTTTGGGTTTGCATTCCAGTGCAAGTTAGTATAACCCTCTGTGATTATAACTACAGTATTGAAATCATTAGGTGCATCTACATTTAATATTTGTTTTTTTTTTTGAAATATTATGAAAGATATAGATGAAAAAGTTCAACTTTGTATATTATAGTCATTCCTTGTATAGTGTATCAATGTGGGAGATTCTTCATTTCTTCATGGATAATTATTTTGTTCCACGATGATGAGGAGAAGCTATTAGTTTTTGGCTGAGTGGGAATTCAAAGAAACATCAAGTTTTGAAGTCACACATATGGTGAATTATATGTACATATGAAGGTGTTGTGTTTAGGTCTTATTTTGGGTCAACCTAACACATTTGATGTTTTGTGGAGGACAAGTGACTTTATCTTATGTGGGATCTATATTAGGTCCATCCAACCCTATCTTAGTGGGAATTAAATTAAATTATGGTGTGAGATATGGATAAAACAATTTGAGGATGAAATTTTAAATTTTGTGTGTTACTTCTAATTAGGCTGACCTAACTGAAGTTACACTTGTCATGGTTATATAGGATATTAACTTCAAAGTTTTATAATGATGACGAGAATATAATTGATGATGATGATGGTCTGATAGAGAAAAAAGATTGCATGCGAGTAATGAGAGACATATGACATGTATGGTGCTTCACCTACATGTGTGTGATGTGGATGTAATTAGAGTTGAGCAGATTGTGAGAAGATTAGAGTTTTGTTTTAGATCTATTTGAAGATTATTTGAAGATTATCGTGTGCTTCAATGGAGTTGTAATCTAGCATATGATAGATGTTATTGTATTAGTTCAAAAAGGTTATAGTATAGCCACCCCTTTCTTTCTATCTTTCTTACTTTTTGTGGACACTGAGTCCACTTTGTAGTGATCATTTCTATAATAAACTATATACATATATAATATATTATGAGTTAACCCTCGCCGTGGTTTTTCCAATTTTTGGGTTGTCACATAAAAATATTTTAGTTCATGTGTCATGTGATTTTTTGGATGTCTTCATGTTTTCATTCATCACTACAGTTTTATTTATTCTGATAATTTTATGGCTTATGTTTTATTTGATTAAAGAAATATTGATTCACCCTCCCTTTGTGTATTGTGGGTGTTCAACAATTGGTATGAGAGCTTGGTTTTGTGGAATGATGTTGACCAGATTAGGAATATCTCAGAGTTTGAACACATGGATGATAGAAAGTATCCTATTCCTCGAGAAGAGATTATTGCTATTGAATAAAAAAAGGAAAATTGCATGTTAGAGAAAGATGGAGAACTGAAAGTTTCTCTTGAAGAGCTTAACAATGTTGAAGATGAAAAATAGAGATGTGGAGGAGAATATTAAAGAGGAAAATGAGTGTATTAGAAAATTGAGAGAGAAGATCAAGAAATTCAGAGAAAGGAATAAGGAAATTAATGAACAATTGAAATAAGAAAATGAGAACATTACCATAGTGAAAGTACAAGTGGAAGAAAAGGGTATGTGTAGGATCATAATGGAAAAAAGAGGCCCTTAAGTGGCAATAAAATGAAAAAAAATCAGAGTTACACAACTTGACGTAAAAATCTGAATAAGTTATCTATATTATTTCAAAAAAATGTAAAAATAGAATCTATAGAAAATTGAATGTAGTTACTAAACTACTAGACCTTTATTTTAAAAAAAATAAAATTATTTGGTGAAAATTTGAAATTTCAATGTAGTAGTATTTAAATTTTAGGATAAAAATAAGAAGTAGGTGTTTGTTTGACCACCCTAACTATAATAGAATGATAATATTTTTTTATAAGATTTTAGATATAATTAGAAGACTCATGTCCCGATGTGGTCCATATTTTTTTATAATTTTTTTCCAAGTAAATAATTAATTATGAGTTTTGTATTACAACTTTTAAAAAATATAAAAGCTCGTCTGTCTAACCACCTTAACCTGATAAAAAATTCATGAAATTCAATTTTTTTATTTTTAATCCTATATTATACAAATTATAGAATGTGACGCGTTTTTCGGATTCAAAAAATGTGATACCATTTAAAAGTTATAGATGTTTTTTAATCAGCCTATCAATCAGGACTTTATTTGTAATTCTAATAGAAAATTAATAATAGTTACTTATTAAATTCAAAGTAAAGAATAATTTATATTGGTGGAAATATGAGAATCTCCTCTAGAAACCCTTTTCATTTCATCAATTTTTGGTAAAAACAAAGCCGTCAGCCACATGGACCATCATATGGCTTACATATCGCCACTTTTTGGCCCATCATGATCCTGCACATACCCAAAAGAAAAAATTAAGGAATGTTTCAATTTAATGGTAGAAAGAAAGTCTAATGAATGCACAAGAATTGAACAAGATGTGGTAAATGTGAGATTAGATTTGGAGAAGGCAAGAGGCTATGAGGAAAAATTTAGTATAAGTTCCACAATGCTTGATGAGTTTATTGTAGGATAGAAAGCATCTAAAGACAAAGGTGGTTTAGGACTTGAAAAAGGAGAAAGCTCAAAAGCAGATTAGACAAATAATGCTAAGAAGATGAGTGAACTAGAGAAAGCTAAAGACAAAAATAATAATAGAAAAAAATTGTATTCAAATAAATAATGTTAGAAGACCTCCTATTAGACAGCCAAATGCTCAAAGGTACCCATATTTCAATAGTATTACTTATTTTTGCAAAAAAAATTGACATAAATAAAAATAATGTAGAAGAAAAATTAATCAGAATGTTTCATCCCTTCCTAGCCAATGCTTTACATGTGCAAGAAACTTGGACATAGAGTAAGGGAATGCAAAAGTCAAATGATGAATGCATATAACAATGGTAGAATGATTCAATATTTCAAAGGTTAGTTTTATACATGCCATGGATTTGGACATAAGGATAAAAAATGCAGATCTAAAATGAATGAAATGAGTAATGCTAAAAAGAATATCATCTGCAATAATTGCAGAAGGACTAGACATATTGCTAGATTTTGTAGAAATAAAAACACAAGGAAGAATGATCTGATGAAGAAGAATTAACCAATTAAAAATATTGATCCGACTAAAGTAATGATGGAAATGGAAATGATATAGAGAATGAAATAAGAGACTGAGGATAAGGGAGAATCTATACCACCCTTTGGTGCAAATGTTTCCTCTAGTAACTAAGCCTAGAGCTATGGCTTAGGGGGATTTTTAATGAAAATCCTCTATCCCCCACAATAAAAAAGGTGCTTCAAATATAACATGAAGGTATGTGATGAAGAATGAAATTATTCATCCAAGGAAGAAAACTGTGAAAGAAAATATTCTAATATGACAATTTGTGGAGCCCACAAAGTTTACTTTGCATACAAGGTTTTGAATTTTATCAAATTTTTGTATGAAGTATTAAAATTGCTGAAATGGGTCAAATTGGAGAGATTAAAGTGTGATTAACAAGAAAAATCAATTTCATTGAATGTATTCGAATAAGAGTAGAGGAGAAAGAAATTATTTTTAAGGGTTTGAAGGATTTCCAAGTTGCAAAATTACAAAACCATACTTCATCGAGAAAGAGAAAAATGTATTTAACAATCTTTGCACATTCTAATTTTCTAGAATTATCAATAGAAAAAAAATTTAATGCAATGGTGACACTAGAAATTGTAGATATTCCACCAAAATTTTAGAAGTTGATCCCCTAGGTTCATTTTTTGATACACCTCTTAGGGTTGTGCCTACTAAAGATATTAGATCTTATATTCATGGTAACATTGAAGATCATACCTATATAAAATTATGTCATCTATGGGTACATGAATTAGTTAGAGAAAATTACACCTTGAAACCAAAATACAATATATCTTGATAGATAAAAAAAATAGATGTGCAGCACTGGTTTCCTAATATTAGCAATGAAGAGAAGTGTATTGGAATACAATTGAGTAGAATTCATGATCAATTCATGTGGATTTATGGTCCCCAAATGAATAGGAAAGAGGTGATTAGAGAAATCACTGGTTTATGTTCCACCAAACCATTTTGAGTATGGAAATTTCCCAAGAACAAAGACATAATGCTAAAAATGGGTACTACAGTTAACCCTATCAAAAATACAACAATTCAATAGACAACAATGGTTATCGGACATATGATATATGGAGAAAAGTTGGTCTCTTCCACCACAAATCATGTGGTGGTGGATATGATTGGAAATAATGGTGAATATGACCTTTGTGAGTTTATTTGACAACAATTGATAGAGAACCTGAAAGAAATTAAGAAGAAAAAGAATAGATTTAGGTATGGCACATTGATAATATGTTTTTTTTTCTACTTTATGAAGGAATTTTTGGTAGTTGGAAAGGTTTTTTTATCAAATAAGAGATTACATAAGAAATATTAAAGATTTGGATACTCGGGGTGATGCCCTTATAACATTCTTTGTAATGTTTCAAAGAAGGGTGAATATGAGATAGATAATTATGAGATATGTGATAAGAAAATACGTGAATGAAATTACATTTTTTGTTCCCACTGATTATTACATAATGGAAGTAGTTGAACCTAGAACGTTTAGGGTCCTAGAGTTTGGTTATGAAGTGATAGAAAAAGTAGCTACTGGTTATGCTAAAGTATTTTTAACTAGTCCTAAGGATCCTACTAGACCATGATTTGGAAAATTTAGAGAGAATACAATGGAAGTGTCTCAAACATTCAATAAATCAAAATTAAAGAGACAAAATGTTGTTGAGGCAGAATCATGGGCGAGAGAGTTCCACATCTCAATGGACTCTACTAAGGTATCTATAGAAATAGATGATTTGACATGACCATAGAAACTTTTAGTAGCTCTATGATATCATTTGTTACATCTGGTAAGAAGAGGAAATCAAGAGGTGGTCCTCTCGTAGTCCATGCCATTAGAGAAAAAGATAAGAAAACCATAAAGGGAGTTAAGAATACATCCATAAGGAAAAGGGAATTAGTAGAAATGTAACCTCTAAAGAAAATATAGATGATACTCAACATGAGCATGAGATCAGTGTAGCGAATAAATAAAACACATGAGATAATGGAGAACATCAAGGAATGTGTCTAGAGACTAAGAGAACAAGTTGAAATAGAAATTGAAGCATGGATTATAGAAAATAAGTTATTGGACATAAAATAGAAGTGTACATCTACACACAACAAAGTGAAAGAGAGTTTGAAGGATTTTTATGCTTGTGAAGAGGAAGAAAGAAATATATTTCTCTATTGCATGAAGTATCTTGATTTTATAACACAAAAAAATGGAAGTATAGAGTACAATTGAGACACAAAAAAGGTATACATCAAACACTTATGAGCTTGTAAAAGATGGAGATGATAAAACCTTGACTATTCTAGTCACCTTACATGAATAATAATTTACCTTGTACAGCCAAAAGGAAGAAACAATCAGAAAAATTGAGAAGCTAAGGTACTTGGTGAAAATAAAGCATATACATATCTCAAGTGTCGTTTCTAGTACAAACATGATTTAAGAAATAAATCTTAACCCCTATACTCCAAAATAAGGGAAGGAAACCTTGGTGAAGCTTTAGTTACAACATAAAATAATTGCATTAGTAAAGGAACCATGGGAAGAAGGAAGATCTACTTGGCAAGTCATTCTGGAAAAGCTTCAAGGGTTAGCATCTTCTCATTGACAATTTTCATTTATACATTTCCAAAAAAAATAGATTCTTTTTATATGTATGAAAAGGGTATAAAAGTTTTTGGTTAACTCCCTATAGGGGATTCTACACACTCCTTGAGTTATTTTTTCTCGCATACATATCTAAGGGTGAGTATGCATGTTTTTGTACACCTTTCCCATTGATGTCAAAAGGGGGGGAGATATTGGGGAAAATATTTGGAAAGATATCAAGAAATACCTTTTGGGATAAATATGTTTAATGGGGGTAGAAAATTCCTTGGAATATTTTTTGACATGCATGTTGCCATCAATGACAAAGGGGGAGATTGTTGGAATTTTTTCATTGTTGATTTTGTTTGGCAACATGAGCATGAGGTACATATATTATATGATCCATTTTTTCATTGATATCAACATTGTTATTATTATTTTAGCATAAATTGGAAGCATTCTTGAAGACATTTGGACAGAACAAGTTGATCCAAAAAATATGGTTATACATTAATTTGGCTAAGGAATTCCTCTGATAGTGTTATAGTTTAGTGCATTATTTTTTGGGTCTGAACTCCACTATAAGTTGGTATAACCCTTTTTTATTCTAACTACAGTATTGTGATCATCAGGTGCATCTACATTCAATATTTGATGACATTTTGTGAAATATTTTGAAAGATATAGATGATAGAGTTTAGCTCTAGATATTATAGTCATTCCTTGTGCATTGTATCAATGTAGGAGATTTTGCATTTCTTTGTGGATAAATATTATTTTTGTGATAATGAGGATAACCTATTAGTTGTTTTCTAAGTGATAATTCAAAGGAATATCATGTTTTGAAGTCACACATATGGTGAATTATATGTATATAAGAAGGTTTTATTTTTACATCCTATTTTTGCGTCGACCTAACATGTTTGATGTTTTGTCGAGGACAAGCAAATGACTATATCTTATGTGGGATATAGATTAGGTCTATTTTGATCTATCTTAAGTGGAATTTAATTTTTAATTATGGTGTAAGATATGGATAAAGTGTTTTGAGGATGACATGCTCAATTTTGTGTGTTATTTCTAATTAGTCTGATCTAATTGAAGTTACACTTGACATGGATATATGAAGGAGATTAAATTTAGAGTTTTATGATGATGAGGAGAATAGAATTGATGATGATGATGATGATGGTGTGATAGAGAAAGAATATTTTATGTGAGTAATGAGAGACATATGGCATGTATGGTTTTTCACCTATATGTGTGTGATGCAAATGTAATCAGATTTGATCAGATTATGAGTAGAGAAGATTATTGTTTCATATCTATGTGAAGATTATTGTCAAACTTCAAAAAACATGAACACACACATGAACTCACATGGAATTTTACATGATGTTAAATCTTGAATTGATATAATAAACTTTGATAATTGTGTTCTTAAATTGCTATTGATAGTAGTATTTTATCTTGAATGCAAGATCATGTTGCTTCTCTTTTGAAATGGTAAAATAACTAAGTATTTATATATTTTTATCCAAATTCCCAAAAAATATATTCCAAAAGATAAAATTTATATTTGAATTTTCGATATTAAAATTCCAAGAACAACATATTTATATTTGGTTCCTAGCTAAGAAGGGGTACCCATTCTCCCATGGGAAAATGTGTCCTAGCCCAAATTTTCAAGAAACTAAAATTCAAGAGTAAATTAATGAATGGATTCATTTATTCAATGCTTGTCATCCTTCAAAAAACTATAAAAATTAGGCTCTGTAATGCATCATTTGGAAAATTATAAGATTAATCAAGTCCAATAAAATTGGGGGAAAAAACATAATATTAAATTTTTTAAGTATACGTATTTTTGCACTAAATTTAACCCCCACTTTAGTGAGAGTATGAACTTATGCTCAAACTCACACTAAATTAGATAAATATATGTTAAGAGGGGCTCAAATTTATAAATGTTGGTGAGATAGGATAACTAAGGATCATAGGAGGTGTCCAAGCCACAAGATCAAGATCCTATCACAAACCAACATAAGAACAAAGGATCACACATGTATGGTATGTAGCAAGTTAAGATACAAAAACATGCAATGTCAAGTTAAATGTAAAGAGTAAAAGGGGTATGGGATAACAATATTTATTATGCTAGGGGCCCTACAAAAGAGGAAGAAACACAAGCTAGTGAGGAACATTTTTCACTAGGCGAGCTCCCAAAATAGGTAGAAAAATTATACACACATTAGGCCTACAACATGTTCCCATAGCCATACCAAGAGGTATACTCCCTAATAACCTCGATAAAGGGATACAAAATTTATCAAAGTTCTATACTAATGCTACATTAAGTTCAACCCTTTTGAACAAAGTGAAGAAAAGAAAATGTCAAATGTCAATGCACCACTATGTTTAGCCTCTACGGACAAAGTGAAGTAAAATAATACCAATTTGTTGCAAAGATGATTTTTTTGCACCAAAAGATCAACCTATTAATGCTCAATATGACTGATAGAGGTACTGAATCCTCAAGAGGTTGTTATGACATGTCACAAACCCAAGCACTATGCTACACAAAACAAGGAGACCAAGGGTTCACAATTTCCAACAATCCACCTACTAAAAGTGAGGGGTTTGAACTTGTGACCTGAGCTTTGATACAATTTATTACAAAGATGCTTGTCATTGCACAAAAATATCAACCTATTAATGCCTGATATAGCCTACAAATAATGAATCCCTTGGGGGTGGTTAAGCCATGTCATGAACCCAAGTACTATTTTGAACAACATAAGCGTACCAAGGGCACACACCTTGTAGTATAATTTATTCCCCTACTTAAAAAAAATTGCAAATCACCATGTTGTGAGAAATTACATTAAAGTAGGAAAATGATAAATGTCATGCAACAAAAGATCACAAGAGCTGATTTGGAAAGCCCTATGAAAATGATATGTTTGTAAATAATTTACATCATGATAAGGAGTTTCCCCCAAAATTTAATATAGAGAGGTACACTAAGGGATCCAAAAATATTGGGTCATTATACATCTTTTCTATAGTGATATAATAGAGCTCAAAGCTGACATCATTCCTAAAATACTCGTGGGAAAACAAACACAAAGGAGGAATGACACTTAGAGAGAGAAGATAATGAAAATTTTGGTTCAACATGGAAGAGACATAAATGTCTCAATGTGTTGAGTCATCCCCAAAAGGAGAACACAAGACAAATATAGAAAAATAAATTTTATGACATATAGAAGAATGAAAATACAAATAAAATAATCTAAGGATAGGTTTCTATCCTTTGTATCCTTGTTCCAACAGAGTAGCAAGGGTTATCCAAAGAAAACTCACAAATATAAAGACACACCAATCAGTACAATATTGGAGATCATATTACATGTAAGGAAACAAAAAGAAAGTAGAAATAAAACACACAAAAGAAGTACTTCCCATACGAGCCAACCTAAAGTAGGTCATTTGTATCCCAATCTTGCTCGTCATATAAGGAAGGTGAACAAATAGCCAAGGGGACTATAATAAGTGGCGTACTAGGATCATCACTAGGTTTGGAATATAGTTGATCAATCTCATCAATAATATCATCATAGTTGCCCTGATCTAACTTTACAAAAGTGAAAAATAACAAATTCGTTTCATTATACACTTCATCAATTTTAGCATTCTCATCATCATTATACAAATTAATTACAATAGAAGGTTTTTAAATTATTACATTTGAATTTTCTTGTTTCTCCTCTAATTTTTTGTTCTATGTGATTTTTTGGTGAAGGTTAGATTTCTTCTTGAGTTTTTTGCATAGGTCTTGGCTTATTCTTTTCTTCAAATTGACAAGGAATAGCATGAAATTTTTACCTATTCTCTTTAGCACTTCAATTTATTTTTACATTTTTTTAAAGTTCTGATAGGGTAGGAGTGGGTTTATTAACCATCAATATCTTTTATTCCCTTAAGGGAGGAGGTGAAGGAACTGTCGAGGGTTGGGAATCCTCTCTCTTTATGTCTATATACTTGTTTTATCTTTCGAGGCACAAAAGGGGTCATCTTATTGTCTTGTGGTCTTTTGTATGAAAGTGGTGGAGGGACTATAGTGTAATTACCTTGGTTATATGGAAGAGTGTTTGGATCAATCATATGTTCATTAATGATAGGCTGAGAAGAAGGAACAACCATGGATTTATCAAAATCAAGAATATTTCTAATAGATAATTCAACTGTGTTTTTTTCCTTGAAATTTTGGTATGATTTGAAAAGTAAATCGTCATGAGGTTTTATAGGATTTGTTGGCCTCCTAAAATGATTCAACAACTAAGTCTTCACACTTGTGATTCATAGATTGGACATATAACCTAAATAGCTATTTCAATGATCACGAAGGTGCATTTAAATTGTCAACCTAGGGACGTAAACTTGAAATGGGTCAGCACTGTATGTGTAATAGGAATCCAAAGTAGCCATAATCATCCTATAGCTAAGAAAGACACAATGTTGAAAGTAAACTAATTGTAAGGAAATAACATAAGTGTTGAGAATCAACCAACAACTATACTAAGTTCCAATGCATGAAAAAAATGAAAATTTTAGTGAACAAACAAGAAACTACTTTGCCTACTTTGGCTATAGGAATAGTCACAAAATAGAATTCTAGTGGCTACAGGAACATACAACACCAGATTATTAACTAATTACTAAAAGAAAATGACAAATAAAATAAACTAAGGTACAAGATGGAATACTCACCAATTCACCCCCCTTGGATGAGTATCCCTAAAACTAATGTAAACTCAGATGCACAAACTTATAACTTTATTTAATTCATTGAAAAACATGAGTACAATTGAGCAACATGACTATATTACTAAAAAAATTAAGAGTGTGATTACATCATCAGATTAAGAATCCTTCAATTTGAACCCCTAAAGGAGCATTAGAGTCTTATTTATCTAATCACCTAGCAAGGTGGTCAACTCCCATAGATGTAGAGGATGTCACATTAGGGAAAGTGCAGAAAGTGGAGAGGTGGCTACGCACACATAATCTATCAGGCATGTTTCCCTTAACGTGAATTTGGCACAACACTAATGCCTATATTTTCCCAACAATAATTAATACCATTACAAGGCAGTTACAGTTTGATTTGAATGAGGAATCTTTCCACCGTCGATATTCTTTCCTCCATTAAATTACCACCTTGTTGACCAGTATGGTGAATGTCCAGCTGGTGAAATCTTCCTTAGATCAGGCCTCAAATTATATCTGCATGAAAATATTAGTATGCACAACACTAAATATTTGTAACTATCTCAAAGAAAAATTCATTAATCAAATTCAAAATTAACACAGATAGTTCATATAGCATGTGAATATCAGTAAAAGATGAAAAAAAGTTTGTGTCCAAAGTCTATGGCTTTAAGGAAATATCACAAAAAGGTCAACATCCAAGCATCAAAGTCTATGACAACTGCAGCAAATGGATAAAAAACTCTATCAATAATTAGACCATAAAATAGACTCATCAGGATCCATAGGTCTAGGTCAAATGAAATCCAATGAAAAATTAAAACTAGAAGACAAAGGACTAAACCTATTATGATGCATTATAAATATATCTTTTTAAAAAAATGAACTTTAAGAACTTTTGAATAATTGATGCGATGACATTCACTGAGCATAGCCATGGATATCCTAGCTTCACATGAAAATAGTTTGATGATGGGATGATGGAAAATTAGACATCTATTTTTTTAGTTTAACTTTCAATGGAAGAGTTATTTAACCTATTGTAGGACAAGCAAAACAATTATGATATTTTATCCATTCTTTCAATTGCTCATAAGAATCTTGATAAATTTCATTCACAATCAAGAATTCCTTAGTGATCTAATTCTCTACACACATAGGACCATTGAGTATCCTAGTTGTGGGCTTACAACTAATTAATTTGGTGATACAGAGAGGTACATTAGGTGCATGTATACATGCATTAATATGTGTAAAATAAATGTTAGGTAACAAAGTGGTTTGGCCATTACGAGGTTGAACATCCATGAGAGTGACCATGTCATATATATGATCCTCATTATCACTATTTTCATCATCATTATCATCATTCATATCCAGAATCTTTTCAAATTTCATCACATCATTCTTGACTTCACTAGCTTTCACAAAGTTAGTTGAGTGATTTGACATTGGGTTGGAAACAATTTGTAAATTTTTGTTAGGTGGGGCAACTGACTTATTTCCTTTCTCATTAAGACCTCCCAACTAGATATGATTTGAATCGATGAGGTCTTGTACTTAATTTTTAAGACACATTCATTGTTTTGTGTCATGTCCACATTGTCAATGATAATGGAAAATTAAATTTGGGTTATGATTTGGAAGTAAGGGTTTTGTTGTGTCCATAGGTTTTACTAGAGGTAAAAAAATAGGTTCTTATTCAAAAGTTGCATCATAATTGAATGGAGGGATTTGGGTAATGGTGTAAATTTCCTATCTGTAGTTTGAAATTGGTATGGTGTAGAGCTTATGGTAGCAACTTGAGGTTCAACATGGTTTGTTTTGGATTGATTAATCTTGAAAATTTTATTGTTTGGATTCTTAAATTGGTGATAATTGTTTTGATGTGTGGTCTCATATTTCTCATTATGTTTGGATGAAGATGATTTTTCATACTTATTAATAAAACTTTGATATTCATGAGATACCATACACAAAATTATAAAGTGTAATAACCCATTCAAAATTATTAATCAATTAATATTATTATAAATGACACATTAATATAATCCAAATTAAATAGACATAATTAGTGGCTAAAGTCAATCATAGCTACACATGTCCATTTAAAATGAGTCAAAGATTCTTATATTCACTTGAAAAGTCAAATTACAATATCAAGTTTGACTTGGCTCCTAAGGCCACAAAGTCATTACATTGTACACATTACATCAAGTATAGGAATGAATTACATCAAGTTACATAATAGACTATAATATTCTGGTGAAAAACTAAGGTTCTCCTTCAATGCTCACCTCCACTAGTGGACAAGAACATGGTTTCAGTTCTTTACTGCCCAACCACAAATCTTATGCTTCCCCGATATTATTTTGACTTAAAAAATGCCCGACCATGCACTGAAAGTTTAGCAAGAGAACAATCTGCAAGGTGAAATGTAGTGCTTTCCCAAACATCAACATGCAATTTGTATCTACAAGTTAGAAAAGAAATTTTAAGATCTATTCTAGGAATGGAAGAGTGAAATCATAGAGTTCATTCATACATACATAATGAACTATATTTCTTGGCCAAGCGTAATAAGTGTGTTGCAACAACAAAAAATAATAGGTTCTCATAAAGTAAACCTATACTCTCTAAACTCCATTTTGGAACCCATCCCAGAAGGTAAATTTATACTATAATAGCTATCTACCCTATAGCAACAACTATACATTGGTTCTCTAGTCAACTAAGGTATGATTTTTCTATTCAAGTATTTAAAATATCCTTTCACAAATATCTTTAAAAGAAGAAAATAATACAGATTTGTACTCTAAACAAAAATCAGATTTATGATTCACAGAGTAATTCAAGAATTAGTCATATCATTATTATGACTATTTTATAGCTATCATCTTAAGTATTTTCCTTTAAAAAAATGTACTAAATCAAAAGAAGGTATGTCACAAGTATGTGTATGTACATAGATGAAGTCTATTTGCATACACATATATGTGCCCAATAATGTTAAATTTGTTTGCATACATTATAAAATTAATCATTAATTCAAATTGCAATCCTAAAATAGAATTCCAATTGATTTTTTTTTGTCAAAATATAGAAAAAATAGCAAGTTTATTCTAATAGTTTCACACATATTGTTATTGCATTCTCACTACCATGTTTCTCTAACATTGTTGTTTACATACTTGAACATTATTTGTTTGAATAAAATCAATATTATTTCCTAATAAATAGTTATAAAACAAGTTGTTCACATATGACCATTCACATTTTAAGAAAAATAACTACTATTTCCTACTAAACAATTATAGAACAAACTTCTTACATATGTGCATTCATTGTTTGAACAAAATAAATATTGTTTCCTACTAAACAGTTAAAAAACAAGTTGTTCACATACGTGAATTCATTGTTTGAACATAACATGTACAATTTCCTACTAAAATATTATAAAACATGCTCTTTTTAGCTCTAAAGATAACTTTCTAACAAAATGGACTTTTTTGCAAAAGAATATCCACTATTTACATCATCACTATATTTTTCAAACTAAACAACTACATTTAAAAAAAAATTATTGTTTCCTATATTTGTTGTCCTCAAGTTGTTTACATGGTATAGGCTCACTTTACAAATAATTGTTCATGGTTTTGAATTAGAACAGGTTTTCCACAAGGTTCTAAGAATAAATAAACTAAATAGCTCAGCTTCCTACATTAGGGAAGAATGTCTATTATTCAAATTCTTGAACATTCTTATCATTGGAAATTTAGAGAGAAATTAATTAACATTAAGAATAGTATGTTATGTTTTTTGATGAACTACTTGAGTGAATATCTCAACCAGGAAAGCATAGAAGCTTTAGGTTCCAATACACATGCATTTTCAAGCTGCAAAAAAAAAACTACAGTTGCCCTAGATCATCTAGTTACAATGGTTGGGTGTCCTCCTTTTAAGAATCTAAGACATATATTGAAATTTCCCAAGATGGATTTTAATTTTATTCCATGCATGATACAATATTAAACATGTGGGCTTTCATCTATAAATTTCACATTCAGGGGTCAACCCATCGAGACTAAGTTTGAGCCAAACACAACTAAGTGTTTCTTTAACTGAGAAACCTTACCATCATTCCTACACAATAGGTCAGCTTCCACATTAACATATATATACATACATGCAAAGCTCTAAGAGATTTTGTTCAAGTTGATTACAATTATCAACCCGTTGACATTAATATTTTGACACAATACAAATAAAAAAATGCAGGGGAACATACCCCTTCGACAAGATCAAAACTAATCCTTCTCAAGGTTTATATTTACAAAAAAATATACTAATTTAGAATAAATTATGAATAGCCTACATAAGTCTAAGCATTTATCCTATATATTAGAGATGATGACCGATCCCATAAGGATTTGAGCCTCGACCTAACCTTTCTCACAACTGTGAAGGCTTAAAATACATTATACTTTCCAACCAGTAGGTTGTAGGCCATTCTATTACCACATAGTCAGTTGGTGACAATAACACATTCAACCCCAGATCGATAAATTTCACAGATACTGACCACACATTATACTACACTATGAAATTATATAGTGAAAAGAAAGTTTATTTCTTGCTTGATTCAATGATAGCATTAAAGCTAATGACTATGCAAAAGAGCGAATTGTTTCACCTCCAATCAAAATTTTGGTGGTGTTTCCTCTAAAGCTTCCCCATTTTAGATAATCCTCTTCCTTTTCCTTTCAAATTTCCCCAATCCTTCACCTCCCATCTCTTCTTTTTTACGTGAAATTACCATCGAAAGGATAGAAACAATACAATTTTTTTTGCATGCTTTGCTAGTGATGGAATTACTGCCATACCACTGGCCACCTCTAAATTTTTAATTATTAACATTTAAGTAGTGGTTGTCCATGTCCTTAGTGAATTTTCCTTAAGATATCTTCTTCATTTCAAATAGACTAGTTTAGAATATATCGACTATCAACTTCAATTTGATGAAAATTTGAATATTTGTACGTTTATATGCATATGTATGTATTTATATATATGTAATATGTATATTTATATATATACATCTATACATATTTAAATATAATTTCATTCACATCTACCATATATTTGAGTAATGCATATACATATGTATATGCTTATACAAGTTGTTTGTTTTGGAATAGATTTTAGGTTCCATAAACTACCTTTTAAAATAAAGAGCTTGAGTTTTCATTTTGAGAATTTTTATATATTGTTACCACCTTATTTCTTCTTTTTTTCCCACATTTTAACTTCTTTGAATAGCTAAGTTTTCATGATGTTGTGGCTTAGTCAAATTTCCTAACTCAGTCACAGGGTTCATAAGTTTTGAAACTTCTGGATCACCCGACTTATCTATACCTTTATAGTTCCAAGTTTTATCAATTGAATATCCTATGCAGTTGACTTATTAGAGGTTCTCAAAACCTTTGAACTCTTGACATATGGTTATAAGTTTTTGTTTCTCAATTACTAGGAGACCTAGCTAGATGCACAATTTTCAATATGTCATCTCATTTAATGAATTGTGTGGCATCTTCAAGGAATGTCCTCTCAAATGATTTTAAATGCCAACTCAAATATTTAATGTAATCTTTTAAATATTTTGAGAAGACTACTCTTAAATAAGGAGTTGGTGAAATAGATATGGTAATGGATTTGCACACTTTTATTGACAAATAAATCATTTTTTTATGCCATCGTCTTTAAGTGAGCCTACATACGAGAGAAGGTGGTGGAATTTCTAATTCCATGTTTTTTTGAAGATGTTACTTCCTGGTCATATCAGAGAGTGGGAAGATGAACTCTTTCTTGTCATACAGCTAGATCTAATTTTGCCCGAGGAGGAGCAGCTTGACATAATTTCCAAGTTGCATTTGCTAGCATGGAAGGAGAAAAGATGTTACGTTGAATACCGTAGGGTAATTTCTATATTGGATAAAGAGGAAGAACATGCTGAATTCAATCATTTGGTTATGGAAATGAAATTGGAGCTATTTAGATTTATGGCCCCTCCAGTGGCTTGGTGATATTGCCTCCTTATATGCCTGGTGGCAGAAACGGTTTTCTCCATCAGGAAAATTTGAATTTCCTATTTTGCATGCATGGAATATTTTATAATTATTAGTGATAACCGAAACTTTGGGTTGTAAAGAAATAGTTCTCATTTCTTGGTGACTGTTTTGATATCAGTCACTTTCAATGACTGTTATGAATAGTTACTTTCTATTATAAGATGGGCTATAAGAGTAAATATAGAAAACAGGAGGGGGAGGAGAAGGAAGCTTAGAATTTTTTGGAACTCAGCTTGATTGTACAGTGATATTGAGTCTGTGAACTCATATTTTTGGCATTGAAGAGATAAAGAAACATCTTTGGGTCTTTGAAACTATAAATGTTGCACTTGTATTATATGAACTTTCTTTCATAGTAATTACTTTTCAATATTTTCCTAGTATAGTGGGTTGTGTATGTGTTTAATTCTAAGACTTTCAATTCAGTTTAAATAATCTATGAAAATATTTTTCTTTTATTTATTTCTTCGGGTATTATTCGTGATTATGGAATATGTGAACTTTAGGTTATTTTTCTATACTATTCCCTTTTAAATCATTCTTCCACATCTACTTTCATGGTTATGGGTAGGTGGTAGTTACCTTTCTTTCTTTTCGGTTAAAATAATAACTCATGTTTTATTCATTGCAAATTATTTGAAGGTAGTTTCACCATGTAAAATAAGAAAAGAGAACTTGCAATAGTTGTTGTAAGTGACTCAGCTTTTGGCTAGATTGTTGTTTATGTGGGCTAGGGAGTATTAATTGAAGTGTTAAATCTGTCAACCTACATATTTTGGTGACTTCGTTGGGGATTGAATCATAGGTTTTCCAAGGACTAGTAGTGTCTTGTTTTAGACATAAAATATTGTCTTCCCTTAGATGAAGGTTGGCGAATCTGTTTAATAATGATGTCTCAGAAAATGGTTCAAGGTCAGGCTAAGCAATGGAACACAAATTTGGAACAAGGTTTGCACCAAAAATTGGGGAAATATTGGCTAAAGAAGATGGAATGATTCATTCACTATGGAATGGTCTCAAATAAACTATATCTAAAGCCAAAAAGAAAGGGTTGCATCCTTTCTAGGATCATCAATCCACTTTATTGTTCAAAGATTTATGTTGCAAATATTACATTCTTAAAGATCTTGAATACAAGATTTCTCAGACAAAGAACCAGATCGAATAATTATCTACTTTTGTTAGGGAAAATGAAAAGGTACTTAAAAATGAATCCAATTTAGTTCTCATTCCTAAATGGTGTCTGGGAGGTTCAAATGATTTTCTATGTGAGACTGTGGATGAAAGTGGACATATTGAAGAATTTGATGAAAAGAAAGATATAAATGAACCATTACCATAATTTCTTGGTAAAAATCTTGAAAAGGAGAAACTACCAAAATAAGAGAAGCATTCATGTAAAAGTATTTTTGTTGAAGCTATCGAAGGTGTGAACATTAGATTCTTACAATCTTCATACTTCTCTACTGAGGATTTTATTTGTGTGAGAGGAAAGGATATGGTTCCTACTAATTTTGACCTCATGTTCATAGAAAATGACATTTAGATATTACAATCGTCAACTGAACACCCATAAATTAATTTTCCCTATAGTCTGTAGAAGGAATATTCGATTCCTGATTTTTTTATTGCATGTTTAAATGAGTTAATGAAAAATGTTGCATCTGAGGAAAAATAAATAGTAGAAACAAAAGCAAAGGTAGGGACAGGAGAGCCTGAAATTGATATTAGTTGGAGAAATATTAACGCATTATATGTGCTGACACAATATGATTAAAGTTCAAAGGTGAGGGATAATCCCCTTTTAAATTTATTTGTTTCTGAAATGGCTAAAGTGGAATCTATATCTTCTCCCCATAATGAAAATTGAGTAGACGAGTTTGTTGCTGAAATTTGTTGTGAACATAGTGGTGAACAAATGAGATAAAACCAATTGAATAGTAAGTCTCATGATTCCAGTAGCTATCGGTAGGGGGGAAATCATATAAGTGTTAAATCTGAAATTTCAAATTTCTATGAACATATAAAGAATGATCATTCACAAGTTGCTAGTTTGTGCCTAAAATTTCTTGCTGACTGTCACTTCTTTGAGGATGAAGTTGTGGGTGATTTTTAAACAAATGAAGTCGAAGGTTTTTCGATTAGTGCTCCAAAGTAACAAGTTGACTGTATATATTGTTAAAGGGAAAGAATCTGTCCCTTCTTTAGGTGATTCCTTTGTGATTGGAAAGGATGATAGCAAAGACGATAAGTTAGATTTTTCTAGTAATAAGTTGATCTGAACCTAGGCATATAGTGTATTTTATTTCAAGAAGATTGGCCTGATTTACATGAAGAAAATTATGGAGATGTGGTTGGGGACTCTCAAAAGGACACAGTGATATATGATGAAACATGGATTTTTCACTGCATAATTATATATAATATATTCTTACATTTGGTGAGTTGTCATTGGACTTGCATGTTACTATTAAATTTACAAGTACTTCATAGTTGCAAACCTCTTTTCCGCAATGGATCATATTTTTCTCAGCCTGTTAATGGCCTCATCTAAGCAACAATGGGTATATTCTAATGTAGGGTCCTTATGACCATGTACGTAGTAGATGTCTTTGGTATGCTTGTGGATGTGGTTTGCATCTAGTTCCCCTCCACCCTTTTTTAGGCCACACCTTTCCCCTTCTTTCTCTCGACTCCATTGCCCAATGAACTTAGATTGGTTTGCCCTTGGATTCTATAATTTCTCTATATTTTCTGAGGAAATACAGTTCCCAATCGGAGCGAATGTTACCACCTTATTTCTTTTTTTTGCCCACATTTTAAATTCTTTAAAGAGCTAAGATTTCTTGATGTCGTGGCTTAGTCAAATTTCCTAACTCAGTCATGGGATTCATATTTTTTTGAGACTTCCCGACCGCCCGAATTATCTTTACCTTTGCAATTCCAAGTCTTATCAACTGAATAGCCTTTGCAGTCGGCTTATCGGAGGTTCTCAAAACCTTTGAAATTTCAACTTATGGTTATAAGTTTTTGTTTCTCAACGACTGGGAGACCTAGCTCGATGCACAATTTTCAATATGTCAGCTCATATAATGAATTGTGTGGTGTCTTCAACGAATGTCCTCTCAAATTATTTGGAACGAAAACTCAAAGATTTAATGTAATATTTTAAATATTTTGAAAAGACTGCTCTTAAATAAGGAGTTGGTGAGACAGATATGGTAATGGATTTGCATGCTTTTCCTAAAAAATAAATGATCTTTTTATGCCATCGTATTTAAGTGAACCGACATATGAGTGAAGGTGGTGGCATTTGTAATTCTAGGTTTTTCCCAAGATGGTACTTCCTGGTGATATTAGAGAGTAGGAAGATGAACTCTTTCCTTTCATATAGCCAGATTTAATTTGGCCCAAGGAGGAGAAGCTTGACATCATTTCAGAGTTGCGTTCATTGGCATGGAAGGATAAAACCAGTTACGTCGAATACCGTAGGATAATTTTTGTCTTGGATAAAGAAGAAGAATGGGATAAATTTAATAATTTGGTTATGGAAATTAAATTGGAGCTATTTAGAGTTTTTTCCCTCGAATGGTTTAGTGATATGGCCTCCTTATGCAACTGTTGGATGAAAAAAATTTCTCCATCAAGAAAATTTGAATTTCCTATTTTGCATTCATGGAATCTTTTATAATTATTAGTGGTAACCAAAATTTTGGGTTGTAACAACATAGTTCCCATTTCTTGGTGACTGTTTCAATATCTGTCACTTTCAATGACCATTATGAATAGTTACCTTCTAGTATAAGATGGGCTAGAAGAGAAAATATAGAAAAGAGGAGGGGGAGGAGAAGGAAGCTTAGTTTTTTCTAGAACATAGCTTGATTGTACAAGGGTATTGAGTCCGTGAACTCATATTTTTGGCATTGAAGAGATAAAGAAACATTTATGGATCTTTGAACTTATAAATGTTGCACTTGTATTACATGGACTTCATTTCATATTAATCACTTTTCAATGTTTTCCTCTTATATTGGGTTGTGTATGTGTTTAATTATAAGACTTTGAATTCTGTTTAAATCATCTGTCAAAATATTTTTCTTTTCTTTCTTTCTCTGGGTACTATTCGTGATTATGGAATATGTGAACCTTAGGTTATCGTTCTATAATTTTTCCTATTAAATTTTCTTTCGCATCTACTTTCACATGGTTAGTGGTAGGTGGTAGTTCCCTTTCTTAAATTTTGGCTAAAATCATAACCCATGTTTTATTCATTGGAAATTATTCTAATGTAGTTGCACCTTGTAAAATAAGTAGAGGGGTGATCCCACAATACTGGTTTACAATTTTTGGGCAAACTAGACACTGAACTAATTTTTTTAACTAAATCTTCACTTTCGAGCTCCTATAGTGGCTAAAATGTGAGGAATTTGAAGATGATGCTAACTAGTGATTTGTGAAGTTTTGTCTATAGATTCTAAATATTATTTTTTCAAAATTTTTGGAATCAGATTGCACTTTATTTTTCATCTCCTTCAAAAACTAGTTTTTATCACTAAACTTCATTTTTAAGGAGTGATTCTCACTATATAGAACATATATTTTTTGTATGAAGTATAATTTATTTTATTTTTGAATTTATATTTGTAACTATGATATCTAACTAGTTCATTTGGTTTCATAATTTTTTATTAAATATTTTTTCCTTAATCAAGTTTCAAAGTCAAACAAATTATAATTCAGACATAGGCGTACTTTATACAACATAAATTTTTATTTTAAATGGATCAAGGACATCAATACCCACCCTGAACATGTTTTTCAAAATTTTATTTTGATAATCTACTATTTTTCCACATCTGCAAAACAAAGAGCTTGATTTTCAGTGAAAATCGTACATTCACAAGAAATAAAAAATAAATTTAATAATCAAATTAAATTTAATTAAGCTTATACTTTTTTGGAAGCTTATAATAAGGAATACATGCTTACAAAAATAAAATTTTAAATGAAATCATTTGATCCCCCAAAAGGTAAATCAAAAGTGGTTTTTTATCAACATTTTGATAGGTGTAAAAGAGACTTTGTTATAGGTATGGTTTTAAAATAGT
Organism: Sequoiadendron giganteum; assembly: GCA_007115665.2. Lineage (NCBI taxonomy): Eukaryota > Viridiplantae > Streptophyta > Pinopsida > Cupressales > Cupressaceae > Sequoiadendron > Sequoiadendron giganteum. Next base: position 152,794,448 of record CM021105.1, read on the forward strand.
GGGGCTCTATCCAAGGGGGATTGGTCTAAGGTGGTTTGATCAAACCTTCTTCAATTTGAATCCTTTAAATGGAAATTTTAAAGGCTTAAATAATTATATTTTCTAAAAATATGTGATTTCAACAAAAATCAGGATCTCCCAAAAAGTGTAAACCACTATTGTGGTAGCACCCAGAGATCACTTACAACTATCATTGCAAGTGACTCAACTATTGGCCAAATTGTTGTTTATGTGGGCTAGGGAGTATTAATCGAAGTGACAAATCTATCAACCAATAAATATGTATATACACATATATTTCTTCACAAAGGAAATGAATTTTCTTTATAATGCTATCTTTCATTTCTTTCAAATCATAAATTTTGAATAGAAAATTTAATCTACAAACCATTCATTTTCATGCACTCAAATAATTTGATCGAGGAAATTTGTTTTCTCTTATATATGTAAATTAGTTGAAATTCAAGGCATCATGCCATTGTGGTGTGTGCACCCAGATTCCAGCTAGCTTACCATTTGATTTGGTTAAACAAACCTACTTCCATCTTGTTCTTGTCCTTCAACTTGTCACCCTACAACTACACACACTTTCACTTGCAAAGTGATCAATAAAGTTCAATTCTTGGTAGCATATAAAATAAGTTTCAAAATTTCAGATTGTCAACATCAATCAACTTCTTCCATTCAATTTCTGAATATTTCAGGATCTCCATTTACTTTTCAATTGAATTTCTTCAATAATTTTATTTACCATATTATGATAACTATACAATAAAATGGGTTATGACATCCTTCCCCTCTTGGAAGAGACATTGTCCTAATGTCTAATAAGTCAAAATAAAAGAACATCATATCAAATTTTGAACATACATGTATATTTAAACATCACTTCAAAATATATACGTTTATTTCAACATCACATCAAAATGTATTTGTCTATTTTAACATCACATCAAAATATGTCTATTTCAACATCACATGAAAATGTATATGTCTATTTCAACATCTCATCAAAATATATATGTCTATTTCAACATCACATCAAAAAAATATATGTGGATTTCAACATCACATCAAGATGTATATGTCTATTTAAACATCAAAAATTTAAAACATGAAATATCATAGTATCTCAATCCAAAAAAAATCAAACAAAATTATTGAGTTCCTTTTTCAAGAGAGAAAATGTGCAAAGGATTTTTCTATTTCCTCCACATCCTCCCAAGTAGCTCACTTTACTCTATGTACTTGTCCCATTGGACCTTAAACTAAGAAATTGATATATCTTCTATACAACTTAACATTGCATCTATCTAGGATTCTAATGGGCTCCACTAGCACAACTTCTAGATTATGTACCTGGAAGGATTTCCAATCAAGCACATGAGTCACAGCAAGATGAAATGGCTTAAGCAAGGAAACATGAAACACATTATGAATTCAAGCTAGAGTAGGGGGTAGAGATAGTATATATGAAACAAGATTAATCACTTCCAAGACTTCAAATGTTCCCACATATCTTGGGGCCAACTTTGATGTCTTTATAAAACCAATAGAGATTTTATGAGGTTTAACTCTTGATATATCTTCTATACAACTTAACATTGCATCTATCTAGGATTCTAATGGGCTCCACTAGCACAACTTCTAGATTATGTACCTGGAAGGATTCCAATCAAGCACATGAGTCACAGCAAGATGAATGGCTTAAGCAAGGAAACATGAAACACATTATGAATTCAAGCTAGAGTAGGGGGTAGAGATAGTATATATGAAACAAGATTAATCACTTCCAAGACTTCAAATGTTCCCACATATCTTGGGGCCAACTTTGATGTCTTTATAAAACCAATAGAGATTTTATGAGGTTTAACTCTTAAGAAAACTTTATCTGCTATTCCAAACTGTCTAATAGTTCAGTTCTTGTTAGCATAATTCTTCTATTAGTCTTCCAGCTCTTTCAATATTTTCTTAATGACTCATTTTTTCTTCCATTTCCTTAAGAAATTTAGGTCCTTCTATGATCCTATCCTCCAATTTATCTTAATTGATGGCCCAGGTTTGACACTTCCTTCCATACGAAGACTTCAAATGGTGGCATGCCTAAGGATGTATGATATAGGAGTTGTTGTAAGAAAAATAAACCTATAGTGTTGGTGCATACAGTACATTCGAAGGAGGTCTTCAACTACCTAATTTACCCTCTCTGTCTGTTAGGAAAATTAAAGGTGCATAACTAACTCTCCTAATATCAATACTCAAATAAGAATGTAGATATGTATTTAAATTTTACAATTACAGTCCATTAAGATACACATGCAAGGAATAACATAATAGAGAAATAAACACAACACAATTGGACACCATATTTATGTGGGAAAACACTTATAGGAGAAAAACCCACCACACCAAGTAAACCTCTTTGTATTACAGTAAAAAAATTAGATATAGAGATCAAACTTTACTTTCAGATGTCATTGTATAGTAGCAACATTTATTTGATCAACCTTGCACGGAACATTTCTCTGATCAACCTTGCACAAAACAAAATTTTTCCAATGCTCCCTAAAGCATACAATGTAATTCACTTAGATCAATCCTTGTTCCAATGAAGCAACACTGTCACCATTCAAATAGTTCATCACCTTTGACCATTACACAGAGATACTTATGTTCACCATTTATAAATAATCTATTGATCTTCCACAAGAGAAAGGACACAATAGTTCAAATTCCAAGTAGTTTGCATCCTGCATCTCTCATTGGTCCACAACCAACCATGTAGGATAGTCATTCGGTCAAAAAAAAATTCAACTGCATCACATATCGGTGAGATAGAGTCCATATCTCATTGAAGACAAACTACCCATTTACCATTGATTGCTCCATAGTCTTCCAACATCACTAAGATTCCTTCTAAACATGTTCATCGGCAAGACCAAAGCTATTGGTGATAGTTCACTAGGTTCTACCAAGCCCCGAGGTCACACCAATGTTCTTTGAGCTTATAACCTTCATTTATGAGAATGCCACCAATGGCATCCATCGGGCTAACACTCTACCTCAGAGGAGATCCTCCAATGTTCCTCTGATAGTTCATGTTCCACTGATGAAGTTTCCTTCTAGTGATCTCATCGATAGGACTCATGTCGAACACAGACCCATCAGTTTAAATAACACTATCGGAAAACATAGAAAAATCTCAGCCAACAAACCATGTTCCACTAATGTCGTTCATTAGCAGGACTTTCATCAATCCACTCCCACCAGCCTAACTCCTTTTTGTCAGATGAGAGTGGAATAAATTCCACATTCAATTTAGGTTGATCACTGCCATTGGCAAGAAAATTCCGAGGTCCCACAAATCCTATCCATCGACAAGACTTTCGTTCATCCTAATCCATCGGTCTAACTTCCACAAACATCACCGAGCACCAAAGGTTAGCCTGACGGAGAACCATCGGCCAGAATCTCATTGATGATGACTTGTTGTTCTAACTCCTTCCATTAGACAAGAGAGCAAGGCCTTCCGTTGACCGTTCAAGTTAGGTCGATCACTGCCATCGATGAGACATGTCCTCAATCATACTAATCTGATCCCTTTAGGACTTTAGAACATGACTGCTCATTAGCAAGACATTCCAAGGGTCTTACTGATTTTCTCAATCAGGAGGTTTAAGCCAATAATTTTGAGGAAAACGTTTCCAAAATACTCCCACTTGATGAAGATATTACTCACACCTCCAAAGCACCAAGAGACTATTGATATTCATGGGCACCAAGGCCCATAGAACTAGCACACCACCTAAAATTTTTTGTGCTCACTAGTTTTTTCAATGCATCTACAACATTTTCTAGAGTATCTGCCTTTTCCAGATTTAACTTTCCATCTTCCACCATGTCACAAACAAAGTGATATTGTACATCAATTTTTTTAGTCCTAGCATGGAAAATAGGATGTTTTCGCTAGATAAATAGCACTCTGACTATCACAATAAATTGTAATTGTCCCTACATCAGACCCAATGTTAGAACACAACCATTTTAACCAGATTTCTTCTTTACAAGCATGTGTATTTGTCATGTATTCTACCTGTGTAGTGTACAAAGCGAATACAACATGCAGCTTGCTCATCCAAATAACTGGACCACCATCCACCATGAAAATATATCCACTCGTGGATCTTCTACTATTAATGTTCCCTACCCAATAAAAATCTAGATAACCATGAATGCTGAGAGACCTCTATGTTTTAGAAGAGTTACCATGATAGCACAAAGCGTATTGAGATGTACCTTTCAAATATATGAATACTCTTTTCACAACATCCCAATGTGTCCTTCCTAGATTCACCATAAAATGACTAATTACTCCAACTGCTTGGGAAATATCTAGCCTTGTACAGAGAATTGCATACATTAAACTTTCAACTATTCTTGCATAAGGCACCCTAGTCATTTCCTCCATCTCAATAGGATATTTTGGAGAATCTTCAATAGATAGCTTTGTTCCCTACAAAACAAGAACAACTAGTTGCTTGCTATCAGTCATACAAAATCTCTCTAGAATAGTGTTAACATACTTACTTTGGCTAAGCCAAAATTTTCAATTCTTTTTGTCCATGTTATTTCCATCCCCATAGTATACCTTGTTGCACCTAGATCTTTCATTTTGAATTTTCCAGACAACTGAGATTTTAGATCAGAAATCATAAATTTGCTATTCCCAATGAATAACATATCACCCACGTACAATGCAATAATTAAGATATGATCATCCTTAGCTTTGTAATACACACAATGATCAGATTTTTCTCCTAAAAATCCCAATGAAAAGATAAATGTGTCAAACTTCTAGTACCACATTCTAGGAGATTTGTTTAACTTGAAAACCAGATTTTCTCTATCTTTTTTCACAAAATGCTCTGGCTGGGACATATAAATTTCTTCTTCAAGATCACCATGAAGAAATTTTGTCGTCACATCCATCTTCTCAATCTCCTAGTCATATTTTGTTGCAAGTGACAAAATAAATATGATAGATGTTAGCTTTTCCACTAGAGAAAAAATTTCTCCATAATCAATTCCCTGTACTTGGGAATAACCCTTCGCAACCAACCTCGCTTTATATTTTTCAACACAACCATCTAGACCAATTTTCTTTTTAAATACCCATTTGCAGCCCATAGGCTTTCTACCTTTAAGCAATGGAACTAGATCCCAAATATTATTTTTATTTAATGATGCCATTTATTCATTCATGGCTTCCAACCATGAATCTGAATTAGACATTTCAGTTGACTCTTTTATAGTCCTAGGGTCATCTATGTTAGTAATCAAAGAATAGGCACAACTATAATTCAACATAGAGAATCCATACCTATCAGGCTGCTTCTTTTCACGTGTAGACCTCCTCAAAAGTTGACATTGAGGTTCTGGTTCTTCTTCTTGTTCAGAACTCTCAAAGCTACTCGAACTCTCCTCAATTTTAGGTAGACTATCAATGTGTTGTTCCTCTTTTTCTAGAGTTGGAATTATTTCAACAACATCATTATTTTCTTCTTTTTCTTTCATCTTTGATTGCAGATCTACTGAATAAGGTTTCAACTCCTAAAAGATTACACTTTTTGTGTACAATACCTTCTCAGTCATAGGATTCCAAAGCTTGTATCCTTTCACCCCAAGGTCATACCAAATTAAGATACATTTTTCAAATTTATTTTCTAATTTAGATCTTTTCACATCTGGCACATGAACATATGCTTCACAGCCAAATACATGAATATGTCTAAGAGAGGGCTTCTTACCAAACCAAGATTCCATAGGGTTTTTTTCAACAAGTGTTGAAAAAGAAGATTGATTTAACAAGTAATCTGTTGTGGCCACAACCTCAGCCAAGAAATTCTACTCCAAACTAGCATTGCTCAACATACTTCTTGCCTTCTCCATCAATGTCCTGTTCAACCTTTCAACAACTCCATTTTTTCCACAGAGTGTAAGGTGTAGTTTTATGCCTTTTAATCCCATGGTATTTCTAATACCTTTTTGAACTAATCAGAACAAAACTCATCACCATTTTCATTCCTTAAACATTTTATTTTTCTACCAGTCTAATTTTCCACAAGGTTTTTAAATTCCTTAAAATGACTAAACACTTTTGATTTACCTTTTAAAAAATACGCAAATGCCCTTCTCAAATAATCATCAATAAAAGAAACATAATATTTAGATTTCGATAATGAAGGAAAATTCACTTGACCACAAACATTAGAATGAATGTAATCAAGCATACCAAAAGATTTATGAGGACTGAAATAAAATGAAACAGGATGATGTTTTCCATATAGACAATGTTCACAAAATTCAAATGCCAGGTTACAATCATCAAGCTCCTCAACTAGGTTTTTATTTTTCAAGGCTTTCAAAACTTTTTCACTAATGTGACCCAGCCTTTGATGCCAGAGCATAGTCTTCTCTGCTAGAATTTCTACCTCCATAGAATTCAAGCACCCCTAGCCAACAACATCGAGCCTCTAGTCATTTTGCAGCCATTTCAAGAGAATAGGAATTGCACTCCAACATCATTCATCTTGCCTACAAAAAAGTAAATTTTGAGCCAGACCTAGTATATGCATTACATCATTGATTCACTTCACTCTTCCATCACGGAACTGAATTTTGACTCTTCCATGGCCAACAATTTCCAGAGATGAATCGCTTGCCAAATATAGTTTTCCACCATGGTATTCTTCATAATTTATGAACCAGTCTCTATGAGACATGATGTGGAAATATGCTCCATAATCAATCAACTAGACATCATTTGATGCCTGAGTTGCCAAGGCTGAAATGAAGGCATCTACATCACTCTAAGAAGAATCATTAGTGGAAGATTTCTTCTTCTTCTTCTTTTCCTCCTCTCTACAATCCTTTCGGACATGACCAGGTTGCACACAATTCCAGCACTTCACCTTGGACTTATTTCCAGGAGACTTTGATCTCCCTTCTAATTTTGATTTGGAACTCTTGTCCCTCTTCTTTTCTTTTTATTTCAATCTACCTCAAACAACAAGATCCTCCTTCATTATCTCATAATATTTAATCCTCACCTCTTCTGATAACAAAGAAGCAACCACATCTTCCATCTTGAAAGTGGTTTTCATTCTCCCAATCGCCATCACCAAGTGATCCCACGAATCTAGCAAAGAACATAACAATAGCATACAATAATCGTCGTCATCAATCTTCATACTCATAGATTTTAACTAAGCAATCAACATGTTAAAAGGACTCAAATGATCAACAACATACACTCCTTGAATTTTCAAAGATTACAACTTCTTCCTCAAGAACAAAGTATTCACCAAGGACTTTCCCTAATAAATATCTCCCAATATTTTCCACAAAGAAGATGTAGTCTTCTCTTCATGAACATTTAGAAGAAGAGAGTCAACCAAATAGAGCCTTATCAGCTCCTTTGATATTTGATTTGTAAGGTCCCAATCCTTTTGCTTCATTCTTGAATGTTTCGTTCTAGAGAGAAAAACCCAAAGATGACGATCAACCAATATATCTTCCATTTTGAGTTTCCACAACTTAAAATTGTTGCCTTTGAATTTCTCAAGTTCAATCCTTCCTAATGTACTTGCCATATTAATCTATAATTTAAACTACCAATCCTCTGCAAGACTCCCACTAAACGTTAAAAACACAAAAAAATTAACCAACCCACAAGGGTAACACAACTAGCTAGGCTTTGATACCACTTATTCAAAAAATTAAAGGTGCGGAACTAACTGTCCTAATGTTAATACTTAGAGAAGAATGTAGATATGTCTTTAAATTTTACAATTACAGTCTGTTGAGATACACATGAAAGGAATAATACAATAGAGAAATAAACACAACAAAATTGGACACTAGATTTACATGGGAAAGCCCTTAAGGGAGAAAAACCCACCACACCAAGTAAAGCCTCTTTGTATTATAGCAGACAAAATCACATAGACAGATCAAACTTCACTTTCAGATGTCAATTGTAAAACAAAAACATTTCTCTAATCAACCTTGCATAAAAAAATATTGTTCCAATGCTTCCTAAAGCATACAATGTAATTCACTTAGATCAATCCTTGTTCCAATCAAACAACACTGCCACCATTCGAACAATTCATCACCTTCAACCATTATAGAGATTTCCTTATGTTCACCATTTACAAGTAGTTTGTTAATATTCCACAAGAGAACAATCATAATAGTTCAATTTCCAACTAGTTTGCATGCCGCATCTCTAAGTGGTCCAAAACCAACCACATAGGATAGTCATTCATTCAAATAAAGTTTCAACTACATCGCATATCGGTGAGACAGAGTCCATGTCTCACTAAATCCAAACTACCCATTTTTCATTGATCACTCCACATTCTTCTAGAATCGACAAGACTCCTTCTGAACATGTTCATTGGTGAGATCAAAGCTATCGACGACAGTTCAGTAAGTTCTATTGAGCCTCAAGGTCACACCGATGATCTTCTAGCTTAGAACCTTTGACAGTGAGATTCCCATTGATGGATTCAATCAATCTAACACTCTGCCTAAGAGGAGGTCCTCCAATGTTCCTTTGATAGTTCACATTCTGTCGATGAATTTTACTCCAGGTGATCTCGTTGGTAGGACTCATGCCAAACACAAACCCATCGGTCTAACTAACACTGTCAGAACAATACACTAAAAGATCAACTAATAACCGATGTTCCACCAATGTCATTCATCAGTAGGACTTTCATCAATCCACTCCCATCAATCTAACTCCTTATGTTAGACGAGAGTGGAAGAACTTCCACCGACCATTCAAGTTAGGCCGATCACTGTCATTGGCAAGACAAGTCCCAGGTCCCATTGATCTTATCCATCAGAAGGACTTCTATTAATCCCAATCCATTGATCTACATTCCACCATTGGTCTAAATTCCACCATCGGTCTAGCTTCCATAGACTTAATCGAGCACCAAAGGTTAGCCTAGCGGAGAACCATCAACCAAAATCTTTTCGATGATCACTCATCGGTCTAACTCCTACCATTAGACAAGAAAGGAAGGACTTTCGTTGACCTTTCAAGTTAGTTTGATCTCTGCCATTGATGAGAAAGGTCCTTGGTCATATCGATCTGATCCCTTCTGAACTTTAGAACACCGTTTCTCATCGAAAATACATTCCAAGGGTCTCACTGATTTTCTCATTCAGGAGGTTTAAGCCAGTAAGATTCAGGCACACTTTTCCAACACTCTATGCCCGTCATTCTGAGGATGATAAGCCAAACTGAAATTTAATTTAGTCCCCAATCTAAAACCTTGAGGTCATCCATTTTTCCCTTTCAAAAATGATAGTCCCAGGCACTCCATGCAAGCGGAAGATCTCCTAGAAAAATTTCTTAGCGAGTGTCAATGATCCATCCTTAAGGTTTCCCAAAATTAAGTGTGCAACCTAATTCAACTTATCAATCATAACTAAGACAGCATCATGCTTATTCTTTCTCAACAACAACCCCTCTACAAATTCCATGTTGATCACCTACTATTTATACTCAATTATTTCATGAGGGTACACTAACTTAGTTGGGTGTACATACTCAGTCTTGACTCGTTGGCACCCCAAGCATCTATATATGTATCCCAGTACATCCTTCTTGAGTTTAGGGAAAAAATATAGAGTCTTCAACTCCAAGATCATCTTTGATACTTCGGGGTGTCCTAAATAAGGTGCATTGTGAAATTATTTTAAAACCAACTTTCTCATCTCTCTAGAGTTAGGAATAGACATTCTTATCTAGTACCTCAAAATACCATCTTGTTTGATCTCATACCCATTGAAATGGTGATCTGAAGGATTTACTACTTGGGCAATCTTCACTCTCTCATAGTGCTCATCCCCTGGCAGTTTTGTATCATTTTCTCCCTAAAATTAGACCTTGTTGAGATCATGGCTATCATATTCCTTCATATAATAAGAGCATCAACCACCTTTTTCTCCTTCCCTTTTATAAATTCAATTCCAAATTCATACTCACTAAGGAATTCTATCCACCTTCTATGTTGTGTATTAAGGTTTGGCTGAGTAAATATGTATCTCAACCCTAAGTGGTATGTCTTGAGTTCAAATAGATTTCCAAAAAGTAAATTCCTCCACATTTGTAAGTCATGAACTATGGCCACAAATTCTAAATCATGAGGATTTTAGTTCACTTCATGTTTCTTGAGCTTCCTTGATTCATTTTCTACCACTTGTTTGTCTTTCATTAATACTACTCGCCATCCCTCTCCTGAAGCACCCATGATTACTGTTAAAAACCCATTAGGATTAGAGATAGTCAACACTAGTTCTATCATGAGCCTCTCCTTTAGTAGTTGGAATGTATGCTTGTATTTCTCAGTCCATTCAAACTGTGTTCCCTTCCTTTGGAGTGAGGTTATAGGAGATGCAATCCAGAGAACCCTTGTGCAAAATTCTTATAATATATTGAAAGGCCCATAAAGAAACAAAATTCTAACACATTTTGAGGAATTGGACATTCCACTATTTTCTTGATCTTTTCATGATCTACAAAGACTCCTTTAGCTAAAATAATATGACACAAATAGTGCACTTTATCTTGATAGAATGAACACTTGGACAACTTCCCAAAGAGTTTCCTTTCTCTTAGTTGCCTAAAAACTATCCTCAAATGTATATCATGCTCTTTGACAGTCTTATAGTAGAATTGAATTTCATCAATAAATATTAGAACAATTTCACCCACAAATTATTTTAATACACTATTCATAAGGTTCATAAAGGCTACTAGTGCATTAGTTAAAGAAAAAGGTACCATTGTGAACCTATAATGCCCATACCGAGTTCCAAATGTAGTCTTCAAAATATCTTCTTCCTTAATCCTCAATTGATGGTAACCTGACCTGAGATCTATCTTAGAGAACACCTTTTCCCCCTTCCTTTGATCAAAAAAATCATCAATCCTTAGGAGTGGATACCGGTTCTGGATGGTAACCTTATTCAACATTCGATAGTCTATATATAGATGCAAGGTTTCATCCCTCTTTTTCACAAAAAAAATTGGCATTTTCCAAAGTTACACAACTAGGTCTTATGAGTCCCTTAAACAAAAATTCTATTAACTAGGCCTTCAAATCATAGAGTTCTATGGTGAACATCTAATAAGGAGCCTTGGATTGAGGCTCAAATCTTGGAACTAGGCTGATAGAGAAATCAAATTCTTGCTTTAGAGGCAATTCTATAAGTTCTTCAGGGAATATGTCTTGGAACTCCTTAAGAATAGGATAGTCATCCAAATATGGCTCCTTTCTATTAGTGTTACTAACATTCACTACATAAATTGCACACCCCTTTTGATGAGCCTTCTTGACCTGCATCACAAAAAAATATTCTAAGCTCTAAGGTCTTTACAATCCACAAACCTCAACTGGGTTTCCATAATAATCTAGAAAGTTGACCACCTTATCCTCATAGTTCAGTAAAGCCTTATACTCAGTTAAACAATTTATTCCCAAAATTACATCACATGAGCCTAAGGGTTCCACAAACCTAAGTTTGAAAGGTTGGAAGATCGAATTCACTGCTAAAGAGACATGTATCTACACTCCATTCTACTCAATTACCATACTGGACTATCCATGAATTTTCCATGCATCCAAGTCTAATGGGTATCTTAGTTATTATTCTAGAATCTATAAAAAAATTAGTAGATACAATATCAATTAAGCTAGAGACAAATTGGCCATAGAGTAGGTTGAAAATTATATTTTCTTTGATTTCATTGTTGTTTCCTTACGCTTATTTTCCCCCTTATAAGGAGAAGATTAATTATCAACTTGTTGACCTTTTAAAGAACATAAAGAGACCTAACCTCTTTAATAAATTTTAGGAAATTAGTTCTTGATGCAAGTCATTAGATCACCAAGTAATCAAATTTATAAATTTTCATATCATTGATAACACAATTTCATATGTAAAAGCATTGGTGGTTAACCAAATCACATGAAACATGAACTGCATGGGAACACTATCTATATGAATATAAATAAAAAACCCTATAATGAAAAAAGATAATGTAGTGAAGTGTAGAGACATTTTGTCCTACTTCCAACAACCATTCATAGAAATTAACTTGTTCTTATTCTACTAATATTTGAAAAATGTTGCAATAACACTTATGTATGATTACTTGGATCATTCATACTTCATGGCTATCTTGAGCTATCATATAATCCGTGGTGCCACTAGTTCATTTTTGGATAAGTATGAAGAATTTTAATAAGCTTATAAGATGCCTTTCTTTGTGCCTTTAATAGTTTGACTTATACAATTTTTATACCCCATGTAAATATTTCAATAGAAAAAATATGTAGCAATACATTAATCATCAACTCATGAACTTCAGATGATAGGATGCAACTATGTACAAATGATACTAATCAACATAGTTACAATTCTTCACTAAATACTAGTGCATTTGCAATAGTAACATGAGTAAACATGAATGAAAAAACATCAATAGTTACACATTTGAAACAAGTAGCACCCCTCTAAGACTAAAAAAAGAAGGATTTGAGCCAAGTAGTGAACATATAAATTTTAATTATGAAATTGTAGCTCACTCAATTAATTATGGACAAAGATAAAATTCAACATCTAGAAGTAAAGGCGCTCAACCATAAGGAGGCTTTTCCAGGTGAAGATGATGTTGAGTACCATTGGGCCCTTTTGTCTTCTCTTGCTAAGTATTTTGAGAAGTCGGACCATTTTTAAATTGATGTTGAGGAGCTAAAGGTTGTGGTTGGGCCTACAAAGAAAAGGAAAAAAATGTAGTACAAGAGGTGGCTACTATGTGTACCAACTATGAAAACATATAAAGTGCTTACAGTATATCATTAATTTGATCAAGGAAATAGTGAAAAATATAATGATCAAAACTCAAGTGTTCTAGTAGGAGCTACAAAATAGCAATGGTAAGATGGATGAAGAGGATTGTTAAGAAGATGCTATATCTAAAAAGAAGGGAGAAAATGTTGATTGCTCAACTATGTTCAATACCCAAGAGGGCAAGCCCATTGGAATTAAGGTGTATGAAACTGAGAGTCCTAATATTGATTTAATTGATGTATTATTTCTATTAATTTATATTATTTAATTACCTATGGTGTAACGTCACATTGGGACCTGGTAGGACTCTTAAAATTCAAAGGAGGGAGGCTTAAGGATTTAGGGTTTATATTATCCATGGTAATATAAATTATCAACTTTTGAAACCCTCATGTTATATTTCAACATTGACTTGCTACCGAGGGTAACCAATCATTTAAGTTGTCTGGTTGAGCCTTTCCTTCATGCTTTTAACAGCCCCTTTCACCTGACCTATTGGCTTCATAACTACCACTTTGGTTTTTAATATTTGTGTCATCGAGGGTTTTCCAGTCGGCCCCACCACTATTATATATTTGTTTAAATTTGGATTGGTAAACCATTTGATCATAGATGATCTGGACCATTCCTCACACACCTCACAAGTTTTCCCGCTAATTCCATTGAGGTGGTGCGAGGTCTGTGAGATGCTGCCATCTATCATATATGGAGAGGTGGTGCCTTTTCCCGAGGTTCCAGTAGTTACAAGTGGCCATATTTTCACCAATGAGGGAATTTAATGATGGGAGTTAATAATTAATGTCCCTCATAGGCCTCGCACGATAAGAGTAAATGTTCATAAATTACTGCGAGGTTTGGAAAAAGGCCACACATGGCCTGGATCTTGAAGCAACTGGGCTTGGTGGGGCCTACTACCCAATTGCAACCTCCTATTTTTGTGGACTGTGATTGGATATGGTCTTTCGTAGGCATTGATGTGGATTTTCAACACTTATTCACTGAATCTGATTCGTCTTACTTTCCAAGTTTGTTTTACATCAATGGTTTAAATTCAAAGTGGTATTGTTCATCCGTGTGAGTAATTTTTGCACTCTCTAACTTGTTTCATTAATGACGCAAGTTTTTTAGCGAATCTTCTTCTGATTTTATTTTGTGTGAATGATGCCCTCGTGTTAAGTGCAATGATGGGTTGCACGTTCTTTCCTCATGACCCTGGAATAATTTTGTGGTGGCTACATCAGCCACTAATCACCCAACTACTCATGCTACATTTAAGCCATTAATATCCCCCGCACCAATTCACTCTATAAATGCTTGCTAAGTTACCTAGTGTTATTGTTGCATTTTGAGTTGTTTTGTTTGCAGGTGGTGGTTTTTTCTCCTGTATTTTGTGAGCTATTTTTATTCAATGGAATAATTCATAGTGCATAGAAATGCTAGAGTAAAGGCCAAGAGGTCACTCCTTGAGTTGGAGCAACCTGTTCCCGATAACCCGACGTTGCTGCTAAAAGTATTGGCAAAAGGCTTGAGCATTGCACATCCTCTGTTGTGATTTATTCAGGTTCTGATGGAAATAGGTCCAAGATGGACTCAGACTAGAGATGTTACCTAGTGGCCATGACTAAAATTGTGGGGGTGGATGAAGAGGTCCTTGCAGTTTCACCAATAATTGCAATGGCACCGTGCCAAGTTGTTGGAGCGCGTGTTCATGTGGATGGAAAGAAGAAGGTGGTTCTGCCTCAAACTAAGGCAAGAACCAAAATCAGTCGCCTGTACCAGGGTCATGGTTTAACTTAATGATTGTTGATTGGGTGTGTTTCTCATGGGTGGTGTTTTTTACTAGTGGTTTGTTTTTGTTGATATGGACGTGTGTGTGCTTGGCATGCTTTTTTGTTTTCTCTTCTGCTGGTTACTAGGTGTAACTATTTTTTGATTCCTCAGATCATGCACTTTGTTTTCCAATGATGAGGAATGTTTTGAGATGTAATTTCGAATTTCATTTAGAATGAAATTCATTTTTTAAAATTAACAATGTAGCTCGATGCTTGTTTCTCTCATGTCTATAAAAGAGATTTCATGACTCATTGTTAGGGGTCAGATTTTGGATCTAGAAGGTTTTCAATATATGTACAGCCAGTTTCGTTTACAGTAGTTTTATTGAATGTTTTAGTTATTATCTTTTCCGGTTAGGATTACTATGAAGCATGCAAGCTATGCTGATGTAATTACGCATATTAAAGAAATAAATGATAATCATTTTGAAATAATTACTCTCCTAATTGTATGTCATAAGTTGTGAATGAGCCTATTAATTATATATTGATTCACCTTCAATGGTACATTTGAATGTGTTCTTCATTTACCTAGTTAACTCAATGAGTTAATAAAATTTCTTGAAAATGAGTTACAAATTTATGATTATATATTCAGGATTTGCTAAGGAGTGTTGTTTTAAAACTAAAATTCACAAGATGTAAATCATTATGCTGATATGTTCAAAATATCCAGATTACATTTTGTATGACTCCTGCCCAATGGATGAGGCACTTAGCTATTTTCTTTAGTATTACTATGGGTCTATAGTTCTAAGCATGGTGGTCTAAGATCTGAACAAATGAAAATATTAAACTCTTTCTCTTTATGAGATACCAATCTTATATTGAAATATTCAATCCCATTGCTCTAAGATAACTGTTATTATTATTTGGTCTACCAATACTAGAGTAATTACTATCTCATTTCATGTGTAGGCATTGTAATATGTAATAAGAAGTGTTCTTACCAGTCATAAAACATTCTTATGAACACACTTAGATTTACCCAACTTGGTTTCACAGAGCCAAAACTGTAGGAGATGTCAATCTTTGATTGAATCTCGTTAGTTGGCCACTAGCCTTTGTGGTTTTTTATTATAGAGGTTGGCTAGCTCTTAGAGAATATCAAATCCTAGCTGGGTTGAATTTTAAAGCACCAACAAAATGGTGACTCTACTGGGGAACAAGTTCAAACGTTTAGTTGCAGACGGTGTTCTTAAGAGTCATTGCATAGAGTCAAATAATTTTCCATTCTGAATTAACATAGTGAACATTTTCAACCCTAGAAGGAAGAGGTTGTTGAAATGAACCTAATGATCCTATGATCTATGGTGTCCTATTGTCAAAAGATTCAGCAGTTCTAGATTCATTAGTTGAATGGTGGTTTTATTGGGGAGAACTTTTGACAAATTTAAAAGAAACAGAGAAAAGAGAAACCACAACAGTTGGAGGTGGCTATCCTGAATCATTTGCTTAAGTTGAGCTGAATGTTAAGTTTGGATGGTGATGGATTGTGGTTTTGAAAGAAATTGGTAGCAACATGGTGTCAAAATGTTTGAGGTATGACTCTGTTATAGACAAAGACCTAAAATCTAACAAGTTTTGAAAGGAACTTCATATTTCTATTGAAATTTAGTCCTTTGTTGAAGAGGTGTTGAATCTATCTGAAGAGCTAGTTGATATACAAAGGAAAAGATTAATAACGTTTGCCAAAATTACTAGGTATTTTATTAAATCTAAACAGTTCTCTCTTTCTAATTCTGATGGGTGTTTGTAATTAAGGATGAAAATGGTTCCAAACAAGATGTCTAACATCAAGAAAGGGAACAATGATTAGATTTTCCATACTTCTAATGATGCAATATTTAAAAGAACTTATGAAACAATGTTTGTGTTGCATCATATCTCTGAAAGCACCGAATAATAATTAGAGTCACTAATGGAATCATGGTTGAGATGGTAAATGATATGTTTGATAAACATGTACTATTGATGAATTTTAAATGGGTACAAGTGATTTCCCATATGTAAAGTTAGACATAAATATGCAAAGAGAACAAGTTGCATTAATCCCTTCAGGGTGTTTTGTAAATCAAAGGTATATGCCTTTTATTTTTAGTGATATCAATGGTTACCCTAATCTAATTCATAAGATGATTAGGAAGTATTTTCCTAAATACATAGGGAAAAGTAAAAAATCAGCCTCCAAGCATTTACAACATTTTCTAGATGTCATGGGAGATTATGAAATAAGTCATGAGGATGTTTCTGTGAAGTTGTTTGTACAATCCTTGGGGGGTGATGCCAAGGATTTTTTTTCATATTTACTTGCCTATTCTGTTGACTCATTAAATCAATTGGTGATAGTTTTTATGGAACAATTTGGTGAAAGAGTCAATCCCAACATATTAAGAAAAGGTTTTATGGGAATCCACACAAAAGAAGATGAGTTGGTCCCATATTTTAATCTCTGATTTTCAATATTTTTTAAGAGAAATCCCTAGAGAGGTCAGACCAAACGAAGTTGAATCCTTGGTTGTGTATCTTGGTGCATTTGACAACAGGATGGGTTATTTATTAAGGGATAAAGAGCCTAAAACCTTGTATCAAGCATATCACACGGCTATGGAGATTTAAAACAATTTGAAATATTCAATGATGAAAGGGTATGTGGCTGCAAGTATTGATTAACCTATTTTAACTAATATTGCTAAAATTTCAGTGTTGGTTGCTCAAAACCTTCATGATAATAAGAGTGTTCTAAAAACTGTAATATCCCCACCACTACATGTTGATGATGATGAAATCCAAGTTGATGGCCAGTCTAATTTCAGTAGTGATGATCAAATTTCTTTTGTGCCAGACTTGTATGAAATGAAAATGCAAGAGGCAGAATCACCATATGATTTTTTCTTGAGATTTTTAGAAGCCTTAATACAAATTCCTAGAGGTCTCAGACACAATGGATATGAATGCATTAATTTGTTTTGTGAAATTTATGAACCAGGGCTAAGTGCTTTTCTAGAAGAAGTGAAACTTGCTAACTTGGCCCAAGTCCTTAAATGGATAAAAATTGCAGAATCAACAAAAATGTATCTACACAAAATGAAGATAATGCTTGCCCTTTTGAAGAAAGTTGGATAACTACAGAAGACCCTGAGGGGTAAAATTATGAAGGATTAAGGGAGACACCTATTTTTGTTCCTTATCCTAAGTATAATGATCATGTCACTGAGATCCTATTACAAACCAATGATTGTGATTTTAGAGGTGATGTTTGCATTACTGAGAACAAAATTTGAGATTCTCCTCTTACCATAATTACATGGTAAAATTATGCCTCATGTTCCTACTTGTTTCTAGGTAACAGGACAGTTTTCAAATGATGAATGTCTAGAGTATACTCTAGGTATATTGGCAATGGAACAAGTTTTTTGTATAAATGTTGAGGAACTGGGGAGCAATGAGGTATTTAATCAGAAGAATAGTACTAGAGATGACCAATATATTGATAAATATATTGGTACTAAGGATTTTCCTGACTGTCTATGTGAATTTGAGATGGATGTGTTGTTGCCTTTTGAAATGGATATTGTTGGTGAAAATTTTTCAGCTTATAATGAAGGTGACATTGATATTGTTGGTGAAAAGTTTTCAGCTTATAATGAAGGTGGCATTGATATTGCTAGTGAAACATTTTCAGCTTGTGCCAAAATTAACACATACAGTAGGTGGTACTGAGACCAAGAAGGCCAGTGCATATTTTTGTTTCTCTTTTACCCATGATGAGATTGATATATTTGAATCTATTTTTGAGGGATTTCATTTGAGAATAGATGAAGTGCAAGGGAAGATCTATATTGAGAGGCCTAAGATGAATGTGTTTACACATTCCATGAAGAATGATGTAGCTAATATTTTTGACATTTGTAATACTAGGATGTATTCCAAATTGACATAATTCAAGTGCTGGCAACCAAGCTTATGTGGGAAATTCTAGGGTTTGGATTTCTCGAGTTATGTAGAATATTTTTTGAGCAATGCAAGCATGGATAACATACACATAGTTTTGTATGAGAATTTTTAGTTTGATGTACAAACTAATGTGGATTCCTGGGCGTATGATGTTATAGACTTGATAAGTTATGAATTTTTTTGTTTCTCAACTCAGTTGAGTAGGTATTTTATGAAATATGGCCAGGGGTAGAGTAAGGTGAAATATTATCATGGTCATAGGTTTCTTTTAAAGTTTGGGTATAGGGCATTGAATCAACTGCTGCAAGGGAGTATTAGTAAAAATTATGATACTTCCAGGAATATTGATTAACCCATTAATTTTGAAGCATCAAGAAGTAAAGACTATAGACTTGGTTTACTCTAGATACCTAAAAATTTTATTTTTGATAGAGGCATGTTTTAATTTTCTTGTTTGGTGGCTTGGGGCCACCAAGTTGGTATGCACAAGTCCAATTGACAAAGCATGGTGAAATATTTGTCAAGGAACTTGTGTAATTCAGTGATCTGGTTTGTGAAGCTAGAGATTCTAGATTCTTGCTATGCCCGTAGGGGGCATACATCCCCAATCGAAGCCACTAGTGGGAATTTTAAAATTCAAAGGGGGGAGGCTTAAGGGTTTAGGGTTTATATTAACCATGATAATATAAATTATCAACTTTTGAAATCCTCACATTATATTTCAATGCTGACTTGCTATCGAGGGTAACCGATCACTTAAGTTTTTTGGTCGAGCCTTTCCTTCATGATTTTTTGGCCCATTTTCACTTGACCTACCGGTTTCCTATTTGCCACTCTATTTTTTAATATTTGTGTCATTCTTGGTTTTTCGGCCGGCCCCACCACTATTATATATCTTTTTACATTTGGCTTGGTAAACCGTCCAATCATAGTCTATTTGGACCGTTCCTCGCACACCTCGTCGGTTTTCGAGCTAATGTCATTCTGGTAGTGGGAGGTCTACGAGATGCCACCATCTGTCATATACGGAGAGGTGGTTCCTTTTCTTGAGGTTCCAACAGTTACAAGTGGCCATATTTTCACCAGCAAAGGAATTTAATGACCGAGATTAATAATAAATGTCCCTCGTAGGCCTCACACGATTAGATTAAATGTTCCTAAAGTACTGCGAGGTTTGCCAAAAGGTGACACATGGCCTGGCTCTTGAAGCAACAGGGCTTGGTGGGACCTATTGCCTGATTACAACCTCCTGTTTTTGTGGACTATGATTGGTTGTGGTCTTTCCCAGGTGCTGATGTGGATTTTCAACACTTATTGACTTGATTTGAGTCATTTGACTTCCCAGGTATATTTTGCATCAATGGTTCAAATTCAAAGGGCATACTATTCATCTGTGTGAGGAATTTTTGTGCTCTCTAACTTTTTTCATCAATGGCATGGGTTTTTCAAAGGATTTTCTTTTGATTTTATTGCGTGTGAATGATGCCCTCCTATTAAGTGCAATGATGGGTTGTAGGTCATTTCCTCGTGAGCCTGGAATACTTTTTTGGTGGCTACATCAACCACTAATAATCCAACTACTCATGTTGCATTTAAGCAATTAATATCCCCTATACCAATTAACTCTATAAATGCTTGCTAAGTTACCTAGTGTTATCGTTACATTTTGAGTTGTTTTGTTTCCAAGTGGTGGTTTTTTCTCCTGTATTCTACGAGCTATTTTTCTTCAATTGACAAATCTATGGTGTGTAGAAGTTCCAAATTAAAGGCCAAGAGGTCACTTCTCAAGGAGTAGAAACCTGTTCTCGATACACCTGACGTTGGTGCTCAAAGTATTGGAAAAAAGGCTTGAGCGTTCCATGTCCCTTGTGATTTTTTAACGTTTTGATGGCAACAAGTCTGAGACAGACTCAGACTACCGATGTTACCTGGTGACCATGACTAAACTTGTGGGGGTGGATGAAGAGGCCCTTGCAGTATCACCAATAACTACAATGGCACCATGCCAAGTTGCTAGAGCGCGTGCTAATGTGGATGGAAAGAAGAAGGTGGTTCTGCCTTAAATTGAGGTGAGAACCAGAAGCGGTCGCCTGTACCAGGGCCGTGGGTTGGCTTAATTATTGTTGATTGGGCATGTTGTTCATGGGTGGTGTTTTTTCTTGGTGGTTCTTTTTTGTTGATATGGACGTGTGCATGCTTGGCACGCTTTTTTGTTTTCTCTTCGGTTGCTTACTGGGTGTAACCGTTATTTGATTCCTTGGATCATGCAATTTTTTTTCCAATGATGAGGAATGTTTTGAAATGTAATTTTGAATTTCATTTAGAATTAAATTCATTTTTTGAAATTAACAATGTATCTTGATGCCTATTGCTCTCCTTTCTATAAAGGAATTTTCACGACTCATTGTTAGGGGTCAGATTTTGGATCTATGAGGTTTTGAATATATGTACAATCAGTTCCATTTACTATAGTTTTCTTGAAGGTTTTAGTTATTATCTTTTCTAGTCAGGATTACTATGAAGCAAGAAAGCTATGATAATGTAATTATAGATATTAAAGCGATAAATGATAATCATTTTGGAACAATTTCTCTCCTAATTGTTTGTCATAAGTTTTGAATGAGCCTATCAATGATATATTCATTCACCTTCAATGGTATATTTGAATTTTTTTTTCATTTCCCTTCTTTAACTCAATGAGTTAATAAAATTTCTTGAAAATGAGTTACAAATTTATGATTATATATTTAGGATTTGCTAAGGAGTGTATGAATCTTGCCCAATGGATGAGGCACTGGCTATTTTCTTCAAGATTACTATGGGGTTGTAGTTCTAAGCATGGTGGTCTAAGATCTGAACAAACCAAAATATTAAACCCTTTCTCTTTATGAGATACCAATATTATATTGAAATCTTCAGTCACATTTCTCTAAGATAACTTTTATCCAATACTTGAGTAATTACTATCTCACTGCGTTTGTAGGGATTGTAATCTGTAAGAAGAAGTGTTCTTACCAGTCATAAAACATTCTTATGAACACACTTAGGTTTACCCACCTTGGATTCAAAGAGCCAAAAGTGTAGGAGATGTCAGTCTATGACTGAATCTCATTAACTGGCCACTAGCCTTTGTGGCTTTTTATTATAGAGGTTGGCTACCTCTTAGATAATTTCAAAGCCTAACGGGGTTGCATTTTAAAGCACCAACATGAGCCACCTGTTGGGTGTCATCCTTGTTGTAAGTGATTGGATGACACATAATCATCCAAAGTGGACATAGGAATCCCACTTTGGAATTTTTGACCTACGAAAGATTCTATGATGCATCATAAGATATCTTTTTGCATGGAGAAAGTTGATGCCCAAGTTGGGTTATGACAACATGTAAGAGAATCGACTATTTTTAGTCAGTTCTGATATATTATCTTATGGATTATATGATAGATCTTGTGGTAGATTCATGACATATTCTATGATAGTTGTAAGGCATATTTTTGGTGCCCAAGCTAGAAGAGAGAATATTTGCATGTATGAAAACTTTAAGAGGTTTAAGGGAATCAATTACAAGTGTCCAGATGCATGTCTATGGCTTGGAATATTTTTCCATATGGATTTGGATGCCCATCCTCTTCTAAAAACTTCTCTTGGATTACATTCTCTATAAAATGTATTCCTTGCATTGTAGAATGCATAGTTTGTTTGTAGGTAATGAAGTGTTGTCAGGTTAACTCTAGAATAGGTGTCTTTTTGGAAGAATGTGTATAGAATCTTTGTACTTAGGTTGTATTACAATTCCTATTTGAAGTAATATAGAAGTATTGAATTTTTGGAGGGTGGGGTTTTTTACCCAAAAGGGTTTTCTCCACGTATATTTGGTGCATGTTAGTTTATGTGTGTTTTTTGTTCTATTTTATTCTTGTCTATGTGTTTATCTTGTTGTAACTAGATAGGGTGTTCCAAATAGAAAATTGTAACTCTTCCGTACTTAGATTAGTGTAGGAAGTTTTTTTCACTTAGGGTATGGGCCAAAAAGTGGCGATATGTAAGTGATATGATGGCCCATGCGGTTGGCAACTTTATTTTTACCCAAAATTGATGAAACGAAAAGGTTTCTTAAAGGATATTCTCATCTTTGTACCAATATCAATAATTCTTTACTTTGAATTTAATAAATAATTAATATTCATTTTCTATTTAAATTATGACTAAAGTACTGATTGATAGGCTGATTGAAAAACGTCTAAATAGCTTTCAAAAGGTATCACATTTTTTGAATCTAAAACATGTGTCACATTCTATGCTTCGCATACCATAGGATTAAAAAAAAAAAATCATGAATTTTTGACCAAGTTAAGGTGGTCAGACATATGAGTTTTTTATATTTTTAAAATTTGTAATAAAAAAATCATAATTAATTATTTACATGAAAAAAAATTGCAAAAAAATATGCATCACATCAGGACATGAGTTCTCTACTTATATCTAGAATATTATAAAAAAATATTATCATTTTATTGTGGCTAGGGTGGCGAGATAAAAACCTAATTCTTATTTTCTCCCTGAAATTTAAGTACTATTACATTGAAATTTCAAATTTCCACCGAATAGATATTTAAGAAAAAAAAAAACCTAGTAATTTAGAAACTACATTCAATTTTCTACAGATTTTTTCTTACATATTTTTGAAATAATATAAATAACTTATTCAAAGTTTTATATCAAGTTTCCTAACTCTAGTTTTCTGAATTTTCATCGCCACTAAAGGGTCTATTTTATCCATGATGATCCAGCACATACCCCTCACTCGACTTCCTTTTATTTGGTATCTAAGCTTGGTAAACCTTGGTTCCTTTTTTGGGTTAGAAGGGTTTTTTGAGATGATCTTCAATTTAGTGGGAGTTTTCTAGAAGTTTTTTTTTCATTACCTTGTTGCAAGAAAGAGATGCCAGACACATATAGGAGGATTGAGATGGAGAAAATTAATGGCAATAATTTTTAACTTTAGAAGCTTAAAATAGAAGACATGCTCGTAGATCATGATTTATGGGCTTCTATTTATGGAACCAAACTATCATGAATGAAACAAGAAGATTGGGATCTCATGGATAGGAAAGAAAAGGGTCTTCTTAGAATCTATTGTGTTGATTCTTTCCTATTTAATGTTCATGAAAAAAGAAAAAAATCTCTATGCAAGATGCTTGGTGATGTCTATTTGGCTAAATCCATGGTAAACAAGCGTTTTGTGAGAAATAAGATGTATTCTCTGAAAATGGAAGATGGAGGATCTATAGCAGGTCGTCTAAATGCATTTAACACATTGGTTGCACAACTAGGTTCTGTTCGAGACAAGATTGATGAGCAAGACCATTGCATTCTCCTATTATGTTTTTTCCAGACTCTTGGGATCACCTAGTAATGGCTATTTGAAGCACTACTTCTACCTTCAAGATTGATGAGGTTGTTGCCTCATTATTATTTGAAGAGATACAAAGGAAGTCTTCTAAGATGGCCAAGGAGGCCCTTGCAGTTCATAGAAGACCAAAGGAGAGAGACAAAAGGAAAGACAAGAAAAATAATTCAAGTTCTCCAGGGAGATCTAAGTCTCTTGGTAAGAATTTCAAGGAAATATGTTGGAACTGTGGTGAAAATGGTCACATTCAAAGATATTACAAGAAGGAGAATAAGATGAAAAAAGTCTTTCTTTGATTTTGAATCTGAGAAATCATCTAAAGATGATGTAGAAGCATCTATTGTAGCCTTGGAATCCCATGCATCAAATGATTTGTGGTTGATATATTCGGGTCCATCCTTTCACGTGACGTTTCATAGAGATTGGTTCTCAAAGTATGAGGAATACAATGGCATAAAGGTATACCTAGGTGATGAATCTCACCTAAAGATTATTGGCCATGGAAGTCAAAATCATATTTCTTGATGGAAGATTGAAGGGGATTGATGGTGTCTTGCATATCCCAGGTTTAGAATGAAACTTTCTTTCTGTAAGTAATTTGAATGAGTCAAGAGTACAAGTTGTTTTATTTGGTAGAGGATATAAGATGACTAAAGCGGCTATGGTGTTGGCTAAGGGTGTTTGTATTGGAACTTTTTTTCATCTTGATGCATGCATTGTATAGTACAATAGTTCTAAATTAATGAAGAGATCTTTGGATTCTTCATCCTCACTATAAAATCATGCAGAGAAGAAGCATGTTGCATCTACATCTAATGGTCATGCAGTTTCAGTACCTAAGGGTTCTCATTCCATAGAAATAAAGCTTCATACACATAAGAAAATGTTATGGAACCAATGAGTTGGTCACATTGGTGAGAAAGGTCTTATAAACCTAAAAAATAAGAGCCTTGATGAAGGCCTTGATGATTAAAATCTAGATTTTGACTTTTGTGAATATTTTGTATATGGAAAAAGCATCATGTTTCTTTTTATTCTAGTTGTCACAAGTCTTCTAGGGTTTTAGACTATGTTCATTCATATTTTTTTGGTCATGTGAATTTTCCTTCATTATCAAAATCTTTATTTTTTGTTTCTTTCATAGATTATTATAGTATAAGGACATTCATTTATTTCCTCAAAAGTAAAGTTAAAGTCTTTAACTTGTTTAAGGAGTTTAAGGCCTTTGTAGAAAATGAGACTAGTAGAAAGATTAAGTATTTGAGGACTGATAGTGGTGTGTATTTTTGTTCTATGGAGTTTTAAAATTTTGGTAAAGAGAATAAGATTAAGAGATATAAAACTACTCCCAACACTCCACAAAAAAATGGATTTAGAAAGAGGATAAACAAATCATTGATGGAGAGGGCTAGGAGTATGTTGAGTGGTGTTGGTCCAGAACAAAATTTTTGGGCTGAAGTGGAAGCCACTACATGTTATTTGATCAATAGATCTCCTACATCAACACTTGTTGGTAAGACACCCATGGGGACATTTTCTAGTAAAAATATGTCAATGCGGAATCTTAGAGTATTTGGGTGTGAAGCGTACTCTCATGTTCTGATTGAGGAGACGTCTAGGTTGGATAACAAGGCTATTAAGTGTATCTTTAATGACTATGGTGTCAGTGTGAAAGGGTACAAGCTTTGGGATCTAGAAGCTTAGAATTTTCTCTATAGTAGAAGTGTGATCTTCAAAGAGATGAAACCTTTTATTGTTGAGCTACAACAAGGAAAAGAGGAGAAACAAAATAAGGAGGTAGTTCAAATTCCACCTTCTCCAAAGAGAGAAGAACCATGTACTCTTGCTGGACCTGATGGTGAGGAGAGCTCAAGTAGCTCTAAATTTTTGAAGAAGAAAGAGAACCTCAATCTCAGCCTTTGAGGAGGTCTACATGATTTAGACAACAACTAGAAGGGTTTGGTTATTCATTATTGGATTTATGTTACATTTTCTCCTTTATTGCAAGCACTGATGAGCCCAAGACTATTAGAGAGGTTATGGGTATGAGTAATGTATATTCTTGGAAAGAAGCCATGGATGAGGATATGGATGCATTAAAGAAAAATAAGACTTGCAATTTGGTACCTTTTGCTATAGGACGTAAACCTATCGATTGTAAATGGGTTTTCTAGAAGAAGTGTGGTCTTGATGGAAGTGTTGAGAAGTATAGGGTTCAGTTGGTTTGTAAGGGGTTTTCTCAAGTGGACAGAAATGATTATGGGGAGAGGGTATGTGTAGTATCATCATGGAAAAAATAGGCCCTCAAGTGGCAATGAAAATTTATAAAATCGGAGTTAGGCAACTTGACGTAAAAATTTGAATCACTTATCTATATTATTTCAAAAATATGTAAGAATAGAATTTGTAGAAAATTGAATGTATTTTCCAAGCTACTAGATTTTTATTTTTTTAAATATATCTATTTGGTGAAAATTTGAAATTTCAATGTTGTAGTAATTAAATTTCACGGGAAAAATAAGAAGTAGGTGTTTGTCTAACCAACCTAACCACAATAAAATGATTAAATTTTCTTTTAATATTTTAGATTTAAGTAGAGAACTCATGTCTCGATGTGATGGATATTTGTTTATAATTTTTTTCCAAGCAAATAATTAATTATGGATTTTTTATTTCAAATTTAAAAAAATATAAAGACTTGTATGTCTAACCACCTTAACTTGGTCAAAAAATCATGATTTTTTATTTTTTATTTTAATCCTATAGTATGCAAAGAATAGAATATAGCACATCTTTTAGATTAAAAAAATGTGATACCGTTTGAAAGCTATAGATGTTTTTCAATCAACCTATGAATAAGGACTTTAGTCATGATTCAAATAGAAAATGAATAATAATTAGTTATTAAATTCAAAGTAAATAATAATGTATATTGGTGGAAAGATGAGAATATCCTTTAAAAACCCTTTTCATTTCATCAATTTTGGGTTAAAAAAAAGTCGTCAGCCACATGGTCCATTATATCACTTAAAAATCGCCACTTTTTAGCCCATCATGATTCTGCACATACCTAAGATATACTCTCATGTAGAAAAGCTAACATCTATCGAAATTATATTGTCACTTCTACTAGCATATGATGGAACCCCTTGAAAAATAAAATTCATCCTCAATATTTTGATGAGTCTAAGGAGCTGTGGGTTTCTGTCTCTTGCTAATACAAAGGGTTTTAGGTTTACTCTGGTCTTATATAAAAAACCTTTGGATTTTATATCTTGGTCTTTGTTTTATTTTTTGATTGAATCTTTCTACCGGTCATCAATCTCTTAAAAGTTATAATTTTCTACATCAAATCCCATTGAGTGACAAATCCTTTGGTTTGGTTCTACTGGTGAATCATTTTGGATTATTATTTGGTGATTATCCTAAGTTGAGCTAAATATTTCCCATTAATAAAGATCTTAAGTCCTTATGTCATGGTTGTAGACTAATCATACTAGGATAGGTCCCTTTAGGATTAACGTTTTTACTTGTATAGGTCGAGGAGCTCATGTGTTCCATTCGATCGATGAAGAAAATATGAATTGTCGCTCATCCGCCTGTCCTATTTTATCTAGAATTATTTTATTCATTTCAAGCTCATAGGCAAAGGAAATGTGTTCCTAATGATTTGTGGGCCTAACATCACTGAGGAGGTGTACAAGTTCTCACTAAAGCTAGATCAATGGTTGGTGATAATTGAGGTGGCCACATCACAGTTGCTCCCCACTGACCCGTCTATTTTTCTTGGTTCCTGAAGTGACCATGCGGGCTAGCGGGCGATTTACACCTATCTTGTCTATGACTAGTCTGATAATTAGTAATGTTGAATTTCATCTTGATTGATGGTTTATTGTGGGTGATGTGGATCAACCTAGAATACTCCCCACCACCCCATGTGGGCCCCATCCTCCTTTCCAGTTTCTCGACGGAGAAGTGGGTGTTTTCTATGTAGAATAAATTTTAACAATGTCGAGTGTAACGTGTGTGTTAGTAAGGTCCATATATCATACATGCCTAAAGATATTTTAATCTGATCCCTTGATATTATACAAGAAATAAGATTGAACCTAGCTAAGTTGTGTGTATGATGATGCCACTGGATTCAATCTCAATCGCTCCTCGTCATCCCGTTGATAAAATTTGCATGTGAGTTATGGCTCACAAGGGTAAGGGAAGAAAAAAACATGGATTGGGATTGAAAATAAAAAGATATGGTAGGGCCCATAATTATGAACATTTTATTCCATGTGGCCTCCTATCATTGGGCAATTATTTTGGTTGTGTATAGTCGAATGTTTAATAATAAGATAACTAAGTCTAGATCATGGATCAATCAGCTGGTTGAATAAATCAATAGTCAATATTCAAAAAAAAATTGATAGAAGTCATGTCATTCTGGTTCACGTGAGGAAGTCTTAATAAATGAAAGGACATTGAGCTACCAAATTAAGGAATTGCATGATTATTAATATTTAAATCAAAGAGATAATTTGGTATTGCAAGTAAACTCAATACACTCAATGAGCTAAGACTATGGTCACTCACCATTTTCTCACGTCAAAACCATGCATGTCAACATGCACAAAAATAGTAAGTCATATATCATTTTCCTTTTGGTATTACTGAGAGGTTATGTTTTCTCAAGCTTAAGTCTATTAGGGTTTTTCCTTGGTTTGACCATTAAGTTTCACGTTTATAAAAGGGGATTTCATTAATTCTGCATTTGAATAATTCATGCCAAACCCTTACAAAATATGTAGGCCTTGCTCAGTTAACCCAAAAAACCTTTTTTGATTATATTTCTTGCATTATGGCCCCTAAAGCAAGAAAAACTTTTTCCAAAGGGGAGGTTTTTGTTCCTAAGAGACCTCTAAATAAAGACCTTATGGATTAGTTACCACCTTCCACTAGCAATAAACCTAGAGGTCAATTGATTCCCAAGGGATCACAAATAGCAGAACATTTGTTTGATAAAAGAGGTTCTATCAAAGATG
The DNA here is from genome assembly GCA_007115665.2 of Sequoiadendron giganteum. Taxonomy (NCBI): domain Eukaryota; kingdom Viridiplantae; phylum Streptophyta; class Pinopsida; order Cupressales; family Cupressaceae; genus Sequoiadendron; species Sequoiadendron giganteum. The sequence continues at coordinate 152,823,619 of CM021105.1, forward strand.
CTAAATTACCCTATACTAGATGGGAATTATTTTATGGTTGGTTCAAGAACATAAATATGGGTGTCCTAGTGAGAAACCCTTGGAACTATGATCTAGTAAAGTTAATTGTGCCAAATTTTTATATGGATGTTGACTTGTTGAAGGTAATAGTTGCTAACTATGACCTAGTCACGAGGACTATCATAACCTTTGATGGAAAAGAAATGGTTAGAATCACTAAGGATAAATTGGGTCTTATTTTCAATCTCACTAAATGGAGTGATGAAATGTGTAAGATATGTAAAGAAGCTCTTAGACAAGAGTATGAGAAGACCAAGACTTCATTTAGGGTCCATGTTTTACCAAGATTTCTAGCAGAAACTGTAGGAGATAATATTGTGATAGGATCACATGATAAGGAGCCTTTCCCTGTCAATTATTTTGTTCCTTATTTCAATAGGAATTTCTATTCAATTTGTCAAATAATTGGTTATGATCCTACTTTTTGAATCCCAATGGCTTGGATACATATGGCTGCTCATATCCAACATCCCCAATATTGTGCAGTATATGATTATGCATAAATTCTTTATGAAAGAATGCATGAGGGGCTGGTGAGATTGAAGAAAGGAGAATATTGGGTAGGATGCAACTATTAGTCACTATTGATGCATATTTTCTTATATAAAGGTGCAATTTATTTAGGAAAAAATATTGATTTGGAAAGAAAGGCAGGTGACTTGGATTTTCCTCTGCAATGTTGGACCATAGTCTTAGACAAAGATGACGAGACATATGATTATGTCACTTTCCAAAATGTATTTTCTTTAGAGATTAAATGAGCTTTGATTATGAGGTTGCCCAAAGTTCCTTTTGCTTTACATGACTTCTTGAGACCAAAATAATGAAGTCCTAAGATAGACATTGATCATAACTTGGGAGATGTTATTTCACTCCCTATTTTATTTTTTTAAGAGTATATGGTTATAAGGTAGAACCTAATTTTTTTCCAAGGTTTATGCCCTAAAGAATACGTTTCCTAGAGGTTATGTGGGAGTTAGGAAATGTTGAGAATGAAAATTTTTTAAATTAGGGAAATGGAAATTTATTTCCTTTATACAATTATTTTATTTTATTTTATGATGACTAAGGGAGGTTGGAATAGTATCATTGAAGTGCTCAAAGGATACCACATGAAAAGGAAAATTGAGAGGGTCAGATATGATCCTGAAGGTTTTATGGCTTGGTTGAATGAGAGAAGAAAAAGGTACAAGTATGCACAAATTTTCCATTATTCAAAGGATGGAATACAAAATATATCTGATAGTGTGGAGCAAGAAAAGAGGTTCACAATTTGTATTCCATTCAATAAGATGCAAAGGAAGATAAAGCGGGAATAGCCTAATTTCAAGATCCTCCCTGAGGCTAAGAACATAATTCAAAAGGTGGAGCATGTTACAAGAAATTTTGATTCAATAGTAGGCCACCTTGAAACTAAAGGGGTGGTTAGTATAGATAAAGGGAAAGCTCCAGTTGTTGAAGAACAAAGTGAAGGAATCTATGCTATTGAAGGGGAGTCTACATCACAAGCCCCTAAGGAACCAAAAATTAAAAAAATTATAAAGAGAAAGAACAAAGCAAAGAAATTAGATGAACCTTGTGCTCCCACATTCTATGAGGCACATAGAATTCCTTCTCCTATGACACAAGTGTATCCCTCATCTCCATCAAGTCCAATAGTGTCTAATATTCTAGATTTCGATTCTCCACCACCTAGTGAAATATTACCTAGGGAGCCACTATTGAAAAAATAGAAAATTGTGCCCACTAGTTTAGTGGATTAAGATGATGAAGTTATTGATGATGATATTTGGGTATCCAATCAAGAAATTAAAGAATGAGTGCCAACTACATTTGTAATAAGGGAAACTAGTGAATTGGGGAAAAGGTTAAGTAATTTTGATCTCAAAGGGTTGAATGGGAGTGATGACATGAGAGTTGAGGCATGTACCAAATTCTTGGATGATGAATCATTTGTGAAGATGCAAGATTTTATGGAATTTTCCTATAGGGCTAAAGAAGATGAGTACGTAAAAATTTTAGCTGTGGAGAGGAGCCTACATCCAGAGCTACCTGATACTATCATTCAGAAAAAGGTATTGAATGAGATGAGAGATATGTTTCAAAAAATGATTGCAAAGGAAGGTCGAGAATTGGTGAGAAAAAGTGGCATCTTTTTGCTACCAAAATGGGATCTATCCTCAACCATTTCTTTTGACACAATCAAAAAATCTGATAGACCACTCTATGATACAGAGGAAGAAGTTGCACTTGCATTACAAGGGTCTAATTTTAGTGAAGAGTGGGAAGCCTTGGCTATTTGGTATTTATCCCTAAGCACAAGAAAACAAGACATTGTTGAGCCTCCACCTGTTTGCAAGGGATGCCTAATAATCAAGAGAGTATTAGAAACATCAGCCTTGGAAGCTACAAATTTTTCTGTTCATACTGCAAACTTCACCAGGGCTACTGTGTTGTCTGTAATAGCTGAGAAGGAAAATCTTAGAATAGAATAGAATTTTTTTTTGGTCAAGTATGGAAATCTTGAGAGAAATAATATACAATTACATACAAAGATAGAATTTCTAGAGGATGTATTGCAAAAATTACAACCTAGAAATCTCAAACAATATGATATTGACTCTCCCACTACTGCACAAGAGGATATATCCCCTGAAATTATAGCTAATGTAAGTAATTCATGGGAAATTGTGCCATCTAATATGGTAAATTTTCCCATTTGAACACTAGAATCAAGTATATTAGAAGGGTCACAAGATGAAGTGGATGACAAAAAGGAAGAGTTGCTTAGACAATTAAGTGAATACAAACAAAGCTGTCAAAGTCATGATCAAAATACTTTTAAGAGAAAAATGAGGATTGTCTCAATAGTCTTGGAGCACTTGAACAAAAAAGTGACCAAAAAACTAAATAGTATTCACTATAGCTACGTGTCCATGGTTGATTCCATAAGAATTTTTGATATCAATAGAGAAAAGGCCATCCCACTTATGGAAATTTGGATCCCTAGAAAATAAGACTTGATGTTGATGGGGATTTAGGTTAAGTAAGATCCTAATCCACTTGAGAGGTTTAAACCTATTGTTCTCCTACTAAAAAATATTGAGGAATAAAAAGGGAATGTTGAAACATTGGAGAACAAGATAAGGGAATTGGTGAAATCTTTCATGAATTTCATAATAGAATTCTCCCATCTAGCTTAAGCAGTGATGGTAGCATTATGACTTTCCTGGAATGGAGAGGTGAAGTAAACAATGTCACTTCATATCAAGCTATAAAAAATTGTCAGAAATTTGATATGGCCACATTGATAGTGAATATGGATATGTTAGTCCATGTTGAGGCTATATTTCTAGAATTTGAAGGGCAAGCTAACTATATTGTCACCAAATATGCACCTTATAGATAAAGGGTTGATGAAGTAATGAATTTTTATTGGCCCACAGAAGAAGAATTCCTAGCATGGAAAGGAAAATATTTGGAAGGAGTCGGGTTTTAAGCTAAGTATTACAAGTTAATGATTTGAAATTTTGAGGTTTGCAACTATGGTCAATAATAGACAAACGAGAATACACTACATAGCCTATATTTAGTATAGATTAGGATTATGTTAAATTATGGAAAATATATAGTGCATACTATTCAAGGTTGATTTGATGAAAAGGCTACACACATGGTCTTATCTTGTCTTTTTATGTTTTCCTCATGCTTTTCTTTTCTTTTCATTTTTGGTGTGTGGGAATAAGTTTTCAGGTAACTGATCGGTTGAACCCATTTTGAATATTGCACTTGATCTCATGTAACACATAAGGACTACATTAATTTCTTCACATGTCTCCCACCTCTTGGATTATGTTGTAATTGAATGAAGGAATATATGATGTAGCAGTCTAATAGGGTTTTCAAGTGTGTAATTTCTAGTCCGAGGCTTGTTTTGTCTCCTTCATTTCTATAAGAAGGAATTCAAGGCTAGGAAGTAGGGGGTCCATTGTTTTATGCAATTGACACTGTGAATTGTACGAGATATACTAGGTATTTTTTTAGAGTTTTTGTCTTAAGTTTGAGAGTTCATAATTTTGTATGTAGTTTGGATAACAACAAAGAAAAATATATACTAAGAAATACCAATTTCATGGCTATTGTCTCTCCTTATGTTTTTTTTATGATTTATGAGTGAAAGTAATCCAATATGTCTTTTATTTGTCTCCATTGTTTACCAATGGATGTTTTATTTTATTATTTCTTATTGATTCAATGAATTAATGTAAATTCTTGGATGAAATTAATAACTCATAAGAATCAAGTGCTAGGATATTGATAAGTAGTATTAGTCATGAATGTAATAGGATAATGTTGTAATGCAATATCTATTGAAATTATATCTTGTTATTTTTGAATTGTTATCTAATCATATAGGTTGGTTATGACTCCATGCGTAGGATAAAGGCACTAGTTTGTGTAAATTATTCATGGTTCATTTTTCGTTTTCATTCATCAACTAATCACTTTTATTTTAGAAACTCTTGTGGTTACTATTGTAGTTGTTTCATGTTACAGTCCCACACTCTAATGTTTTAAGTATAATATGTTGATGAATGAGCCACCAACTTATTAAATGTAGTAGGATCTTGAGCTGCTTAATGAGAAGTATTTGTTATTGGCAATGTATTTGATTATAATTGTATGAATTTAGAATTATGCATTGTGGGATAACCCTCTCATGTTTTACAGAGCCTGAAGTGTAGGAGTAGAGGTTTTGCAGCTTCAAATCACTCGTTGGCCAATCTCTTTAGAATACTAGTTATTGGAAATGGTAAAGTCCATAGGTATTTTTGGAGATGAGTTTTGTTCTAAAATAATAACCAGTAGATTGGCAACTCTTCTAGGGACAACTAAGTCCAAAGTCTCTAGTTCAGATCAGGTACTGTCAGAGTCAGGTGTTTTGTTATAATACTATTCACCATGTGAAGAATAACTGGTCTAAATTTTTTTGCATGGGTCATATCACCCTCAGTCTTATGCATCAAGTCTTGTCTCATTATATCACCTTGTGTCGAGTTATGTTTAAATTTCTCTCTAAAGTCACAAGTATAAAGTCAGGAACCAATCACTTAATATTTCCCAGTATCTTGGGTGGTGACTCTGAATTCTCTAACACCCGTGTAAAGTTAAGATCTCAAAAGGAATGTAAGAAAAGGGATCCTGACATATTTGACATCATTAAGAAGACAATAAGTTATGCGAAGAAGCATCCTATGCAAAAGGAAATATCTGAACCGGTAAAAGAGAAACAACCTGCTTAGGTAAAGAAGGGTTCTGAATCAAGTAAGTATGTTGATTCTCTTGCTGAGGATTCTCCTACATTTAATATTGAAGTAGTTCTAGTACCCATGAGAAGGAATTATATTTTGAAGCATCAAACATAGACCGAGTAAGTTTCACAACCGAGAAAGTGCTTGATACTCAGCTTAATATTTCAAAAGAGGAGGATAGGTGGGAGTTCTAAGGAAAGGATAAGGATTTTTCTAAGCCTTTGACCCCTAGAGTTGGTATTTTTTAATAAGAAAATTTCTAATCCAAGAGTTGGTTTCTACAGGTTCATCTCTCTCTTAAGAAAGATCCTATTGACCAACCTTACTATACTCCTACCCCAAGTGAGCATGGAGATATCTTGGAAAATGAGGAAGACATAGATAGAGATATGAAATCTATGGAAGAAGAAGAAGATTTGAGACTTCGATAAGAAGAAAATAGACTGAGAGTTAAAGGATCATGGGAAGAGACCTAATGATCAACCTAAGAAAACCACTTTCAATACGAATACTAGCACCAATACCTCATATGATGAAATTCCTACATAGAAGGACAAAATCATTCCAACCCCATCTACTACAGCTCGAAATCTAGAGATATTGAGGTGAAAAATGGAGAATAAAAAGTTGCAAGAAGATTTGAAAAAATCCGAGGTGGAAGCTTCAAATGCAGAGATGCCTAGGAAGATTGCCTTTCTTAAAATGTCCATATCCACTCCAAATTATTTAAGTTTTGGACATACTAGTACTAAATCAAAAAAGAATAAGTCCGCGGGGCATATTATTAGTGGAGGAGGTGGTGGTGACCAAGGTAGTGGAGGTGGAGGAAAGGATAAGAATAGTAATTCTTATTTTGAGGATGACGATAAAGTAAGTAAGAAAAGTAGTGGTGATGGTGAAACTAGGAAGGGTGAAGATAACAGTCACTCAGAAAATAAGAGAGACTGTGAGGAAAAGGATAGTCATAGGGATCAACATACTAGGAGGCTAGTCCAAGTAGATAAATACTAGCAGTTATGTTTCACAGGAATACTTGGTTACCCTAATCCATTCCCTATAGATTTCAAACTTTCTTTATTCCAAATATCTTGCAATAATGTGTTGAGTGGTGAAGACCATCTCAAAGCATTTATAGATGTTATGGATGATTTTGAGGTAGAGGTAGAATATTTTATGATGATTTTTTTCATGCAGTCTCTCATTGAAGATGCTTGAGAGTGGTATAGAAGCTTGTCTGCTAAGAGCATTGGATCTTGGGAGGAATTCAAAAGGATTTTTAGGGAACAATATGGTGACAAGACTGATTCAAGTTTCTTTTTGAACCAATTTAAAATACTATTATTAAAGGTTCCAATAAATTTTTTGTTGAGTTTAATACAAGGTTCCAAAAGGCTAGAAAGAGATTGCCTCCTCAATTAAAATTAAATGATCATGTATGTATGGTAAAGTATTGTAATTCATTTGATGCAAAAATGAGCTACCGTTTGCTAGATAGGACCCCTCAGACATTGGGGGAAGCCTTCAAGATGGAAAATCATATTGAGAATATTAGTAGAGAAGCTAGTAAATTTAGCAAGAGAGATGATCAAAAAAAAATTGAGGATAAAAGGAGGAACTATTGAGGACAAGTTTGAAAGTTTTATGAAGACCACAAATGACAAGATTCTGAAATAGGAAAAGGTGTAACCAAAAAATTATCAAAGAAATGAAAGACTTCCTCGGTTACAACACCACCCATACAATAGCAATTGGTATAATTGAAATATTGTTCCAAATAATCAAAGAAATACTAAGAATAAAGTCCCTCTAAATCCTCTACAAAAAAATTCAGGGAATTTTATTGAAGATACTCCCTAGTGTATGACTTGTCAAATGTCGTATTCTTCTCAATAATGTGTAGTTTCATAGATGGTTGAGGTAGATGAAGACATTCCTAGAGATCCTGATCAGTTGAATGAAGAAGACAATAATGAACTTATGGAAATGGGTGACTCTAATGTAGCCAATGATGAATTCTCCTCTGATGAATATTTTTTATGATACTGATGTGCATGACCAAAGGCAAGTAGCTAGTACATATCATCAAAAAGTATTTTCTGATGAGGATGTTGACAATGAAGTCGAGGTTTACAATTTAGAAGCAATTGAAAAAGGTATTTTATTAAGAAGACCCTCAGAGGAGGAGATTGCAAGATATATTGTAGCTTTAGCAACTCAGGCTAGAATTTCCTATCATTTGAGAAGCATAACAGTTGGAGGTGAGAAGGGTAATATCCTTGATCTTTTCATCAAAGAGTAGAACACCAAGAGTAAAGAACAAAAGCCTAATGGATAAGTGGAAAAAACCAAAGATAAAGAAAGCGAAGGAGATAGAATTTGGGCTAAAAAATTAGAAAAGCTAAAGGTATCTCAAGATTCCAAATCTCCAACTGCAAAGGTAAAGACACAAAATTAGACTCCCGATGTCACAAGGAAGAATGTTAAGCATAGAGTTGAAGAAATAGGAAATCAATAGAAGGCGAGAAACAATGAACAAGGTATTCTCCCAATTGAACTACCTAAATATGCCCATGTTGATATGTTTCAATTACTTAGCCAAGTAAATTTTTTGTACGTTTTCTTGAAACGATGAGAATAGTTGAACATAAGCATAATGTAGTGGCCCTTATCAATGGTGACGCTATAACCTGCAATGATTTGTTGGATTCCACTCCACCCTAACCAATTAAAAAAGACAAGAAATACAAGGTTGAGGGATTTATTACTAAAATTTCCCATATCTTCTAGGGAAATTTTGTAACTACTTGTCCTCATAAGATATAAATATTTTTCCTCGCCTTAATGGTTAGGGGAAAATTTATAAAAAAATGTGTTATATATGATGGAGCATCCAATAATATCATGTCATCTAAGATCATGGATCCATGAGGGTTGAATTTTGATAGAATTCATGGCAAGTGATATGTTATGGATGCAAGAGAGGTCCCTATCATTGGTGTGATAAATTAACTTCCTTATAAACTAGCAACCTACATAGATAAATAATTAAAAATGAGTGTAGTAGTGGTAGATATCCCACCTAATTATGGAATTTTGTTATCTCAAAAATGGAGTGCATCCATGGGAGGCAGTATGCAGTGTGATATGTCTTATGTCACTTTTCCAATTGATGGAAAGGATGTTCAAGTAATGAGAGAACTGAGGGTGCCACATATGTTCGAGCATGCTCCTGAGGATGACACTATTCTTTTCATGGACATTGACATTAGTGATTCAGAAATAGAAGAAGCACCATGAGAAACAAAGAGGTGTCTTGCACCAATAGAAAATGAAATTTCAGGGTTTTCTGACAAGGATGGACTTTGGAATATATGTTTTGATGGTGCAAGTTCTAAAGAAGGGTTGGGTGGAGGGATATTGTTGGTAGCTTCTAGTGATAATACTTACAAGTTTTCTTTCACATTATCTTTTTCTTGTACAAATATCGTGGTAGAGTATGAAGCCCTATTATAGGGATTAAGACTGACTGAGAAGAAATAAATAAAGAATTTGATGGTAGCTAGTGATTATGAGCTGGTAATTTCCTAGGTAAGACCTAAATATTCTTGCAAAAATAACAGGTTGAAGCAGTACAAAATTTTTCTATGGGATTCCATTGAGAAATTTGATGCTTTTGGAATTGATTGGATGGAAAGAGGAAAAAATAGGGTGGCTAACTTGCTTGCTAACATTGCACTAAGACCTGACGACATAAATTTAATAAAAAATTCTAAGTTGCAGGTACATGCAAGGCCTTCTATTCCCAATAATATCTACAACTAGAAGATATTCAATGATGATGGAGATATTCTCATATTTTTGAATTGTATAGATAAATATTAAAGTCAGGAGATTGAATTTGATGAATTCATTGAGAGTATTGATGGGAAAGATATAGTGTTTGGAAAAGAGATCATCTAGTTAAAAATGAATAAATCCTTAAGGGCCTAGTAGCTCTTGAAAGGGTCTTTGATATTCAGTATAGAAGCAAGGTCAAAACAATTGTTGCTCACCCAAAGCACCTGGAGGAAATCAATTTGGGGACTAAAAATTCCCCTAAGAAATTTTAAATAGGAAAGAAGATGAATCGAAAGGTAAAAGAAATGCTACTTGCCTTGCTCAAAATATATAGGCATGTCTTCGCTTGGTCATATGATGACCTCAAAGCTTACAGGGAGGAACTATTCCAACATGAGGTTCCTCTGAAAGAAAATTCTAAACCTTTTAGGAAAAAGAAAAGACTGATTAATCCAGCTATAGCTCCCAAGATGGAAGAGGATCTGATAAAGTTAAGAGATCCATGCATCATAAAATAAATCAAACACTCTTCATGGGTATCTAATTTAGTGTCAGTAAGAAAAAAGAATGGTGACATAAGACTCTGTGTTGATTTTAGAAACCTGAATCTATCTTCACTCAAGGAAAACTATCCATTACCAAATATGGAAGCTATGTTACATAAGGTAACTAGCTATGGATTACTATAAATGATGGATGGTTTTTAAGGTTACAATCGAGTAAAGGTAAAGGAGTCTGAGCAATATAAGACTGCATTTACCACTCCTTGGGGTACTTATATTTCTGTCTTTATACCTTTTGGTTTAACAAATGCAGGTGCTACTTTTTAGAGAGCTGTGGAAGTAGCCTTTTCAGATTTTATTAATTTATTTATGGTTGTATATCAAGATAACTTGACTGCTTACTCTAAAAAGGAAGAAGACTAGTGTATGCATTTATAAAATATTTTTCTTGGATCATTGGAATATGATATTTATCTAAACCCAAAGAAATGTGCTTTTGGGGTAACTTAAGGGAAATTACTAGGACATATTGTTTCAAAAGATGGAGTGGGAATAAACACTGAGAGAGTATCGGCCATAGAAAAAATTCCTAAGCCAGAAAATGTAAAGAGCATTCAGTCAATTTTTGGACAAATAAATTTACAAAGATCACAAGACCTATTTCCAAGATGCTCAAGAAGGGAGAGAAGGTGCTTTAGAGTGAGGAGCCTAGTCAAGAATTCAATAGAATTAAACAAGCTATCAAGGAAGCTCTAGTTTTGAAGTCCCAAAACCTATCTAAACCAATGCAAATTTTCTCTTTTGCTTCTTTTCATACTATTGTTGTTGTATTGTTACAAAAAATGAAGAAGGGTTTGAACAACCTATTGCATTTTTCAGTAAGTTTTTGCAAGCTATAGAGCTGAAATATGACACAACTAAGAAAAAAGCATATGTTCTAGTTAAGGCAGTAAAGAACTTTAGGACTTTCCTAAAGTGAGCTACTATCATAGCATTTGTACCAAGTGTTGTTGTGAAATATATTTTCACTTAGCAAGAAACTACAAGAAAAAGATGTAGATGGATCAACAAGATCCAATAATTTAATATTGATATTCAAATCACCAAATTAGTAAGAGGTGAGGGTCTCGCTAAGTTAATAGAAGAAGCTAATTTGAATAAAAATCAGATCAATGAAACATAAATAATTGATGTTGCACCTATATGTGTTATGCAAACATGCTAGTGGTATAGAAGAACCATCCAGTATTTACAAACTCTGCAATCTTCTGTAGACATGACTGACAATGAAAAAAGGACACTGAAATTGTATCAATTAAATATGTAATTATTGACAATGAGCTAGGGTGGAGGAACTTAGATGGTGTACTTCTCAAATGTGTGGATTGGAAGAAGGCAGTAGAACTCTTGCAAGAAATGCACAATGGGGTGTGTGGAGGTCACTACATGGAAAATACCATTGCTCATAAGGTTTTAAGAGTAAAATTTTGGTATCCTATGATTTTCAAAGATTCTCACAAGTTTGTTAAAACTTGTGATTCCTGCCAAAGATTTGCTAGAAAATTGAAATTTTTAAGAAGTTTACCACTTAGGCCTATAACAGTGACAACCCCTTTCCAACAATGGGGGATTGATTTAATTGGATAAATACCAAAACATTCAAGTGGAGGCCATGCTTGGATCCTTGTTGCTACTGATTTTTTCATGAAATGGGTAGAAGCAATACCCATAAAGAAGGACACAAGCAAGGTGGTAGTGGATTTCCTATTGAATAATATTCTCATCAAATTTGGATTCCGAATAGGATTGTCTCAGGTAATGCTATGTTTTTCAAATCTGATAAATTGAAAGAGTTTTGTGACAAACATGGAATACAAGTTTCTTACTCTTTGCCTTACCATCCTCAAGGAAATGGTGAAGCTGAGTCTAGAAATAAGAGCTTAATGAAAATCATTAAGAGAGTGATGGAGAAGAAAAAGAATGCTTGGGACTCCAAACTAAAGTTGGCACTCTAGGTAGATAGAGTGACTATGAAAAATGCTACGGGTTATTCACCATTTGGTTTAGTTTATAGCCTAGATGCTAGGTTACCACAAAATAACCTACTAAAGATGTATAAGTTTATTCAATAATATGATGATGAGATCTATGATGATATGTAGAGGAAGATAGAAAATCTGGTGCAATTGGATGAAACAAGGAGAGAATCTCAGGGTGAAAATATGAAGATGCAATTGCAAGTTAAATATATACATGAAAAGAGAGAATCTCCTAGAAAGTTTAAGGTGAATAGTATGGTGTTGGCCTGGAATAAAAGAGCCCAAGATAAGGGAAAGCATGGAAAGTTTGAAGCATTATGGATAGGACCTTATCTGATAGCTAGTACATATGGGAAGATTCATATTTTTTTTGAAGCATAGGTGAAATTTTTGAACCACAAGTACATGGACAGTTCTTAAAACCATAATTTTCCGAAGTTTTTTTTTTTTCCATGTACATTGTAGATTTTGTACTTTTTCTATATAGGTGTGTTTTATTTTTTTTGTGTCTAGTTTTGTCTTACTACCTTGTTTCGGTAGTTCCTTGGTTTTGATTGGTCTGCTTCAAACATAGATTCTAGAATCTCGCTATGCTTGCAAAAGGTATATGTCTTGAGTTAGAGCCATTGATGGAACCCCTTGAAAACTTTGTTCCATTCTAAAGATTTTATTGAGTCTAAGGAGTTGTGGGTTTCTATCTCCTACTAGTACAAAGGGTTTTAGGTTTACTTTAGTCTTATATGAAAAACCCTTGGATTTTATATCTTGGTCTTTGTTTTTTTTAGATTGAATCCTTTTGTCGATCATCGATCTCTTCAAAGATAAATTTCAGCATCAAATTTCGTTGAGTGACCAACCCTTTAGTTTGGTTTTATTGGCTAATCACGTTTGATTATTATTTGGTGTTTATCTTAAGTCAGGATAAATATTTCCCATTAATAAATATCTTAATTCATTATTTTGTGGCCATGGAATTATCATCCTAGGAGATTTCCATTTAGGATTAAAGTTTTTACTTGTGAAGATCCGGGAGCTCCTATGTGTCATGCAATCGATGAAGAATATCTAAATCATCACCTGCCTTCTCGTCCTATTTTTCCTTGAATTATTTTATTCATTTAGGCTCATGGGTGAAGCACATGTGTTCCTAATGATTGGTGGCCCTGACATCACTGTAAAGGTGTGTAAGTATTTGCTAAACCTAGATTAATGGTTGGTGATAATTGAGGTGGCCACATCTGGGTCATTCCCCATTGACCTGTCTGATTTTCTTGGTTATTCAAATGACCATGTAGGCTAGTGGGTGATTGCCACTTCTCTTCTCTATGATCAATTTGAGAGTTAGTATTGTTGAATTTCATCTTGATTGATGGTCGATTTTGGGTGATGTGGATCAATCTGGACTACTCTCTGCCATCCTGTGTGGGCCCCATCCTCCTTACCAGTTTCTCAATAGTGAAGTGGGTGCTTTCCATGTGGAATAAATTTTAACAACATGGAGGGTAGTGTGTGTGTTACTAGGGTCCATATATAATACATACCTAAAGATCTTTTAATATGATCCCTTGATATTGTACGAGAAATAAGATTGAACCTAGCTAAGTAGTGTGTATGACGATGCTACCAAATTCAATATCAACCGCTCCCATCCTCCTGTCGATAAAATTTGCACATGAATTATGGCTCACGGGGGTAAGGGAAGATAGACATGTGGATTGGGATTGAAAAGAAAAAGAGATAGTAGTTCTCATAAGTTATGAAACTTTTCTTCCATGAGGCTTCTTGTCATTGGGAAATTGTTTCAGCTATGTATAGTCAAATGTTTCATAATAAGCTAATTAAATGTAGATCATGGATCAATCAATCAATCAACTGGATAAATAAATCAACGGTCAGTATTCAAAACAAATTTGGTAGGAATCAATTCATTCAGGTTCATATGAGGGATTTTTTGTGTAGTTGTGCACACACGCCCCACTAAAAGTAGCGACCCTCTCTTGGCCTTCCTTTTGGCATGTTTCTGTATTTTGCCCTCCCCCTCTTTTGTGCTTATCTTTTAAAATATTGGGGGTTTTTGTATTTAGTTTTGGGTGCCTTTTGTGTTAAGTTTCTGTTGGTTTTGGAGTCTTGTGAGTGTCCCCTCTAGGATGGTCTTCTTTTGTCTTATAGTTTCTCCCTTGGTGTTTTTGTTTGGGTCCTAAAGGTTAGTTTTCTCCCTTAGGTTTTTCCTTGTTTTCCTTGTTTTTCTTGTTCTATCAAAGGCAGAACCGAGATGGGACTTAACTTTTAACTTTCATCAAGTTCATAGTTCTATTCCCATTCTTGTTTTGGCTCCGCTTCTTGGTCCCTTTCTTTCTTCCTTGTTTTCTTTTTTTTTCGTCCTAAGCTTTAGTTTTCCTAAGTTTTTTCTTCGCTTTGATTTTTCCTTCGATTGTCGGAGGTGAAACTGGGATGGATCCAAACTTTTAAATTTGGCTAAGTTCTCTGTTTCATGTTCATTCTCATTCTGGATCCACCTCCCGTGTTCTCGTTTTTCCATTGTTTCGTTTGTCTTTAGCCATCAGGCCACTTTTCGGCCCTTGGGTTTTCTTCAGTTTATTTTTCTATAGTTTTGTCGGGGCTAGGACCGGTATGGAATTTGGCTTTGAACTTTGGAAAAGTTCACAATTCCTTTCCCATTTCCATTTTGCCTCATCTTCTTCCAGAATGAGCTTTGTTTTTGCCTTCGCCTGGTTTCCCTTTGGTTCCTTTCTCATTCTCGTTCAGCCTCCACTTTCGCTGAGGTGGGTTTTGTTTCTTCCTCCGCCTGGTTTCCCTTTGGTTTCCTTTCTCATTCTCATTCTGCCTCTACTTTTGTCGGGGTGGGTTTTTTTTCCACCTTGGCTTGGTTTCCCTTTGGTCCCCTTTCTCATTCCCATTATGCCTCTGCCTCGGTTTATGCTTGATTATCTTGCCATAAGAACTATTTTGGATCTACTTGGATTTTGACGATGTGTTGAGCATTAATGGTGGCCCATTTGATTGTAGGTTGGATCAAGCTAGGATTGCAGGATGTACTTTGAGGATTTGGCATGACTGATCGGTGCAGTCAAGTACACTTTGTGGTTGCTGTCACGAGATCCATTCCTGCACGCAAGGTCAATTTGGTTGATGGCCATTAATGGTTGGTGTATGTGATCTGAAGGGGCTCAAAATGGTGTTTTTTGATATGAGCCATTTATTTTCCCATCTTGGGTCCAATCGTTGGCTCGTATTCTTGTTGGTGTTTTCATGGACATTGTTGTTCATGCAGGTGAAGTCTTTTGGTGGATTTAGCTCGAGGATCCATTCACCTTGAATTTGTGCAATCCCAGTTTGATATGATGGGATCCTTGTTGCATTCAATGCTTGATGGTAGGTTATTGCTAGTTGTCACAACTGATTTGATTGGTGGCCGAGCTTCTTTCTAACCCTAGCTTTGTTTTGTGTGGGCCTATTTTTTTTTATAAGTATGGCACTCTACCTTGTTTGAAAAGGTTGGAATTAGTAGAGATTGGAAGACTAATTCTAAAGACTTGTAATCATTATAGTTAGCAGTAGATTAGCATGTTAGTAGATTAGAAGTTCATTTTCACATTTCAAGCAAGTGTTGTAATAGATCAAAATTGTTGCTAATATGATGATTTAATACAAAGTGCAGACATTGTGCTATGACTAGTGCCTCCTTTGCATTGAATAATATTGAATTTTCTTGTTCTATCTTTCAAATAGCTTGAAAATGTTTGGATGTAGCTTAGATTTAGTTAGTAATTCTTGTGATTTAATGTCTAGAGTGTTGTAGCAATCCTTGGTTCATATCTTGGGCAGCTTCTTGATTGTGGGAATGTTGTGCAAGGTCAACTTGTACCTCATATTCATGTGCTTAGATTAACTATATATATTCATTCAGTCTCATTGAAATAATGCCTATAGCCTAAAAATATTTAACACCTTAGAAGATTGCAGTGTTCTCTGCAAGATTGCAGGTATATCATGGGTCAACTAGAAACTAGTTTAAGTGATTGGTTTATTCCAGGTGTTTCATCATTTTCATGATTAGTCTTAGAAGTAGTGTTAAAAATTAGAACTTTTGAGACCCTCATCTTTTGATGTTTCTTTTATTAAATGGTTAGAACTTGAAGTTAAAGCATCAACATACCTTAAAATTTGATGAGTTTAAAGCCTCCAACATTTGTACATAAGATCCCTCGTGGTTACCAACATATTCACATTTTATCACTGAGTTTGTTCTAGTTTGTATTCATGATTTGACACCCATCAGACCTTGGGGTTATCTCTTTGATCATAGAGACCAACCTTTCAAGAGAGATAGGATAATTTTTATTCTATTTGATTTGTTGATGTATAGAAACACTAATGAGGTAAAAATAACCTCATCATAATAGAATTTGGAAAGCTTAAATTTTCTAACTCAATCCTAATCCTATGCCAATTTATTAAACTTTAGGAGAAGTAATTGCTTATTTTAAGGAAAATTATGCTTTCTTTCTTTCCTTTGATCAATTGAGGAAATTTACCAAAGTAGGTTTAATGGGTTGACTTGAGCATTCTTGTAGGGAATAATAGGTCATCATGCAGCTATTGAAGAAGTTTATCCAACATGTGCCTCAAGAGTAATGCTACGAACCCACTCCTAGATGCCTCGATGATGCACCGAAGATTAAGTTTTTGTTCTTTAAATTATGTTGTTAAAAACTTTATGGCTCTTCTCAAGCCTTCTACATGTTTATGAGCTTTAAAATACATCGAAGTTAGTTTTAAGTTGAGAAAGAATTTTTCAATGGATATCCATGCCGTCTTAAATTTAGGATTTAGTTATAAAGTTATCTATAAAACTATAATTTCAAAATTAATGAATAAGACAAAAGAGGAAGTATCATTTTGTTGTTCATATGGTTTTCCAAATAATGTTGAAATGAGTTATCTAATTTTTTGTCTATTGATAATTTGTTGAATTATGAGTGATGAAGACTATTCATAATGGGTAGACTCCAGAACTAGTAGTTTATGTGATTTTAAGACGAGGTGTTATTCCACGAGCTGGCCACTTGAGGGAAGTAGTTTAGATAGATAAGTATTTTTCTATTTGGTTGTTTCATTTGTTAAAGCTAGATATTTATTTAGTATAAGTAATTGAGTTTGTTAAGAGTGGAGTCTGAAGTTCTGGAGCACTATTGTTTCTCATTGGTATGAGTTATCTTTCGTAGTTGATAAAATATTTTATTATTAAAAATATTTCATTGTTTGTTTACTTACTTTCCAGCTTCCATAGTATATGAGTTGTTTAGTTTTCTTGTCTCTATGCTTTCTAGTTTAGTTGTGTTGCTTTCTAAATTAGTTATCTTATGCTTTTTAACAAAGTATTTACTATTTTTCTTAGAGTAGGATAATTTTCTATTTAAATAGGAATGGCCTTAGATTAAAATTGACTTTGATAGTTGAAGATAAAACATAATATATAAAATGAGCTATCCAAATCATCTTCTTCTGTAAATTGCCTTGGACACTGCATGATCGACTAATTAACATTCAATTATTCTAAAGTAGTAGGACCTAATGACAGCCTATCAATTTTTTGCATCGTTTTTGGGGATTCTTAAAAATACTTTGTGCTTAAGTGCTATAAGGAGAGGGTTTGAATACAAAGTTTTATGCCAAAAATTTCTCACCCGGCTTCCTTTTTTGCATGGTCTGGAAAATAGGCCCTCACAAAGGTTTTATACCAAATACCCCGCCAAAATACATACCATTCATATCTAGGGAAGCCCAAGGCTCAAATGACCACACTTCTAAAGAATTATTTGAGCCTACTCCACCCAAGGCTTTCCATTATTTACTTGTTGAGCAATTGGCAGAACAACCAGTTTTAGAGGAAATTTTTTTTGAGGAACATACTCTTTTGAACATCATGGGAGATTAGAGAGATGACCCTAACGAAAATGAACCTAAGCCTCCTAGAATGTTTACCTATCCTATTACATTAGATGTAGTCGATGATATTGTCATGAAGAACATTTCTGCAACTTTCCTTCCAACCTTTCATGGTTTATCCTCAGAAGACCCAAACCAATTTATCTTTGATTTTAAACTCCTGTGTCAGACTTATGATTACAAGAATGACAAAAAAAATTTGAAGCTCTTTTTGTTGACTTTAAAGGACTCAACAATGCGCTAGTTTATGGGATTGGGTCCTGGTAGTATAACATCTTGTGGAGAAATGGAGACTTTCTTCTTGCAAAAATACCAAAGTTACTATAGGGTAAGTGATCAAAAGGAGGAGTTTTTTAAAATAAGACAAAACGAGGATGAAAGTTTCAAGATTTATCTAGATAGGTTCATCTTCCTCTCCAAAAGATGTGGAGGAATGGCCATTAGCATTGAGATTCTCAAAACACTTTTTCTTAAAGTTATTGATGATGACGCTAGAAGAAATATTCAACCTCTTCAACCTCCGACCATTGAAGAAATAGTAGAGAAATTTGACCCTAAAATTCCAATAAAATACACGTCATCTAATCAGGATACCACTCCTAAAGACAAAGAGCCTTTTTCAGTGGTAGGGGCTGCTGACTTGTCTCAGGGGGAGGAAGGTCAGTCCTTAAGTCAACATAAGGAGGATCCTTTTCCAAAGGAGAAAGGGATGGCACCATATCCGAAATGTTTAAAGTCCATAACTCTAGAAGATACTCCAAAAGTATCCTTGGCTATAGAATATGAGTTAATTCAAGAGATTAAGCAATTGCAAATTGAAGTTCCTTTATTGCAAGCAATAGAAGATATTCCTGAATTAAACCAATTAATCAAATAGCTATGCATCAAAACACCGAGGAAGCTAAAAAAGATAAATACCATTTATATTGATAGTTATTTAGATGATTTTCTCTTTGGAAATACTATCACCCCGAAATATGATGATCTTGGGAGTCCACTTATAACCATTACAATCAATGAGGTAGAAATACCAAATGCTCTAGTGGATCTAGGGGAAACTATTAATGTAATGGCTATGGATGTAATGGAAAAATTAGGTTTAGCTGATTTACATCCTACAACCACAGTCTTACAAATGGAAAATAAGTCTATAGCCATCCCAAAGGGTGTCATTAAAAACATCCTTGTCAAATTTGATGGATGGGAATATCTAGCTGATTTCCAAGTAATCCAGTCGCTTACACCTAAGGATAGCTACCCTATAATTCTTGGAAGACCTTATCTAGCCACGGTTGCTGCTAAGATTGATTGTAGGGAAGGGGAATGACCATTTCACATGATCAAGATAGTAAACGTTAGTTCTTATATTCCCCTGCTAAGCCTACTAAGCATGAAAAAGTCTAGTTTGATGAACTAGAGGGAACCAATGGTTCAGAGAATTTACCCTCCCTAGCCATGGTATTAATTAAACAAGATGGGGAAGAACTGGAAGAAGAGTTAGTAAGTGATGTTGTACGACATGCTATAACCCCAAATGAGGAAGAATTGATGGATGCTCCAAGGATTTTTGGGCAACCAATTGATATAAGTGGAATGGAGCATAGTTATGCTGCAATGGGAATGTGAAGTCCCTTAGTAAATATGATTCCCATAACAAGTTATTTCTTTGAAGACGTTATGAGATTTCACAAGCTTATACCTCATAGTTTTCCTCTCAACACATTGTTGCGACCTATGTATAATGTCACCTTTCTCCATCCTGGAAAAAAAATAAATGTTATTACCAGGAATAACTTTGAATATCAATAGCTAGTTGACAGAAACTCAAGAGGATAAGTTGTTTAATGTGTTAGTTCAAAGGTCTAAAGCTTTTTCTCAGGATTATACAGACATAAGAGGAATTCACCCAAGTGTTTTTACTCATCACATTTACACTGACATTAGTATAAATCTTGTTCACCAACCGTAAAGGAGACTCAATCCTACATTAAAGGATTTGGTCAAAATTGAGATTGAGAAACTCATTCGTGTTGGATTTATTTATCCAATCTTGAATAGTAAGTGGTTATCACCTATGGTGGTTGTTCCAAAGAAAAATGGGAAGTGGATAATCTATGTAGATTATTCAGAACTCAATAAAGCCACTTATAGAGATTATTTTCCCTTACCATTTGTTGGTTAGGTTCTGAACAACTTGGTTGGGAGGAAATATTTCTCCTTTGTTGATGGATTTAGTGGTTACAATCAGATACAGGTTGCTCCAGAAGACCAGGATAAAACCATGTTTACCTTCCCATGGGGCACATTTGCATGTAGAGTGCTTCCTTTTGGATTGTGAAATGCTCCAATGACCTTTTAGAGATCCGTTCTTTCTATATTTTATGCTCTCGTTAATGACTGTGTTGAGGTCTACATGAATGATTTTACACTCTATGGGTCAACATATGATGAAGCTCTTCAAAACCTAGATCTATTTCTACAAGTTTGTGAGGAAAATAGACTATCCCTGAGCCATGAATTTTTTTTAATAATGGTGGAACAAGGAATATTATTGGTTCATCATATTTCCTCTGAGGGAATAAAGGTCGATCCTAAGAAAATTGAAGTCACCCAATAATTGATTATCCCTCAAACTCAAATAGATGTAAGAACTTTTCTTGGACATGTTGGTTACTACATAAGGTCCATTCAAGGCTTCAGTAAAATTGCAGCTCCTATGTTTTCTCTTCTATCAAAAGAGGTAGAATTTGTTTGGAAACCTAAGTGTCAGATATCATTTGAAAACATAAAGGAAAATCTTGTCTCTGCTCCCATTCTACGTGGACCAAGTTGGAGTATTCCCTTCCATATCTATGTATATTCTTATGATGATGCTATTGGTGTAGTTCTGGGACAAGAAGATGAGAATGGGGGAAAGTATGCTATATATTTCATCAGTAAAAACATTACTCCTACAGAAAAAGATTATACAATAATAGAAAATAAATTCTTGGCTGTTGTTCATGCCATAAAAAAATTCTGCCATTACATTATAGGGTATAAGGTTACAGTTTATACACACCACTCAGCTGTGAAGTACCTAGTGAACAAACAGATAGTTAATGGTCGAATTATGAGATGGTTACTGCTTCTTCAGGAGTTTAATGCTAGGATTCTTGATAAACCAAGGAAATATAATGTGGTAGCATATTTTCTGTCATGAATCAAACATGAAGAAGATGATAGTACTCCTATAGAGGATGATTTGCTAGATGAAAATCTATTTGGAGTTTTTGTAAAATCACCTTGGCTTGCAGATATCGCTAACTATTTAGCTTCTTCAGAGATACCTACTGGATTCACAACTAAGAAAAAGAAACATCTAATCAAGTAAAGTGCCATGTTCAAGTGGATCAACGAAATTTTATTTCATTGTGGGCTTGATATGATCCTAAGAAGATGTGTGAGGGTAGATGAAACCTACAACATTATAAGGGCCTATCATGATGATCCTTCAGGAGGGAATTACTCTGCAAAGAGAACTTCCCATAAAGTCTTAGGTGCCAGATACTATTGGCCCTCAATGCATAAAGACATTAAGAACTATGTTCATCATTTTTATGAATTTTAGAGGGTAGGAAGACCAACTTCTTCTTCAGAAATTTTGTTCCTACCACAGGTAGTGCTCGAACCATTCGAGAAATGGAGTTTATAGTTTATCGGACCTATAGATCCTTCCTCTCAAGGGAAAGAGTACATATTGGTTTCAATGAATACCTAACAAAATGGATTGAAGTTCAAGCCTTACATGTAGCTAGGGAAGAGCAAGTCACGGACTTCCGCTATAATTGAATCTTCCTTAGATTTGGAGCTCCTCAAATATTGTCACTGATCAAGAACCCCAATTTATGTCCAAAGTGCTCTTAGCGTTTACCAACCATTTTTAGGTAAGCCATAGGAATTCATCCCCTCACCAACCCCTTACCAACCTCAAGTGAATGGCCAGGTAGAAGTAACTAATAGAGAGATTGAAAATTTTTTAATGAAAATAATTTCTTCTCAAAGAAAAGATTGGGCCAGGAAACTCCCTAAAGCTGTATGGGCATACAACACAACTTGGAAATCTACGACTGGATTCAGCCCCTATGAGCTCATTATTGGGAAGAAGCCTCTTCTTCCCATTGATTTTGAACTACAAACTCTATGAACATATATGGAACTAGCTCTAGATTTAAAATGAGCCCAAGTTGAATGATTTTTGCAACTAAGTGATTTGGATAAGCTTCTTTTAAATGTCATCCATAAAATTGAACTAATTCAACATCAATGGAAAGTGTGAAACAAAAAAAATATTGAGTTTCATAATAAGGACTGGGCCCTATTATTTGATTCAAGATACAAGGATCATAAGGGAAAGCTCAAGACTCACTGGTTGGGACCTTATGAAATTAATGAAGTCTTTTCAAATAGAACTGTTCAGTTGAAACCAATCGATGGTGACACACGAACTCTTTTGGTTAATGGTCATCACTTACGTGTCTACCATAAGCCATTAAATAGGGAAGAATTTATAAGGATGGTTGAAATGCAGGGAGAAATCCGATGTGTTGACTTTGCCAAGGCAGACTATATCTAGGAACAATCTTGTTAAAAAAAAAAAATAAGAAAAGAAAAAAATAATAATAATATATATCTAATTCGAAAATGAGCAATAAAAGGAAATGTATGCCAAGAAATTTTCCTTCATTAAATCTTTCTTCATTTTTGGACTTAGCTAATTTTGCATTCCATTTTGTAGGACTTCTCAAAAAGCGGAGAATAAGTTCTGGAGCACCCTCCAAAGATTCTCTGGAACATTATTATGTCAGTACCCGATGCTCCAGAACTTGATGGTCTTCAAAACTGATGCTCTAGAACTTGTACAGAGCTCATCATATCAAAGAGGCATTCTACACTAAAGGCCAAAGCTTGGGAAATCCAAAATTTCTTCTCCATAGCACTTAACCTTTCATTTCTTTGTTGCTTCAATTGCATCTTTCAATGATGCTTTAGAACCTTTCATTCTATTGTTGCTCTGGAACCTTTCATTCCATTGCTGCTCCAGCTGCATCTTTCAGTAATGCTCTAGAACCTTTCACTCTGTTGCTACTTTAGTTGCCTCTTTCAGTGATGCTACAAAACCTTTCATTCCATTGTTGCCCCAACTACATCTTTTGGTGATGCTCCGGAGCCTCCATTTCATTTATGTTTCGATCACACCTCACACCAATGCTCTGGAACTTATGCACTCATTTTAAGCACAATGTCAACTTGTGTGCTCTGGAACTTGTTCGATTCATTTTCTGCCACCTTTTTCAAATAAATTAATTTTCATGATTCTTCCGCCAGAATATCTCATACATTTGTCTTTCTATTTTTGATTTAGTCATAAATAAGCCACCCAATTTTTTACTCCTCATTTATAGGTCTGTCACCCATAGAATTATGCACCCATATCATAATAATTTTTCCATCACCTCAGTCAATGCCTTCACATCATCCTATCAAATATGTAAGGTATAAGATCTTCGAACGATCATAGAATGCAAGTAAGTATTAAATTTTTCTTTAAGTAGGTAGTTATTTTTGAATAAAGAATAATTAATTGGCACAAAATTCGCTCCCAATTTAACAGTTTGTGCCACTCGACGATCAACTACTTGTATGGAAAATCCTTTCGCAAACCTACATGCAGTTGGAAATCATTGAAGTGTAAGATGCAAATAAAACAAATAAGTTATTTCAAAGGTAATATTTTCAAAAACCTGCATGAAAGCTTTGTGCTAGAACTTAAATATTTTGCAGAGTGTGAAATAAGGAAATGGGGGGTGGTAAAAGAAAGGTAGAGGCAGATTCAATAGAAAAATTGTTGAGATTGAGTAATATCTCCAAGTTGTTCAAGGAAGTAGGGTGGTTAAACTTCATCAAGAAATTTGAGGGCTATAATGAAAAGTTGGTAAGACCTTTTGCTGAGAACTACACAAATGGTGAGGTGATACTTCATGGGAAGCATTTCAAGGTAAGTTCCAAAATTATTTCTTTGCTTATCTAGATTAGAGAATGCAGGCATAAATATAAAAGAAACCTCTCAAATTATGTACTAGAAATTATCTGAATTATTTGTTAGAGAGGGAGAACCACACCCAATGGTAGTAATAAGTACCAAGGGATAAAATAAGGGGTTTTAGAGAACCTCCATATTATAACCCTCAGGCACTTCTGTTGCATGGATTATAAAGTATTTCACTTGTGAGGGTCAGCTCACTATAGTTGTAGGGGCTTCCTTTAGTATACTAATCCACTTACGCCACAGGAAGGAGGACCCAACTCTTAGGGTTAATATGCCCAAATTCTTGTGTGATTCCTTAAATAATTCCATAGAAAGGTATAAAATAGGGACTAGGCCTTTGAAACATCATGGGTTAATTTAGCTAATATACAAGTACCACTTCCGTAAGAAACCTGAGGGAAAAAGGGAGAAGTTTTTAGAGAAAATGGAGAAGCCTACAATTGCAAGAACCATAGAATCAGGGGAACTGTCCCACCAGACTATTCCACCATCCAGAGAAATTTCCCCTAAGGGCTCTTCAACTCCAGAAGCTCTTAATCCCACCACTCTTGGTGAGGATTTTCCAAACCTCTTCGGTGATGAATTCAAAAACCCCAACCTACTAGAACAAGTTGATATTGTTTATTTTGACACAAGTAAACCCAGAAAGAAGAAATAGGGGAAAAATAGAACACCCGTCATTTTCCAAGAATTGTCTCCACTTAGAAGGAGTAAGCGGTTGGCTTCTAAATTCTCTGAAACCCCAATATAGGGTAAGGAGGGAAGTTCAAAAAATAAAAATCCTAAGCAGCCACTTGAGCCCATAGAAATTTCAGAGCATGCCAATGAAGAGGAGGTACCCCTAAATAAAGAAGATTCAAGTGAAGTGTTTCCTTTCCATTCAACACATATGGAGGAAATCTTCAATGATGAAATTCAGGGAAGAGAACCTGAGGGGGATGGTGGTGTGCCAAAAAAATTGTTACCCATTGTAAATAAAATTGTTGGAATAGCTGAAACAAGTAGTGCCATTGCTGAATTAGAAAAGTGTAAATTATAAATTGATGACTTACAAAGACAATTTTCTAAAGGTAATGAATTTATAGAATTGCAAAAAGAAGTGTCGTTTGTGCAAATTTCTATAATAAATAAAAGAGATCAAGAAATAAAGGACTTGAAGCTTCAATCGTAGGAAAAGGACTCAAAAATCTATAAGATACAAGAGCAAATACAAGAGTAGAATCAAAAGCATAAAACTTATAGTGTTGACATTGCACACAAAGATGCAAAAATGGAAAGAATAAAATAAAATTTTGTGCTCATGCTCACAACTTTTGAGGAGGACAACAAAATAAAAACTAAAGAGTTGAATGCTTCCATCAGCAGGGTAGTTGAACTAGAACATGACTTCAAGGAATGCATTATGAATCCTCAAATGGAGTCCAAATAAATTCAAACTAAACCAATTGTAACTAATTGGTTTTAGGTCCCCATTCCACCTTTGCTAATGAAATGGATGGAAAAGTGTTACTTCCTCAGGTATGAACAAGCTGAAAATCATAGGCTAAAGAAGGAAGTGGTGCTCTTGAAGGAGTCATTTCATAGGGCCTATAGAGGGAAGCAAGATGCATGTCAACTTGTGGACTATTTGTTGAATTGTAGAAGACCATCAAGAATTTACTCAATCTTTTTGAATGAACAATAGCTAAGATGGAAAATTTTTAGGATCTATAATGATCATCTCTATGAGCCTAATGATAAAGAGTTCATTAAAATATTTATAGATTCAACTCCTTAAGACCAAGATTTAATTTGTGAGTTCTCTTTGCATGACTTGTTATTAGAAAATCATAAAGATTTCTTTATCAATTTGTTTGTTGGAGAGGTAGAATTTAGGGAATTTCTCTCCACCATGAGGAATCAAATTCATTGGTAGGATCGAACAAAATATTTTGCATAGGAAGAGAGAATAGTGGGTCTCCAAATAAGGTTTCCAAATTCAAGGCCTAATGGGTTCAAAGCTACATTTTTATCTCTCCTTGTTAATGAAAAGATGAAGGAAAGGTATGACAACAACCTCAAGCTGTGTTATGACAATTTCATGGAAAATGGAAAAAAAAAATTCCGAAAAGCATGGCATGCTTGTGAAGAAAGATTCACCCCTCTAATAACTTAAAGAAAAGAGAGGTTATTTCCCCTCTAAATATTAGGTGGTCATTAAGAAGGTCAAATTCTCTAGTTAAAATCCTGAAGACTCTAAGGACAAAATGAATAGGAATGAAATACAAACCTCCCTTGCTACTTAATCCACCCCTGATCTTCAATATGTCCACAGAATGAAAAAAAATTCAATGAATGGAGGGAGAGTGTGATGTTTCATAGAAGGTTCATTCATAACCTTGAAGTTTTTGATGCATCAGTCAGGGAGACACATGATCTCAGTACTCTTTATGAGGAATGGAATAGGACTTAGGGGTTTAACTATGGAGCAAGAGGACCTACCAGAAATTAGGTAGGGGAGGAAATGATGAGGAAAACCTCATCATAATAAAATTTGGAAAGCTTACTTTTGCTAACTCAATCCTAAGGCTATGCCAATTTATTAAACTTTAAGAGAAGTGATTGCTTATTTTAAGGAATATTATTCTTTCTTTCTTTCCTTTGATCAATTGAGGAAATTTACCAAATCAGGTTTAATGGGTTGAATTGAGTGTTTTTGTAGGGAATAATAGGTCATCATGCAACTGTTGCAGAAGTTTAGCTAGCATGTGCCTCAAGATTAATGTTGCGAACACACTCCTAGATGCCTGGATGATGCACTCAAGATTTAGTTTATGTTCTTTAAACTCTATTGTTAAAAACTTTATGGCTCTTCTCGAGCCTTCTACATGTTTATGAGCTTTAAAAGACATTGGAGTTAGTTTTAAGTTGAGGAAGACTTTTTCAATGGCTATCCATGCCATATTAAATTTAGGATTTAGTTATAAAGTTATCTATAAAACTGTAATTTCAAAAGTGATGAATAAGACAGAGAAGAAGTATCGTTATGTTGTTCATATGGTTTTCCAAATACTATTGAAATGAGTTATCTATTTTTTTGTCTATTGATAATTTATTGAATTATGAGTGATGAAGATTTTTCGTAATCGGTAGAGTCCAGAACTAGTAGCTTATGTGATTTTAAGATGAGGTGTTAACCCACGAGCTAGCCACTTGAGGGAAGTAGTTTAGATAGATAAGTATTTTTCTATTTTGTTGTTTCATTTTTTAAAGCTAGATATTTGTTTAGTAGAAGCAATTGAGTTTTTTAAGAGTTAAGTCTAAAGCTTCGGAGCACTATTTTTTTTCATTAGTATGAGTTATCTTTCGTAGCTGATAAAATCCTTTACTATTAAAAATGTTTCATTGTTTGTTTACTTACATTCCTTCTTTTGTAGTATATCAGTTGTTAATTTTTCTTGTCTCTATGCTTTCTATTTTAGTTGTGTTGCTTTCTAAATTAGTTATCTTATTTTTTTTAACTTAGTATTTCCTATTTTTCTTAGAGTAAGACTTTTTTCTAGTTGAATAGGAATGGCCTTAGATTAAAATTGACTTTGATAGTTGAAGATAAAATAAAAAATATTAAATGAGTTATCCAAATTATCTTCTTCTACAAATTACCTTGGACACTGCTCAGTCGACTAATTGACATTCAATTATTCTAAAGTATTATGACCTAATGACAACCTATCAAACACCAAACAATGGGATTGGCACTAGAAGGAGGGCCCGGACAAGAAAGCTAAAGTGTTTACTACATGCCATTTCTCCTGAGAGGCTCAAAAGGAGAACCGGATCTATACCAGGAGAATAATAAGAGTTTCAAGAATTTCATCCTCCAACCAGGTCAAGAAGGACCAAAAGAAGGGAGGAACCATCATCCAATCCATCATTTCCACCATCCCCACCTCCATCCACTTCATGTTCATCTAATTCTGAGACTAGTTCCATTCCACAACCCCAACCATTCATCCATCGACCATTACCACCCCCATCAATGGCTTTCTTGGTGAATAACCCATCACCTCTGACATTCAACAACTAAAATGTTATGCCCAAGAACCTTGAGCATTATTTCTCTAAGTTTCACTTGAATGATCCAAATAGGATAGAAGAAGAACATATTAGGATATTTCAGACTTTTCTGAGAGATAGGGAGATTAATCATAAGGATGTTGCATGCAAAATTTTCCCCTATTCTCTTAGAGAGGAGGCCTTTTACTGGTGTAACCACTTACCTATTGCATCCATCTCTAATTGGGCTAAGCTTGAGCCTGCATTCTTGATTAAATTTCAGATTCCCATTAGTGCTAATGAGCTATATATGTAGTTTACTGGGATAAAAAGAGAGGTTAATGAGCCTATAGGATCATTCAATAATAGGTTCCACTAAGAATACACTAGAATTCAAGCACCTTATGCTGGAAATGAGTACACTGCCTTGGAGGTCTACTTCAAAGCCCTTGACAACCTTACCTCAACCTTCCTTAAGTGGAGAACCAATCCCCTAAGTACCTTGCTCATTGCATATATGGAGGTTGTTAAGGTCAGCACAGACCTAAGACAACACTTATCTAGACCTCTACTGTCTTTGGTGCTAGCTGCTTATCCAAGCCAAATCCAATCTCTCAACTGAGCTTTGACCAATCACACACTTATCATGAATCCTATTCCATAGTTGCCTTTGGTCCATCACTCAGGTCATCCAATAAATTAGCTCCACCCAGTGCCTGGTTATGCCCAAAAAAATGCTAACCATCACCTCCATTCACAATAACAAGTTGGTTTCCCTACATATTTGCATAACTCAGAAGTTTTGAATTAGCCTACTGGTTCTGGAGGAGTCTTTGGATATTCCCCAAACACTGCGAATCTAGTCCCTTACAAAAATCCTAATAAGGAAAGGTTAGATGAGCTAATTGAGTAAGTGAAGAAGCTGAACATGGAGGTAACCTACTTGAGGAACCATAACAATCAAATCCAAGATAATCAAAAGAGCATGCAATCAAGTTATAACAAAGGGAAACACTATGATAGAAATCAGACCTTCAAAAGAGGACAAGAGTCTGGTTAGAACGTTGATATAAATCAACAAGGTGGACAAGGATTTGAAAGAAGACAACCACCTAGGCAGAAATAGGCCATGGAACACTAGGCCTAACAATGGAGGAGTCCCCACTCCACTAGATCAACCTTCCAATCCTGAGAAACCTCCAGGTGGGGAGTACTTAGAAAAATCCTCTTTTTCTAAATGGTGTAGGCTTCATAAAACAAGTCAACACTTTGAGCTTGACTACCCTAAATTTTTGGCTACTGCATCCATTTTTTAATATGAAGTTGAAAACAACCCTACCAACTGAGAATTGATGCCTTCAAATCCCTATGATTCCCTAGTTTTAGTGTTCAATCATGCTCCTTTCCCAAGGGATGAGGAGAATGATGCAGAAGAGAAATCAAGTATCCAGAATGGGGAGGCTGAACAAGTGCTCAATGAAGATGAAATCTCTCAATTTTTTGATGAAGAAACTAAGAACGATAATGGCCCATTGGATGAAGAAGGGGTTGATGTTTAGGAAGTGCAAATGTTTTAGCAACGTGTTAGAAATTATGATCTAAGGAGAAAACCCCACATGAATCCACAAGTTGGAGGACCATTTACCACATCTGCCCCTCCACACAATTTTACTACTCCACCAGATCCACATGCCAAAAAAAATCCATCCTACCCCGAGGTGCCAACACAATACCTCAAAGAAGAAGGACAACCAGACATTGCCAAAGCGAGAATTGTTGATGCAACAAGTGATAAGAAGACTGGTCATTCTAAGGAGCTCCACACTGACATGAATGTGGAAAAACTAGGAGAATTTCACTGAGGAACTCAGAAAATTAAAGGTGAGTCTATTTGATTTTGAGTTATTAATGAGTTCCTAAAATTAAAAATGTAGTCCTAGGGTCATTTAGTTCAAGTATAGCAACACAAGGAATAGCTACCATGAGAAAATTGCAAGGCCTCCTAGTTCAGAAACACCCAAATGTCCTAGTCCATCACAACCTAGGGATAGGGGTAAAGAAAAAGACAAGAGTCAAGTTGTACAAGCTGACTCATAATTGAGTTTATTCCAAGGAAAAATGGAAACCCCTCCTTTTTTCATTTCAATTCGTATATTTTGTAAAACTTTGCACAATTGCCTACTGGATTCAGGGGCATGCAAAAAATTTATGCCATTTGTTGTCTGTAGGCCTCTTGGTATTACCCCTGCAGCCTCTCAAAATAAAGTCACCTAATTAGGATAACTGAACATGATCCCCATGCAAGTTGCCTCAGATCCTAGAGTGGTAAAAGTTCTTAATATTCAGGTAGCTGAAATTCCTGATAGCTATGGTATGATCTTGGGTAGATATTTTTCCAATTCACTAAATGGATACACATCCATAGATCACTCCCACATGTCGCTCCCCTAGAAAGGAGTTGCAAATTAGATCAGAATTGAGAGAGAATCAAGAATGAAGTATGTCATCACTGAATATTAGAATACTTTAAATGAGATACTCCTACCAGATATTAGTATGGGGAACTATGTCCTAGCCTCCCCTACTTCAGACATAGAAGAAATATTGATGTTTAAAAGCTCTTCTAGTGAACCCACATCAGAAGCCAGCAGATCTAAAGTGAAATTTGAACAAACAAAATAACCTAGTGATTAGGCAGATATACAACTTATTTTGTTGGATAACTTCAAGGAGTTTATCCAGAGATGTGTATAAGATTAGATGTAGCTAGGTAAAAGTATGAACTTTGAAGAATTTATTCTCCCTAATTGGTTTTGATTCCATGATGCTCCTCATTCCAAAATGGAATGTTTCTTGTGTCAAACTGCAGTAGAAAAGATACAAAGGCACGTTAACACAACCCCAATCATTGATTCAAACATACAGATCATTCAAAATAGTCAAAAGGGGAAGGATCCAAAACCTCATGAAGAGCCTTCAGGTGACATTAAAGACAAAGGTATTCCAAGAAAATCAAGAGTTGATGACTACTGGACCTTAAGGTTTGATGGATCCAATTCCAAGAAAGGTGTTGGAGCAACACTTGAGTTGATCATTCCTAAAGGAAAACCCTACTTTTATTCTCACATACTCCAATTCTAGTGCACTAAAAATGTAAATGATTATGAAGCTCTAGTTCATGGGCTACTAATGGAATTGAGAAAGAAAGTTAGAACTTTGGAAGTGTTCAAAGATTCTGAGCTAGTGGTCAGGCAATTGAGATAACAATAATCATGTCATGAAAAAAGGATGACCAATTACAGACACAAGGTTTGGGATCTTATTAAAGGATTTGATGCCTTCAACATTCAGCTGATACCTCAAAGTAAGAATCAGACTGTTGATTCTCTAGCATAAGAAGCAAGTATATTGCAGCCATTATGACTTTCAAGCTTAAATAAGTTCACTATGGAACTTGTTCCAGTACCCTCGATGCCTAAAAATGTCACCAATTTTTTAGGTATTTGAAGATGATAAGCACATTCTTGATTTTATCACTAGCTATGATGTATTTTCTTCCCAAATAATTGATGAGGTTGAGCCTTAAGAGGCCGAAATTGACCTAGAAGGAGTCCTCAATTTGAAGACTAATACCATCCCAAGAGGCATGGTACAATTGGAAAGGAACTTCTATTTGGATAGGATCAGAGATCAGGAGCAAAAAATGAAAAGGGAATACCTTAACTACCAGTGTGAAACATACAACATGGGGACCCAAATTAATGTCAATAATGTCTTTATTGGTAAGGTGTGCACCCCAAAGGAGAGGAAATGAATTATTGATTCCTTGAACATATATAAGGATGTGATAGGGTGGAGCTATGATGATTTGAGGACATATGACACTTCGATCATCACACATACTATCCCCCTCAAGCCAAATGTCAAGTCATTCAGGAAAAGACAAAGACCAATAAATGCTTTGATGGAGCCCATTATTTAGAAGGAACTGTAGAAGCTACTCTCAACACAAATAATATTCCTATTAATACATTCAACATGGGTTGCGAACTTGGTCCTGGTTAGGAATAAAAATGGAGAAATTAGACTATGTGTTGATTTTAGGAACCTAAATAGAGCATCAGAAAGGGATAATTATCCAGTCCCTTCATTGGATGAGGTGCTTCAGGTTGTCAATGGATCTCAGATGATGTCCTTTCTGGATGGTTACTCTGGGTACAATCAGGTCATGGTCCAATATGAAGATAGGCACAAGACTACCTTCACTACAAAATAGGGGACCTTTGCTTATCAAAGAATTCGCTTTGGGTTAATCAATGTTGGAGCTACGTTCCAAAGAGCTATGGATATTTCCTTCAAGGACATCATTGGAAAGTGCATATTCATCTACATGGATTATTTGACAGTCTTTTCCAAGAAGAGAAGTGGTCACATTGTAGATTTATATAGAGTATTCAAGAGGTGTAGGGAATTTAGTATTTCACTTAATCCAAAGAAGTGCATATTCTGAGTCAGTGAGGGAGAGTTGTTAGGACATGTCATTTTAGAACAAGGTATTTCCATTGATCCTGAATGAGTGGAGCCAATACTGAAAATTCAACCCCCTGCAAGCAAGAAAGAAATGAAGTCATTCTTTGGCAAGATTACCTTTTTCAAGAAATTTATCACTTGATTTGCAGAAATAATCAAGCCATTGACTGCCATGTTGAAGCAAGAAGAAAAGGTTGAATGGAATACAGAGGCTAAGGAAGCATTTTTAGAAATCAAGAGAGCTATTTTTGAGGCCCCTGTTCTTGTAAGTCCTAATTATGCTAAGCCATTCTACATCTATTTATTTTCTTCTGATCACTTTTGTGTGGGCTTGTTGACACAAAATTTTGATCAAGGGAATGAGAATCCCATAGTGTTCATGAGTGCACCTCTGAAAGATGCCGAATTGAGCTACCCCAACATTGAAAAAAAGGCTTATGCCTTGATCCAAACTGTGAAGAATTTTAGGCACTATATACTGAGAAATAAGGTCTTTGCTATAGTCCTTGATCCTGTAGTCAAGTTGTTGTTGATGCAAAATGAGTTGGGTGAATGCAAATCTAAGTGGGTGACTATGATACAAGAATATGATATTGAAATTCAACCCATGAAGCTAGTAAGAGGGCAAGGATTGACCAAGACAATGAAAAAAATGGGTCCTCACCTTATAGCTCAACATTATAATCTCTAGGATGTTTCTCTAGGGGACTAGTATCATGAAATTATCTACTACTTTTTGAATCATCAATGTCCCAAACACCTTAATTCAGTATGAAGGAGAGCTCTACATTTGAAGAGTGGAAATTTTATGATGAAGGGAGTTGTCCGATACAAGATAAATCATGAATATTTCTATCTGAGATGCCTAGGGAAAGAAGAGATAGAGAGAGTAATGACTTAATTTCATGGTAAATATGGCACAGGCCATGGTTCAGCACCTTCCACTCCAAATCAAATTCTGACGGCAAGCTATTATTGGACTACCTTGTTCAAGGATGCACATCACCACGTGATGAATTGCCATGTGTGTCAAACTGCATCAAGTAGGGAGAAGTATGTAGCTCTTCCACTTTAACCTATCATAGAGGTAAAACCATTTTTACAACGGGGAATGGACTTCATAGGTCCAATCAACCCATATTCATCTGCAGGCCATAGGTATATTCTTACCATAACTAATTATTTTACTAGGTGGATTGAAGCTCTTGCTTGCAAAAAATACACTTCTGAAGTATGAATCAATTTCATAGATTCAGGTATCATTAATCGCTTTGGTTTTCCATTGGTCATAGTTTGTGACAATGGTTCTACATTTACATCTTTAAAGTTTTCTAACTGGGTTATGGCCATGGAATTACCATAAAATTTGCATCCAATTACTATCCACAGGGGAATGGTTTGGATGAGTCTTCCAATAAAAACCTATTGACAATTATCCAAAAACTACTAGAAAATAATCCCAAGGATTGGCATACCCATCTCCGATTTCCTCTTTAGGTAGACCGCACTAGACATAAAACATCCTTAATAACTTCTCCTTATCACTTAGTGTATGGCTTGGAACTTGTCTTTCCCATCCAGGTGATTGGGAGGATAAGAATCAAGCCTGCTTAACTGAATTAATACTCCTTGAAGAGAGAAGAGATGAAGCCCTAGGGAACTTTTCCAAACATCAGGGTATCATGAAAAGATGGTTTGATAGGAGAGCCAAGGTGAAATATTTTAGAATCTTTGACTTGTTTCTCTACTGGGATAAAGACCATGACGAAAAGGGGGAGCATGCAAAATTTGACAAGCTTTGGGTCGGCCCTTATCAGATTGCAAAGATTCTGGGAGATAATGCCTTTTGTTTGAAAACCCTCACTAGAGGAGATATCCCACTGCCTGTCAATGGGCAGTATTTGAAGCATTATTTTTAGTCTTGAGTTTTTCTCAACTCTAACCTTGTACATAAGTAGATTAGGTTTCCTTTTGTTGTTTTTATTATTTCTTTTGGTTTGGGTTTCCTTTGGTTTTGCTTTGCTCTACTTGTCTATTGCTCTAGTTTTGGTGTGCTTTGGTCTATTTGGGTTGGTTTTTTCCTGCATATTTTCTACATGGGGTTGTCCTACTTTATTTTGGGCTTGTTGCCTTTGTGCAACCAGCTGCTTGTCTAGGTTTTCTCTGGGATTTCTTTCACAAAATCTGATCATCTTTTCAAAGTCATTCAAACTAGAGGATTTCCTTCATTTGATGTTGCATGGGCTACGAGTTAGTGTCACTTTACTAAGTTAAATTATGGAATATATGTGGGTCTTATATCTTCACACAAATCTTAATTATTCGAAGGTTGCGTATGATCTTTAGGAGGTCAAATTGGGTAAAAATCTTAAATTCTACTCCATTGCCAATGTGGTTTTCATCCTTGAGTGTCGGCTTCATTTTCTGCAAGGTGAAACATCAAGCTTTAAAAGAGAATATCAAAAGAAAAGAAAATATTAAAAATAAAAAATGTTCACCTTTTCAAGGGTATCCTAGTATCTCTATCAGGGCTATGGACACCTGGCTAGTAGTAGATCTATGTCAGGGAGGGTCATACTGATAACCTCACCAAGGCTATGGAAGCTTCACTAGCAGTGAGGCTCTATCTAGGTTTCTTTCGAAGTTAGAATCATTAGGTAGCCCTGTCAAACTGAATTTGGTCCTTGGTGCAACTTAGGAAAGGAAAATGAATGCATATGCACACACTTTGACCCTAGTATAGGAAAGGTTGGCTTGTTAGTGATTTCTAAAACCTTTTCTATTTGTAACCTAATGCTTGGAATGAAACCAGAGATTATGAGTTCATAATGCTAGTTTTCCATCGAAATGCTTTGGAGCATTTCCCTAGTGGATCCACCATTTATTTCTCAGCTATGCACACATGCACCACTGAAAGTAGGGACCCTCTCTTGGCCTTCTTTTTGGCCTATTTCTATGGATTGCCCCACCCTCTTTTGTGCTTATCTTTGAAAATATTGGTGTTTTGGACTTTGGTGCTTGCCTTGGTTGTGGGTGCCTTTTGTGTTAAGTTCTTGGTAGTTTTAGAGTCTTGTGGATGTCCCCTTTGGGGTGGTCTTCTTTTGCCTTTTTGTTTTCTCCCTTGGTATTTTTGTTTGGGTCCTAAAGGTCGGTTTTCTCCCTTAGGTTTTCCTGGTTTTTATTGTTCTGTTGGAGATAGAACCCATATGGGACTTAACTTCAAACTCTAACCAAGTTCACAGTTTTGTTCCTGTTCCCATTTTGGCTCTACTTCTCTCTCCCTTTTTTTATTCCTCGTTTTGTTTTTTTTTTCATCCTAAGGGTTGGTTTTCATCCCTTATTTTTTTCTTCGCTCAAATTTTTCCTTTTCTTGTTGGAGGTAGAACTAGGATGGATCTGAACTTTGAACTTTGGCCATGTTCTCATTTTTCTCTTCATTCTCATTTCGGCTCCGCCTCCCCTATTCTTGTTTTTCCATTGTTTTGTTTGTCTCTGACTTGCAGGTTGGTTTTCAGCCCTTGGTTTTTTTTGATTTGTTGATTGTCGTTTTGATGGGGCCAGGACCGGGATGGAATTTGGCTTTGAACTTTGGCAAAGTTCATGGTTCCTTTCATGTTCCTATTCTACCTTTGCTTCTATCAGATGGGTTCTATTTTTTCCTCCTTGTTTCTCTTTGGTTTACTTTCGCATTCTCATTCCACCTCCACTTCCGTCGCGGTGGGTTTTGTTTTCACCTCCACTTGGTTTTCCTTTGGTTTCCTTTCCCATTCCCATTCTACCTCCACCTAGGTTTATGCTTGATTCTCTTGCCTTAGGAACTGTTTTGGATCTGCTTGGATTTTGATGATGTATTGAGCATTAATGGTGGCCTATTTGATTGTAGGTTGGATTGAGCTAGGATTGCGGGATGTACTTTGAGGATTTGGCATGATTTGCAGATGTAGACAAGTACACTTTGTGGCTTTTGTCACGAGACCCATTCTCGCATGCAAGGTTGATTTGGTTGGTGGCCATTAATGGTTGGTGGAAATGATCTGAAGTGGCTCAACCTAGTGTTGTTCAATCTAAGCCATTTATTTTCCCAACCTGGGTCCGATCGGTGGCTCGTAATCCTGATGGTGTTTTCTTGTGCATTGTTGTTCATGTGGGTGAATTATTTTGGTGGGTGTGGCTTGGGGATCCATTCCTATCGATATTTTATGATCCTAGTTCAATCTTATGGGGGTCCTTACTACATTCAATGCTTAATGGTGGGTTATTGTTGGCTATCGGGGCCGATTTGATTGGTGGCTGAGCTTCTTTCTAACCCTAGCTTTGTTTTGTGTGGCCCTATCTTTTTTATAAGTATGGCACTCTTCCTCATTTGAAAAGGTTGGAATTCATAGAGATTGGAAGACTAAGTTAGAAGACATGTAATCATTAGAGTTAGTAGCAGAGTAGCATGTTAGTAGATTATAATTTAGTTTTCACATTTCAAGTAGGTGTTGTAACAGATCAGAATTCTTGCTAATATGAAGATTTAATACAAAGTGAAAACATTGTGCTATTACTGGTGCCTCCTTTGCATTGAATAATCTTGCATGTTTCTTGTTCTATCTTTGAAATCTCTTCGAAATGTTTGGGTGTAGCTTCGATTTAGATAGTAATGCTTGGGATTTAATGTCTTGAGTGTTGTAGCATTCCTTGGTTCATATCTTGGACAACTTCTTGATTGTGGGAATGTTGTGCAAGGTCAACCTGTACCTCTTATTCATGTTCTTAGTTCAACTGTATATATTCATTTAGTCTCATTGAATGAATGCCTACATCTTGAAAATATTTAACACCTTAGAAGATTGCATTGTTCTTTGCAAGATTGTAGGTATAGCCCGGGTCGACCAGAAACTAGTTTAAGGGATTGGTCCATTCCAGGTGTTTCATCATTTACATGATTAATCTTAGAAGTAGTTTTAACAATTAGAACTTTTGAAACCCAAATATTTTTTATTTATTTTTATTAAATGGTTATAACTTTAAGTTAAAGTGTCACCATACCTTAAATTCTAATTAGTTTAGAGTGTCCAACATTTGTACATAAGACCCATTGTGATTACCAACATATTCACATTTTATCACTGAGTTTGTTCTACTAAATAGTCATGATCTAACACCCATGAGACCTTGGGGTTATCTCTTTGATCATAGAGACCAAAATTTCAAGACATATAGGATAACTTTTATTTTGTCTGAGTTGTTGATGTACAGAAACACCA
Source organism: Sequoiadendron giganteum (assembly GCA_007115665.2). Taxonomy (NCBI): domain Eukaryota; kingdom Viridiplantae; phylum Streptophyta; class Pinopsida; order Cupressales; family Cupressaceae; genus Sequoiadendron; species Sequoiadendron giganteum. The sequence goes on from CM021105.1 coordinate 152,861,245, forward strand.
AACAATAGGATTCTTAATAAATGAAGGGAAATTGATCTACCGAAGTAAGGAATTGCACGATTCTTAATATTTACATCAAAGAAATAATTTAATATTGCAAGTACACTCAACACATTCTAGGCATTAAAACTGTGGTTAGTCGACATTTTCTCATGTTTGAACCAAGGATGTCAACCGGTGCAAAAACAGTAAGTCAATTATCATTTTCCTTTTGGTATTACTGAGAGGTTATGTTTTCTCAAGCTTATGTTTGTTAGGGTTTTTCCTTGGTTCAACTGTTAAGTTTCACATTTATAAAAGGGGATTTCATTAATTCTGCATTTGAATAATTCTTGCCAAACCCTTAAAAAAATTGTAGGCCTTGCTTAGTTAGCCCGAAAAAACTTGTTTGATTATATTTTTTCCATTATGGACCCTAAAGAAAAAACATCTTCATTCAAAGGGGAGGTTTCTATTTCTAAAAGACCTCTAAATAAAGAGCTTATCGATCAGTTACCACCTTCCACTAGCAATAAACCTAGAGATCAATTGATTCCCAAGGGATCACAAATAGAAGAAGGTTTGTTTGACAAAAGATGTTCTATCAAAGATGCTAAATTACCCTAAATTGGATGGGAATTGTTTTATGGTTGGTTTAAGAACAAAAATATGGGTGTTCGAGCGGGAAACCCTTGGAAATGTGATCTAGGAAATTTAATTGTGCTGAATTTTTATATGGATGTTGAATTTTTGAAGCTAATAGTTGCTAACTATAATCTAGTCACAAGGAGAATCAGAATCTTTGATGGAAAAGAAATGTTTAGAATCACTAAGGAGGAATTGGGTCTTAATTTCAAGAACACTAAATGGAGTGATGAAAAGTGTAAGATAAATGAATAATTTCTTATACAAGAGTATGAGAAGACCAAGACTTAATTTAGGGTCCATGTTTTACCAATATTTCTAGTAGAAATTGTAGGAAAAAATATTGTGATAGGATCACATGATAAGGAGCCTTTCCCTGTCAATTATTTCATTCCATATTTCAAGAGGACTTTCTATTCCATTTGTCAAATAAATGGTTATGATCCTGATTCTAGAATCCTAATGGCTTGCATGTATATGGTTCCCCATATCCAACATCCCCAATATTGTGCAGTATATGATTATGCAGGATTTATTTATAAAAGAATGCATGAGGGGCTGGTGAGATTGAAGAAAGGAGAATCTAGGGTAGGGTGCAACTAGTACTCACTTCTGATATATATGTTCTTATACAAGGGTGCAATTTATTTTGGACAAAACATTGATTTGGAAAAAAAGGAAGGTGACTTGGACCTACATGTACGATGTTGGCTCATAGTCTTAGACAAAGATGACATGACATATGATTATGTCACTTTCTATAATTTGTTTGCTTCTAATTTGAAAAGAGATTTTATTATGAGGCTGCCTAGAGTTCTTGTTGCTTTACATAACTTCTTGAGACCAAAAGAAAGAATGTTTGAGATAGGCATTTGTAATAACTGGGGAGATTTTATTTCACTCCCTGATTTTACTATTTTAAGGGTATACGGTTCTAAGGTAGAACCTCATTTGTTGGCAAGGTTTTTTCCAAAAAGAATAGATTTCCTAGAGGTTATGTGGCAATTAGGAAACGTTGAGAATGAAAATTTGTTAAATTAGGGAAAGGGAACTTTCTTTCCTTTATACACTTTTTTTTCCTAATTTTATGATGACTAAAGGAGGTTTGAATAGTATCATTGAATTTTTCAAAGGATACTACATGAAAAGGACAATTGAGGGGGTTAGATATGATGAAGGTTTTATGGCCTGATTGAATGAGAGAAACATAAGCTACAAGTATGCATAGATTTTCCATTATCCAAAGGGTGTAATATGGAATATCTCTGATAGTGTGGACCAAGATAAGAGGTTGGTGAGGTGAATTTCATTCAACAATATGTAAAGGAAGATAAAGTAGGAAGAGCCCGATTCCTGGATCCTCCCTAAGGTTGAGAACATAATTCAAAAGGTGAAGCATGTTACAAGAAATTTTGATTTAATACTAGGCCACCTTGAAACTAAAGGGGTGGTTATTACAGATAAATGGAAAGCTCTAGTTGTTGAAGATAAAAGTGGATAAGGAATCTCTTCTATTGAAGGTGATTCTACATCACAAGCCCTTGAGGAACCAAAAATAAAGCTTTTTTACAAGGAGAAAGAACAAAGAAAATAAATATAATGAACCATGTGCTCCCACTCAACATGAGGAACATAAAATTCCATCTCCTGTGCCACAATTTTCTCCCCCATCTCCACCGAGGCCGATAGTGTCTGAGATTGTAGATGTTGATTCTACACCACCTAGTGAAATACTACCTGGGGAGCCACTATTGAAAATAAAATAAAATTGTGACCAATCGTTTAGTGGACTATGATGATGAAGGCTCTGATGATGATATTTGGGTAACTGAGAAAGAAATACAAGGACTGCCAACTCCATCTTTAGTAAGGGAAACTAGTCAATTGGGAAAAATATTAAATAATGTTGATCTGAGAGGGATAAATGGGAGTGATTCCATGAGAGTTGAGGCATGTAGTAAATTCTTGGATCATGAATCCTTTGTGAAGACTCAAGCTTTTATGAAATTTTCCTATAGGGCTAAACGAGATGAGTATGTAAAAAAATTAGCCATGTACACGAGCCTATTGTTTTCCCTATAGCACACATGGTCCTTTCAAAATGGGGACCCTCTCTTTTTTCCTGTGTCGGGACACTTTTGTTTTGCCTCATTTTACATGCCCCTTATTTTGAGTCTTAAGTGGTCGAGGAACCCTAGAAGAATCATCTTGAGTCAACCATATTTTGTTACCCTTAAACTTTCAAAGTGTTAGGTCTTCACGAGTTTCCCTTGGATGTTTGACCTTCAAGTTTTAAACTGGCATCCTCCATCCTGTGTGGGTTTTCCCCTATGGGCCACCATCTACGAGTTTCCCTCCTACCACCACCATTTCAAATGGTCTTCTCTTAGCACCTTCTCACCTTGCCTGATCCATGGCCATATTTTCTCTTTTTCACCAAAGGTCATTTGCAATAGCCTACGCCTGACTATCATCCACTCCATGGACCCTATCGATCTAAGCATCAATTTTGAAATGATTGGCCACAAACTTTCTATGTCACCATACAATGATTCAATGAGGGAATTTAATGCCATATATTCTATAAATATGCATGCTCGACCTATCATTTTCAAAAAAATCTTGCATAGAGATAAGTGTCCGAGCTCCAACCTTCGCCTTTGTTGTGCCCACATTCTTTGTTCGCCGATTCTGGCAATAATCAAAGAGTGATTCATCGATGGCCTTACGGGATCCTGAGGTGAGTTTTCCACCACCCTCACCATGCTAATTTTTCCTTCAAATTAAAATGATTAAGTGTTTTCTCAATTAAAATGATAAAACTAGGTAAAGAAATGGCCTCCCTAAAAAATGCACAAGTTAAAAGCTTGAAAAAACATTAGAAAATATTTATCTGCACATGGTAGAACTAATCACCCTCATTGTTGTTCTTGAGTGTGAAAGTTGTGGCCCTCGAGCCTAAATCTTGCTCGACGTCATTTCTTTCTCATGCAAAACATGAAATTTTGAAAATGACTCTCGCCAATGTCGGTCCTGCATTCACAGGATGTCCCCTCTTCTCGACCACTGCTAAAACTTTAAAATTTCACAAATTCAAAATGATGTGTCCTTCAACCCTATTGGGTTTGACTACACAGGCTTCTAACTACTAATTTATCATAGGCTTTTCCATTCGAAACCACCTTTGTGGTCCATCATTTTGCTTACTAAGCCATGCCCTCGCAGCCACTGTCTAAGATAAACTTTGCAAGAAATTCACAATTCTAAAAGATGAACCTCAGACCCTTTGGAGCCCACAATTGCGGAAATTCATCCACAAGATTCTGTTGAGGCCTCGTCATTTCTAACAACCAATTAGTCACATCTCCCTAGCAAGCAAACCTGACATTCCTAGCAGTTGATTAAAATTAACTAACCTAAAGCAGGTCCTGAAGCCTATGAAGGTGGAGTCCAACGAACTTCCATTTAGGAGACTTTGTTCTAATTTTTCTACTCCTAATGTCCTTTCATCCTCATCCTTCCACTTTTTGAAACTTGATAGTTTGTTCAACCTTCCGCTACTGAAACTCTGAATTCAATGGAAGCCATCATTTACTCTTGTCAGTCATAACCCGCAAGCCGTCGTTGCTTCCTCTTCATCTCCCAATGGTCAACCAGTCACTACCTCTCATTGTTTGAAACCCGAAATCCACTCTACCCTTTTTCCTTTTGCAACACTTAAGTCTAGACATAGTGTTGGTTAAGTCCTGCGGACTTTTGTTCGCAGACCTCCACCTAGATTTTGTCATTCTATAATGACCAACATCTTGTGTCCTTTTGCACCTCCTTACCTGCACCTCTAAGGATCAAACATATGATGACCATAATCATTTGACCCCATAGGTTCTGCATTATCAGACTCCATCTGTGGGATTTCGCCCTACTAGTGTCGTTTTAATGGTAGAACCTCCAAAACAACTGCCAGCCCAAGGAATTCCACACCCTTGAGCCCGCATTGCCCAATTTTCTCCAAATGAAAGATGTAAGATGATTTTAGAGGATTTAATGATCTTTAAGTGATGAATTTTTTGATCTAACATTGTTTTGTAGGATTTTAGCTAATGTTCCTCATATTATTATGCTCGAATCATTTACCGCTCCTTTGGTTGTAGGGTATATGCAACTAGCTATTGGATCCTCAAGGGTGGCCACTGAGAAATACAAAGGGAAGAAGATCACAAAAGCACCCAGAGGAAAAGAGGATAAGGACCAAATGAGGTCTAAGTTCCAAGGGGAACCCCTCAATTCAAAAGTCACTACAACATGGAAGGAGATCTCAAACACCAATCTGGGACACATAGACATTGATGAATTTAAGTAGAGGGTAGGACTCAACCCTACAATAGAGAATGCCAAAAAAATAAAAAGCAGTGGGTTGGCCAAGGCTATCACATTGCCACCAACTCTCATAGCCCCTAAGCTTGTGATGGCATGCTAGGAGGCATACCAAGAAGATACCAAGAGAATAGTGGACAAGGATGAGAATGTATTGGCTAACCTATCTACCAAGTCAACAGGGAGAACCTTTCACATCCCTAACTTCAGTGAGATGGAGCAAAAATCTAAATAATATGGTAAGAAAATGAGGGATTTTGATCTCCTCAAGTGTAAAAAATTAATCAATCAATACTGGTTGATGGACAAGAGGGGAAGTGCTAATAAATTTCCCCAAGAGCTCTTTCGAAGTGAAATTTATGAAGATTAACATGACTTTGTAACTCTTTTGAGAAGATTTATGGGCCTTCTAACTATGGATTTATTTCAAGACTAGATGTTCTATTTCATTGAAGAGATTATCCAAGGAGGCACCTATTTTTATTGGGATGGAATGATTAGTGATTGCTTACATTAGCAATTTGTGGCATTGAAGAAATCTTCAAAGTTATACATGATACGATATTTATTATACTTTCTTTTTGACCATGCCCAATATAGGGGATTATTTGTGGTGTTGAATCCAACTCCAAAATTGGTACTAAAGGTGTATGACAAGTACCCTCAACTCTAATACAAAAATTTCAAGAGGGAATACTACAAAGTCAATGACGCCTTCATAGGCCACATCATCAAAATGGTTGGGGGTGACTTCAAAAGAAGAGTCTCACACAGTTCCAATGCATTTATTCTCTGGTTTAGATTTCTGTTCATTCAATATCCAAAGTTTACTTACATTCGAGTTGATGGTTTCTTCAAAAAAACCATATAATCTCCCTCAGTAATGAAATGACCGAATAGTATTGTTCGAGCTCTCTCAACAACTATAGCAGGCACACACCCTTTTGAGCGATAAGAATAGAGCATGGATTCCTTATCCCCTTTCCTTTGGGTGAGGGATGTGTGAGCTCCACACATCTCAATGTGTTGAGTATTCAGACAAGGAGTTGAGTGAATACAATCTAAATCTCGACAATGCTCGGTCGTGGATGGATCCATATGTGAAACTCAAGAAAATGGTTGGATTAGAATATTTCTACCTACATAATGTTGAGGAATTCTGATCCAATTGCAAATATGACAAGGAGGTGCATATGTGGAAATACATGTGCATGATGGCCTACTTCGTCAAGGTGGTAAAATTGTTCCCAGTATCTAAGCAATTATTCAAAGAAGAAAACATGGTAGTGGATCCCCGATATGATGCCACTGCCAATTTTCCATTGTCATTGATAAATTGGAATGAAGAGGAGATCAATGACCTCAAAATTATTACAAAGCCTATTGAGGCAAGAACTAGGTAATTGATTGATGGGTATATTGCTCAACTAATTTTTCAAGGGGTAGTCCTAACATACACAAAATTCAATGATCCACATGAAAGTGAAATTTACAGTGCTTCTATTGATGTTGCCTCAATAGGTGAGACATTAGAATCTCCCCCAAATACACAATCCAAGGAGAGAAAGGAAGTTGTTGAACAATAACCCAAATCTAAAGAGTGTTTGGGGAAGGTTTTGTTGGATGTTGTGGTTGTTTTGTCAATATGTGGTTGTCATTGATGTCAACACTATAAGCATTAATGGATTGAAGGTTTTATATGTCAAGGATATTAATAAAATTGTAATAAATATATTGCAGGTAGCAAGTGAACCTAAGAAGGTTAGAGTGATGAAATTTTTTGTACATTGATGGTCAATCATGCATTAAATGGTTTGTTTCTAATCCTATCTAGTATGTTGTATGATAGTTTCAAAGGTGCACATCAAGAATTAACGAACTTATGAAGTTTTGTGTTCCTATAGTTATTCATTTATTATAGAAGGTGTTTCTAGAGATTGAAATTATGGTCAAGTGAGTTGTTGCATACATTCTTGAGGTGTTCATTGATGTTTCTAGATCATTCTATATCAATGTGGTACATCTGTGTTGATTGGTGTTCTTGTGATCGAAGATTTTTCTTTGTGTATTCAAGTTTTCACATGTTCTTGGCTAACATGATAGTGGTAGCATGTTTAGGATCCTTGTGGATTAATCTTGTATTGTTTGGAATGTTTGAGGATATTTATTTAGGTCCTTTGTATGTTGTGACCGACTTAGGTTGGTGCAAATTAATATTTTTTCATGTATTGAGACCGACAATTGTAATTTATTCTTCATTTGTGGCCGACAAAGTTGTTGATATAAATCTATGTAGATGATATATAACATAAATTGTCTCTTTATTTTAAGTGTGTGTATGTGTGTGTGGTATGTGAGCATGAAGTGTATATGTGAAATATGTGAATAAAGACCAGATCGTCCAAATATAGAGCAGTGTGTGAAGAAGTGTTTATGTGCCTAACCATAACTGTAATCAAGATTTTATAGAAGATAATTTCTTAGTTCAACCTCATCAGAAGGATTTAATCTGATTGTCATATGTAAGAAAGTTAGCCTTCCCTTTAATCAGTGAGTTCTAGGTAGTGTGCCTAAATGCATGTGCATTCCCTATTCATTTCTTTCATTATACTTCTAAGAGGGTATAATCTTGTGGACTAGCATCCACTGTGGTTTTTCCCCTAACAGGGTTTTCCACATATAAAATCTTGGTGTTCATGTGTCTCTTATGTGTTGTTGATTTATGCTTCCACTTTTAATTATCAGATTTGAGATTAAAGCTTGTTTAAGGTTGAATATGTTTAATTTTTGTAACAACTGATTTACCCACCCTCTTAGTTGTATATCCTTATTTTTTCTAGCAATTGGTATCAGAGCTAGTTCCTCTAAAGAAATTTAATAGCTTGAGGTGATCTGAGATGGCATCATACAAGAAGGATAGTCCTAGATTTGGTGGTACAAACTACTCTCTATGGAAATTATGAATGGAGTGTCATTTGAAGTGCATTAGTGAACCTTTCTGGAAGATTACAAAGAATGCATGTACTATTCCTCAGAATGGTCCCTCTACTTCTGATGAGATCAAAGGAGTCAAAACTTATACCAAGGCTATAGAAGCATTTCTAAGTACCTTGAGAGATTCTGAGATGACAAATGTGATAGGTTTGAAGACTGCACATGAGATCTGGATAAAGTTGGAAACATTGTATGAAGGAGATGCACTAGTGAAGTTGCTAAGCTACAAAGTCGAAAAGGAAAGTGGGAGAACATGAAGATGAGTGAATATGAAAACATCTTTTCTTTCTCACAAAAGGTAAATTAATTAGTGAGGGAAATAATGTGTGTTAGTGGAACCTTCGAAGAAGATGAGATTGTGGCTAAAATACTTTGATTTGTCCCTACTTCTTACAAAACAAAAGCTCATGCTATTGAAGAGCTCAGGACAATAACAAATGTGACAAGAGACATGTTGGTTGTAAAATTTTCTACCTTTGAGTTGAGAGAATTTGTTGAATCTTCTCCTAAGATAGATTATGCATTCAAAGCTACTGTATCCAGAAAAACCCAACAAAGATATGATCCGGGAGAGAGTTCCAAAAGACATTCAAGTATGAAGAAGAGATGAAATTGATTGAATATGAACAAAGAGAGCTAAAAGAACTTGAACCATTTTTTATGAAAAGAGAATACAAAGAACAAGGTAAGTACAAATGAAATATTCCTATTAAATGTTTCTCTTGTAGTAAGATAGGTCATTTTGCATCAAGATGTCCTAAAAGAGTCTTTAAGTATAAACCTGATAAGACTAGATTTCAAAAGAAATGTTATTATGCTGAAAAATGAGTTACTGATGATGAATCTGATAAAGAAACTGGAAATGAAGATGAATGGGTATTCATTTCTATCAAGGAAAATGGTCTGGTGTCCATTGAATAAGCTAGTAATCAGAATACTGAGAAAGCTCTTGCAGACAAGACTGATGAGAAGGATGAGTGGATAATTGACAATGAATTCTCACATCATATGACTAGTGATAAAATAAATTTTCTAAGCTTGTAAAATTATGACAGTGGTGTTGTAAGATTTGGAGATAACAATGCTAGTGTGATTTGTGGTAGAGGCACTAATTCTCTTGGTGGAAAATGCAATACTGATGATGTTCTTTATGTTGAAGTATTGAAGCATAATTTCTTGAGTGTTGGATAAATGGTTGAAAAAGGTTATAATCTTCAGTTAAAATATGGTAAATCCAGGATACCGGGAAGCTTAGGAAATGTGATTGCTTCAGGTACAAAGACAAAAGGTAATATTTTTCATTTAAATGTTTCTAGTGAAATTTGTCTTATTTCTCAAGTTGATGTAAGCCGGTTATGGCATAGGAGGTAGTGTCATGTGAATTTTGATAACATTGTCAAAATAATCTCCACACAAGCAGTCAAAGATCTACCTAAGTTAGTGAATCCTACTAACACTATATGCAAGGAATGTCAGATGGGAAAGAAGACAAGAATTTCATTTTGGAAAAAACAACATCATTCCAATGGACTATTGGATTTGATACATACTAATCTGTGTGGTCTATCCAAAATCAAAAGTCTACATGGAGAGAGGTACTTCATATTTCTTATTGATGATTATTCTAGAATGGTATGGGTTGCCTTCTTAAGAGAAAAACATGAGGCATTAGAGAAATTCAAAAGCTTCAAAACTTTGGAAGAAAATGAGACAGGTTTGAAGATCATATGTTTAAGATCAGATAGAGATGGTGAATTCACTTCCTTAGAGTTCAATTAATTTTGTGAAGAAAATGGAATAAAAAGATAGTTATCTTCTCCTCGAAGCCCACAACAAAATGGAGTTGTTGAGAGAAAGAACATAACAATTTTAGATGTTTCCAGAACTATGATGTTGGAAGGTAATGTTCCTCATTTCTACTAGAGAGAAGTTGTAATCACTATTGTGTATACTATCAACTAGGTAAATGCCAACAGTAATTCTTGTAAGAATACTTTTGAGTTGTGGTTGGGTTATAAGCCTACTATTAAATATTAAAAAAAAATTGGAAGTAGATGTTATATCAAAAGATATGAAGACATAGGAAAGTTTGAAGCTAGAAGTGATGAATTAATCTTTCTAGGTTACTCTACTAAGAGAAAAGCCTACTGGTGTTACAATAAAATATTGAAGAAAATGGTTGAAAGAGAAAATGTTAGAGTTGATGAAGACACTATTATATCATCTAGGTATTGTGGATATGATTCAAATGACTATAAAAGATACTACTAGTAATGGAAAGAATGCATAGACACATAATCAAACTCAAAGTGTTCCGGTGAATCAAGAAAATCATGAAGAAGAAGATAGTGGGAATATAGGAGAAAGAATAGAAGAACCCAAAATTCCAAGGTATATAAAGCTAAGTCATTCTAAAAGTCAGATCATAGGAGACAAGAACAAAGGTGTTCAAACAAGAAAAAAATTGCACAAGAATATTTCCTTATTTCCAAAACTAAGCCTAGTAATGTCAATGAATCATGTAAAGATGAGCATTGGATGGAAGTCATGATGGAATAACTGATGTAGATAGAGAAAAATGATACATGGATTCTTGTTCCTAGACCTTAAGATGAAAATGTGACTGGAACCAAATGTGTCTTTTAGAATAAGCTGAATGAGCAAGGTGAAGTGTTTTTTAAATGATACTCATAGATGGAAGTTATTGATTTTGAAGAAACCTTTGCCCCTATTGCTATAATTGAATATGTAAGATTAATTCTTGCTTATTCCACTTTCAAGAATTACAAAGTCTATAAAATGGATGTGAAGTCAACATTCCTGAATCATGAACTAGAGGAAGAAGTCTATAATGAGCAACTAGATGGATTTCAACTGACTGATGATAAATATATGGTTTGTCGATTGAAGAAAGCACTATATGGACTCTAACAAGCCCCTAGAGCATAGTATGCTAGGCTGGATAAATACTTATTGAAACTAAGTTTCAATAAAGGTAATACTAACATAATCTATATTTTAGGTTGGATTAGGATAAAGAATTGATTTTTGAAGTCTTTTTTGATGACATTATTTTTGAAGGAGATAATGAAATTTTATGCATGAAATTTGCTGATGAAATGAAAAGTGAATTTTAAATTCCAATGATAAGAGAACTAAAATTATTTTTAGGATTGCAAATTACTCAATTAGATGATGAAATATTTATTTCTCAGTCCAAATAAGTGAGACAGTTGCAAGAAAAGTTTGGCATGGAAGACTCAAAGCTAGTTGGTACACCCATGGTAACCATATGCAAATTATCTCAGAATGATGAGTCTCCTAAGGATAATAAAACAAGATATAGGTCAATGATTAGTAGATTGCTATATTTAACTTACACCATACCAGACATTATAAATGTTGTGTGCATGGTTGCTAGATATGAAGTTGATCGAAAGGAATCACATGTGATTGCAATAAATAGAATTTTCAGATACTTGAACGGAATAGTTGATTTTGGTCTTTGGTATCCTAAGGATGATGATCTTACTTTGAATGCCTTTATAGATGTAGATTGGACATGAGATGTGGATGAAAGTAAAATTACAAGTGGTGGTGCGTTCTTTATAGGGAATAATTTGGTGTCTTGGCTAAGTAAAATGAAAAATTCTATTTCCTTATCTATTGTTTAGGAAGAATATATTCCTACTACAAACAATTGCACTCAAGTGTTATGGATGAAAAAAAAGTTGAGAGATATCAATGTTGAGTATGATAAACCCATTGCTATATTTTGTTATAATTCAAGTGCCATAAACATTCTAATAATCTAGTGCTAAACTCAAAGAAAAAACACATATCTATCAAGTATCACTTTTTGAGAGACAAGGTGAGTGATAAAGAGGTTAGATTTGAATATGTGCCTACAAAGTAATAAATTAATTTTGAGTATCTCAGAGGAAAGTTGGGAGTAATTTCCCCTCCTAATCTGAACTAAGATGCAAGTCTTTGCATCAATCTATGGACTTACAGTCATATCTTGTTTCAGATTGATGTTGTGGTGGCTACTACTTAGGGGGATTAGTTAGATGATTCAGATGATATGAGGATTAGAGCATGTGTACATTTTCCATTGATTTTAAATGGGGAGAATAACAATGTGAAAAACTCTTAAAGAAAGTGGGAGAAGAATCAAGAAAGGGAGAGAAGATCTATGAGAGAACTACATAACAAAGGGAGGAAGTGTACTATGTAAACAACTAGTTGTGTTGATGGTATTATTTTTAACATCATGTGTTGCAATCAATGCCAAAGGGGGAGATTTTTGGATGTTGTGGTTTTGTTTCTAATATGTGGTTGTGATTTATATCAACACTATTAGCATTAATGGATTGAAGTATGCATATGTTGAGGATATTAAAAAAAATGTAATAAATATATTGTAGGCAACGAGTGAAGCTGAGAAGGTCAGCATGATGAAAAGTTTTTTATGTTGATGGTTAGAAGGTGTGAATTAAAATTTTTTGTTGTTGAGCCAATATAGTATGTTGTCCGAAATTTTCAGAGGTGTGTATCAATAATTGAGGAAGTTATGATGTTTTGTGTTCCTACAATTATTCAATTACTATAGCAGGTGTTTCTGGAAGATGAGATTGAAATTTTTGTGAAGTGAGTTGTTGCATAAATTCTTGAGGTGTTTATTCATGTTTCTAGATTGTTCTTTATGAGTGTGGTATGTCGACATTGATTAGTGTGTTCATAATCAAATATTTTTCTTTGTGTATTGAAGTTTTCATGTTCTTGGCTAACATGATGGTGGTAGCGTGTTGTAGATCCTTATGGGATTAATATTGTATTGTTTGGAATGTTCTAGGATGTTGATTTAGGTCCTCACTATGTTGTGACCAACTTAGGTTTGTGTGCATTAAGATTTGTTCCATGTATTGAGGCCAACAGTTGTAATTTATTCTTTATTTGTGGTTGACAGAGTTGTTGATGTAAATCTATGTAGTGGATATATAGGAGTGATTGTATCTTCATTTTAAGTGTTTGTATGTGTGTGTGTAGTGTACGAGCATAAATTTTATATGGGAAATGTTTTAATAAAGATCATATCATTTGAGTACAAAACAGAGTGTGAAGAAGTGTTTTTGTGCCTAACTGAAACTGTCATCAAGTTTTTGTAGAAGCTAATTTCTCAATTCAACCTCATAAGATGGATTTAATCTGATTGTTTTATCTAATGAAATGAGCCTTCCCTTTGAGAAGTGATCTCTAACTAGTGTTCCTGAATGCATGTGCATTCCATATTAATTTATTTCATTATACTTCTAACATGGTATAATCTTTTGGACTAACATCCACCGTGTTTTTTCCCCTAACAGAGTTTCCACGTATAAATTTTTTGTGTTCATGTGTCTCTGATGTGTTGTTGATTTATGCTTGCACTTTTAATTATGATATCTAATATTAAAGGTTGTTTAAGTTTGAATAAGTTTAATTTATGTAATAATTGAATCACCCCCCTCTTACTTGTCTATCCTTGTTTTTCTAAGAGGCTTTGGAAGTGGAAACTTCCAAGAAATCTAAGAGATCAAGAATTTTCACAGGAATGCCCACTATCCAAGAGGACCTACTTCATCAGGGAGAGGAACAACCAAAGTCCCCATCTATTACACTTTTTGTCTCGGCCACAAAAATTACTACCACTTTTACTACCCCGCTTGTTTCACAAGCAGTGGTTGCCACTTCTCCGCCTGTGGTGGAAATTTCAGTCCACCTTGCCTCCACTTCTCCTATGGTTCAGGTTATAATTATAGATTCATCATCTGCCACTACTTCCCCACTCTCTTCTTCATCAATGTCTTCAACATTATCTCTTCCACCTACGACTGCCACAACAACAATTCCAACACTTGTCCTCCCAAAATATTTTCACCAAGTACATGCAAAATATGCCTTCAGAGCATTTTGGAATGTTTGTGAATCCCACACTACATTTTTCATTAGCTCATGCCATAACTAGTCTACTTGTCCCTCCTCCTACTAAACCTCCTACTATGGAAGCAACAATATAGATTTATGAGGATTTCGATAGGAAACAAAAGGAAACAACTAAGAAATTGGAGGAAGAAGTGGATGATTACCATGAGAATCATCCAAATCATAATCTAGTAGTTGCTGAATTCACATTAAGAGGAGGAAGTAGGATCCTTCGAGGAAGGTGATGAAGAGCCAAATTACATTGCAGAGAATTTTGGTATTGACCTCGAGTAAGATTAGGCTCGACAACTCAAAAATGTCGAAGAAGAGACTCAAAAGTAGCATGCCATTAAAGAGAGGTAATGATATGGAAATGGAGGACACTGAACCTCCAGTAGGGGAACACGATCAAGGCCCCAAGCATGATGAAGAAATACCTCCCTTAGAAGAAGAAGAAACTGAAATGAGAAAAAGCTTAGAGATGGAACATTGTGAAGAGAATGGGCATGAAGAAGAAGAAGAGAAATTTTTTGAAAAAGAAGACAGCCCTAAGGAGCATGTAGATGCTAAGTGCCCAAAGAATGTAACTGTATTTATTCAGGACTCAAATGAATAAGAAAGAGAAAATCTAGAACAAGAAACCTCGAGTGAAAAGATATTGCAATACAACATGCTTGTTAAAAGGAAGGTGATCTTGAATCACCAATAGGGGAAGCTCCAATGCCTAGGTGGCTTGAAAGGAAGCTCGAAAAGAATACCCCAATCCCAATAGATTTGAAGGAAGGACTAGAGGCCATCTTGGCTCGAGCCCAAATTAGGACAAAGAAGTAAAATAATCCAAAGGTCACATCTTAGTTGACTATGGATACATCTGAATCAAGGATGATACATATTTCCACCCTAGTGGTGGGTGAGGAAGGGGTTAGCTACAATATTTCTATCATTGATCTCAGGACCACAACAAGAGAACACAAAATTGACCATATTTAGTGGTCTACTGCCACCATTGTGCATTAAATGAATAAAGATAAGACCTCAAATGAGGAGTTAAAGGCATAGGTGGCAGATCTAATGAATTATATTCAGCAATGGTCTTCAACTAAAGAGATCCCTACAACATCACCGACTACCCTACTATTGCTATCAAAAGAACACATCAGTATAGTGGAAAAGAGAAAGACTTCAACCAAGGCTACTAAAGATTGGTTCCAATGTGTGCTATACAATGGGAACATGGGCATTGGACATGCTATCAGGACAACAAATAAATTATTAGAGGTGTGAAAGTATCTTGAGTATATAAAGATAATATGTACTGACTTCTCGAAGTTATATATGATTATGTATCATAAAATTGAGGAAATCCTCAAGATGCCTATATGAATGGTGAAAAAGGAGCTTTCTTTGGTGGATGATTTCTGGCTTGTGGAAAGCTAGAAATTAGGCCTCGATCACAAGAAATAAATCTTAGAGAAATTTTTCCATGAAGTGCAACAAGATATTGATTGGGTTAAGGAGATTAGAAGGACATGTGAGGAGTACCTTAAGTTAATGATAGATTTTGACATGCCTTCTATTGAGATGGATCCAAAGAAGATAAAGCCCCACTTTAATAAGAAGATCAAAAATGGAACCATAAGCGAGATGATAGTGGATTTTATGTGTTTTGTTGCTTGTGCCTTCACCCAGTCAAAATAAGTAGTAGAAAATGTAGCCAAATGTGACAAAGATTGGGACACACTCCTCCGCTGATCCAAAAAAATGAACTTCTAGGTGCTTCAATCTAACATTTAAAGTGGGATAAGCTTCATCCTTTCATTGGAAAATTTGTGGAGTACACCACATTGAAAAAGGAGGCCAGGAAGCCTATGATAGATGATGAGTTTCTCACAATATAGCTACAAAAAATAGAAATCTGCTGAAAGACAAAAGAGCTACAGTGTTGCCACAAGAAGACAAAATAGACAAAAGGAAAAACTATAATTTTAAATTTCTATATATTTGGGGGTAGGTGAAACCCTAATGTAAAGTGAATCATAGCCACACAATGAGATTGAATCTTGGCTACTCATTTTTCTTTTTGAAAACTATAAATAGGGGTCTCCTCCTCTCATTTTGACATGAGAGTTGAGTTGTTCTAAATACATGCTACTTGAATATTAATAGAAATTCATTGAATTTGGTGGCTTCTTGAGTTCCTTTGCATTTTTCATGATTCTTCTTCTCTTAGTAAATTCGGATAGTTTTACTTTGCTATTTTATGTGTTTAGTTTACTTTGGTAGATTAGTTAGATGTTGTCCATTGATGCTAGATATTTTTGTGTTGTTGACCTCTTCTTAGTTCATACATTTTTGCTGCATATTGATGATATACAACTGTGCAAAGTTTTTCTGAGATTTATATTATTGCTGCACTTAAATCTCATATCTTTATTCATGCTAATGGTGGACGAAAATTTGAAATCAGCAGTCCTTACAAGATTGCACTAATTTCATGATACTGTAGACTTTCTTGGTTAAGTGGAACTAAGTCTTGGGAAGGCTGGATCGTTGTAGCAATCTCCACTATCACTATTCATTAGTTTAAAATCTAGGAAACTCTTCTCTTCCCTTCCCTTTTTCCTTTTTCTTTTAATAGTGACTATGAAGAAGGTTCATTGCACATTGTAAAGCCAAATCTAAAGCTAAAATAGGAGTTTTAGACTACTCTTTGAACCTAAAACAATTTTACAACAAACCTCCTATTTTGAAACTCCATTAAATGAACCAATTCATCCTAGTTTATATCACATAATTTTTCCCTATGATTACCAACAAGATCATATTGAGAACAACTCAGATATTCCAAGAATTGTCATGAGATGACACTCGAGAGACCTTGGGGTAATTTTTAGCAACTTGTTGTTGGAGATTGCCTTTCAAGAGAGGTTGATGCACCTATGCATCACCTATGTTGAGAAGTGCTAAAAAACCCATCAACAAAATTGGCGCTAGAAGGAGGGCCCTTTTGAAGCTAAGCTAGATCAAATTAGATCATTTTCCCCTCAAAGATTCCATAGAGTTTTAAGGTCCACACCCAATAGAGGGGAATTTCAAGAGATACCACCCCCTACCCAAGCTAGAAGAGCTAGAAGAGGGGAAGCCTCCACCTATAAGAAATCGAAATAGCCCACTTCACCTCAACTCTCATTCTCTCATTCATCTTCACCTTCTCCTTGACTGTTGGCAACACATCTCCCCCATCAAATATTCCAAACACCCTTCTAGCTTGCCACCTCTCATAGCCTAGAGGTTTCCTTTCAACCCAACATACCTCATTTTCTTGAAGGCCTATGCTTTGGTCCAAGAAGTGAAGAAGTTTAGGCAATATATCTTAATGAATAAAGTTTTTGCCATAGTGCCTGATCTGGCTCCCTATTGTTGCCCCTTCACAGCACAAGTCAATCTGGTACACCCACTTCCACCTCTACCTCACATTGCATGGTTGGGTAAAAATATTTCTCCTATGTCCTTTAACCTTTATCATGATATGCCAAAACAATTAGAGGGATTCTGCACAAAGTTCAACCCTCAAGATCTACAAAGGATAGCAGAAGAGCACATTAAGATCTTCCAAACAAAGTTGAAGGATATGCAGATCCAACATGAAGATGTGGCATGTAGGCTCTTCCCTTATTCTTTGGGGGAGGAGGACTTCTATTGGTAGATCCATTTTTTGATGTGATCCATTCACACTTCAGACTTATTAAAGAATTCCTTCCTATAGAAATTTGAGGTCCTTATCAACCCTTCCAGGCTATACCAATAGTTCAAGGTGATTCAAAGGGAAATAAACGAGTCGATTAGCTCTTCTAATAACTTGTTCCATAGAGCCTACATGAGACTATAGAATCCCTATGTGGTTGATGATGCTTATGCCTACCTTGTGTACTATGCAACACTAGATAACCTTACTTACACCTTGGTGAAGAGGATGACTCCACTACTCAGATAATTAATGGAGGCCTATGCAGAAGCAGTCAAGGCAAGTACAGATTTGGGACAATACATTGTTGGCCCGCTATTGTCATTGGGCCCAGTTACCCATCCCTACTAGGTTAAATTTATTACCCAAGAATTGGTGCAATAGACGCCTCTAATGAATCCAATTTCACAACTCACAATGGTGTCGCAACCTAGACAGTCGTTGAATAAGTGTCTCCAACACCCCAATTCTTGCAACCCTAACAACAACAAGTTAACACTCAACTACCTCAAGTGTTGACATACCTTCAAAATTTTGAGTTTCTTCCTGTGCATCAAAACTAGCCAACTGGACAACCTATCTTCCTCCATAATCCAACGTCATAGCCAAAAAATGTAGAGAAGGACCAGATCGATGAGTTAATGGAATTGATCAAGAAAATGTCAATTGAGATGACACACTTAAGGAACCATAACAACCAGTTGCAAGCCTCTCGAAGGAGCATACAAGATAGCCTCAATCATGACAACCGTGAAAACCATGACAGTCACAATGCTAGTACTCCTTTTGGATAAAACTATGAGATAAATCAGAATTTAGGGTAGAACTTTGACAAAAGACATTCCCAAAGAAAAAATCAAACATGGAGCACAAGGCCAAATAATTGTGGCATCCCCATGCCTCTCAACCAACCTAGTGGTGGTGATAAGACTACGAGTGGGGTATAGTTGGCATAGGTTACCTTTTTTGGTTGGTGTCACATTTACAAGACAAGCCGGCACTCTGATTTGGATTGTCCAGAGTTTCAAATAGCCACAAAATTTTCTAGATAGATGTCTAGATGGTAGTCGACAGTTCAGGATATAGGGACCTCATTCCATTTGAACCATATGACTCTTTAGTGTTGGTGGTCAACTAGGGTCCACTCTCGGAGGTTGAGAGCAACGTGCCCGAAAAGGAGAGCACCACTACAAGTGACAAAAAAGTAGAGGAGGTAAGTACCAAAAGTCCTTTGTCTTAGCTCTTTAATTTCATAGATAATGGTCCAGTAGATGAGGAAGAGTTGAGGGAAGATGAAGCCCAAATATTTCACCAAAGGACTACCCCGCATGACTTAAGGAATAGACAAGCAGGTGGCCAAGTGGGTGGTCCTGTTATAAACTCCACTCCCCCTATCAAGTTTAGTACCCCTCTTGACCCAAATGCTATCCATAACTTGGGTTATCCTCATGTACCTACCTAGTACTTTAATAAGAATAGGAAGTAGGGTCAAAACCAAAGCCAACCTACTAGCTCCTCCCAGAATGTCCCTTGTGATGCTAGAATTGAATAAATGGGAGAGTATGTTGCTGGGGAATTCAAGAAGGTCAAGTTAAGTGTGTCTTCTTGTGAGCTACTCACAGTCATATTCCTTAGGAATACCTTTTTCAGAATGATCAATGGGACTCCCTCATTGTAATCAACCCAGGAGGTACCCACCAAAAGGGTTTCCTTTGAGGATTGAATAAGTGAGCCTACCATTCAATAGGTTCTCAATAAGAAAGAAGACCCACCTTCAAATTCACAAGGAAACAAGTAGCCTACCAAGGACCTCGATCAGACTCATACCCAAAATAAAGGTAGTGATAAAGACAAAGGTCAGCTGGCCAAGGTTGATGTCTCTAGGGGACTATTTCAAGAAAAATTGGAAACCCCTCCCTTCTTCACCACCACCATTAGAATATTTGGAAAGAATCTACATAATTTTTTTCTTGATTTGGGAGCTTTCACCAATTTCATTCCCTTGATGGTGTGCAAAGCCTTGGGAATAGTTTTGAATACCTCTCGATGTAAGATGAAACAATTGGGTAAAACAAAGATCAGCATAGTTGGTGAAATCAATAGGATCCCTATGCAAATTGCTACTAATCCAAGAATACAATAGATAATTGAGATTCAGTTTGCTGATATCCTAGACACCTATCACATCATCTTAGGAAGGGACTTCACCACAACACTAAATGGATATGATACCATGGATTATTCTCACCTATGGTTGCCATGGAAAGGAATTCCTAATCAGATCCATTTATATCAAGAGCCACACATAAAATTCATGATTATAGAATACAAAAACATGAATGAGTTGTTGTTTACTGAAATAGAGCTAGGGAACTGCTACCTCCTGGCATATCCTAATGAAAAAGAATGCTATGAGGAGGGGGCAATCAGTGAAGTCCTTCTTGTATTATGTAGTCCACCTATTGGCCTAACCCACACACCTCAAAGAATAGAGATGTTGATTGAATCAGATGATGAGGATTATTATGATGAGGGAAAACCTGGATTGCTAGAGGGCTTCCAAGATTTCATGGAAAGGTGTGTACAAGATCAACTCAGTTTGGGAGTAAGAATGAATTTTTAGGAGCTCTTGTTGCCCAATCGATGCAAGGTACACAATTCTGCCCACTCTAAATTCAAGTGTTCCATGTGCTAGGAAAAAATCAAGCACATTAAAGGAAAATTAACCCGTAAAATGGAGACTCAATAGGTATGACCAAATCCAAGCTACCCTAGACCCACACCATCTCCTAAGGTTGTTGAAATAAAGATGTCATTGAAAGAGAAAATCAGGTCTTTTGATTCTAGGATCAAGGATTCTTCCAAATTCTGGATGCTGCACTTTGACCGATCAAAATACAAACAAGGAGTTGGATTTGGCTTCAAATTGATCAGCCCCATGGGTAAGTCATATTTTGCTATCCACAAACTTCAATTTTATTGCACAAATAATGTGGCAGAATATGAGTCATTAGTCCTTGACCTCCTAATGGCTTTAAGGAAAAGGGTCAAAATGTTACAAGTCTTCTATGACTCAGATTTGGTAGTAAAACAAGTAATACAACTCTACTCCTATTATGATAGAAGACTAACCAACTATAGGAATAGGGTATGGGATCTATGAGAGATTCTAGATGCATTTAACATTCAATTGATCCCACACTCTTCGAATTACATTGCTAATGCCTTGGCCCAGGAAACCAGTACCCTACAGCCCCTATCATTGTCTGGCCTCAAGAGATTCACTGTTAAGATTACCTCTATCCCAAGTGTTCTAGACAATGTCGCTATTTTCAAAGTTTTTAATGATGATAAACACATCTTGGATTTCATCACCAACTCTGATGTGTTTGCAGCCCAAATAATTGATGAGGATGACCCTAAAGAGGTCGAGATAGATATAGAAGGGGTCATCAACCTAAAGACCAAAACCATTACCAGAGGTATGGTCTAGTTAGAGTGGATATTAAAATTAGATCAGATCAGGGATCAAGACTAGCAGGCAAAGAAAGACTCCATGAGTGATCAGTATGACACCAATAATCTCATAATAACTAAGGAAGCTAAGAATGTATTCATTGGTAAAATATACACACCAGAAGAAATGAAAGGTATTGTTTATGCTTTAAATAATTATCACGTTGTAGTTTCTTGGAGTTATGAGGATTTGAAGATCTATGAAACATCAATCATCACACACACTATTCATCTTAAGCTAGATGTGAGACCATTTCAACAATGATAGTTTCCCATCAACATATTGTTGGAACCAATTATTTACAAAGAGGTACAAAATTTGATGTCCACTAAAATCATATTTCCAGTTGGACACTCCACATGGTTGGAAAATATAGTTCCGATCAAGAAGAAGAATGGTGAAAATAGGTTGTATGTTGATTTCCACAATTTGAATAGAGCTTTAGAAAAGGACAACTATCTTGTGCCTTCACTAGATGAGGTATTGAAAAGTGTTAATGGCTCTCAAATCATGTCCTTCCTGGATGGGTATTCTGGGTACAATTAGGTAATGGTACATTATGAGGATAGGCATAAAACAACATTCACCACTAAGTGGGCAACCTTTGTATATAAGAGAATGCCTTTCGGATTGATCAACGTATGCACCACCTTCTAGCGTGTGATGGAAATCTCCTTCAAGGACATAATTGGTAAGTGAATCATAATTTATAGGGATGATCTTACGGTATTTTCAAATATTAGGGGAGATCATGTCTCGGATTTGTGTAAGGTCTTCCAAAAATGCAAAGAATTTGGCATTTCCTTGAATCCAAAGAAATGCATCTCTGGGGTCACCAAGGGAAAATTGTTGGGACATGTCCTCTCAGAGAAAGGAATTTCCATAGAACCTGATCATATCGAAGCCATAATGAAGATTTCGCTACTAGGAAGCAAGAAAGAGCTAAAATATTTCTTTGGGAAGATAAATTTTGTCAGGAAATTCATCATGGGCTTCACTGAGATAGTTAAGGCACTCAACGCCATGCTAAAACAAGATGCCAAAGTAGAATGGACATTAGAAGAAAATTAGGCCTTTGAGGAAATCAAAAAAACAATTTCTGATGAAATTGGGTTAGTTAGTCAAGACTATTTGAAGTTGTTCTACATCTACTCCTTCACTTCAAACCACTCGTGCACCAACATATTGGCCCAAAATGATGATAGAGGAAGTGAGCACCCAATTGCCTTCATGAGTGCTCCATTAAAAGATGTTGAACTAAGGTACCATAACTTGGAAAAGAAATAATATGCTCTTGTCAGAGGATTCAAGAAGTTCAGACATTACATCCTATGGAACAAGGTATTTCCCATAATGTCTGACCCAGTAGTAAAGACAATGCTAATGCAAGATGAATTAGGGGAAAGAAGGAAAAAATGGGTCACCTTTATACAGAAATATGACATGGAAATCCAACCAGTTAAACTTGTAAGTGGGAAAGAATTTACCCAAATGATAGCTGAAGTAGTAGCTGAACCAAAACCCGAGCTTATAGTTCAATAGTATCAACTCAAAGATGTCTTCCTAGGGGAGTGGTATGATGACATTGTCTATTATTTGTTGAACCAGAAATGTTCATCCCACTTGCAAGGAGTACAAAAGTGTTCCCTTAGGCTAAAGAGCAGTAGCTATATGCTACAAGGTTCCATAATTTATAAGAAAAATAATGAAGGAATTTATCTCAGATGCCTAGGTAAGAAAGAAGCAATGTGTGTGCTTGGTACTAGTCATGGATTGGGTCCCTCTACTGCTCATCAAATCTTGTAAGTGGGGTACTATTGGTTGAAATTATTCAAGGATTCCCATAGTCATGTTCGAACGTGCCATATTTTCTAGAACACTCCAGTGAGAGAAAGGAATGTTGTCCCACTGCAACTTGTCTTGGAGGTAAGACTGTTTGCACAATGGGGTCTCGACTACATTGGTTTAGTAAGCCCAACATCTTATAGGGGTGACAGGTACATTCTAACCACATTTGATTATTGTACTAGATGGAAAAAACCTATTGCATGTAGGAAATGTACTACAGAGGTAGTTGTTGATTTTCATGAAAGCTTCATTATCAATCATTTTGGCTGCCCTTATGCTCTCATTTGTGATAATGGTCCTCCTTTTGCCTCGCTAAAAATTTCTAGTTAGGCCTTCGATCATAGTGTTTCCCTTAAATTCCTATCCAACTACTACCCCCAATGCAATGACCTTGTTGAATCAATTAATAAAATCATAATCACTATCATCAAGAAAATGCTTGATAAGAATCCCAAGGATTGGCATACCCAACTTCATTTTTCCCATTAGGCAGATTATACATTTAATAAGGTTTCCTTGGGAGATTCCCCATTTCACCTCGTCTATTACCTAGAACTTGAGTTTCCAATTCACCTTAAAATCCCCATTCTCTAATTAATCAATAGCTTCTATGAAGAAGGGGATCGACGAGAGGCTCATTTAGCTAAGCTACTCCTCTTCGAAGAGGTATGAGACTGTTCCATTAATTTTTTTTCCAAACATCAGGGTGTAGTTAAAAGATGGTTTGATATCTGAACCAATGTAAAGGCCTTTAGAATTATTGATTTGGTCTTGTGCTAGGACAAGGCCCATGAGAAGAAAAGGGGACATGAAAAATTCGACAAGCTATGGCATGGCCCCTTTCAGATTGCTGAAATCCTTGGGGATAAGACTTACTACTTAAAGACCTTAATTGGTGAAGACATCCCATCGCCTATCAATGGGAAACACCTTAAGAATTATTTCCTCCCCTGATCTATTACGGCTCATCCCTTGTAATTTTTTTTACATAGGCTAGGTTAGCTTTCCCTTGCTTTCTTGTTTTTCTCTCGTTTTGTTTTTCTCATTTCCTAGGGTGTCTTTTTCTCCTACTGTGGTGGTCGTGCTCTATTCAATGAACAGTTCTTTTTTTTGCCCGCTCTTATTTATTCTCTAGATAAGAATTCATTCCCATCTATTAATTTTTGAATTCCTTCAGAAGTTGGTTTCCTCCTTTGAACTCTAAAATAACCTAGGATTACACCCTTATTTGAATCCTTTTACACTTATCATGGATCATACACAAGAATGCACTCTAAATTTTTCTAAAGAATTGTGTGGTAATTACTAAAAGGGCTGGACAAGTGACAAATCTCAAGTCTACTCGAGTGACCACTGTGATCCCCAAGCCCATTGCGAGCTTTAGTGCTTACAAAATTGAGGAAAAGAAAAGAAATTACTACAAAGAAAAATAAAAAAGAAAAGAAAAGAGAAGTCATAATTATGAAACTAAATGGGTGTATGAATAACTCTATCAGGGCTATGGATGCCTTGCTAGCAGTAGAGCTATGTTCATGAGGTCATAGTGATAACTTTGTCAAGGTTATGAAAGCCTGACTAGAAATGAAGCAATGTCCAGGTTACTTTCAGGGTTAGATAATTTACATAGCTTGCCCTTGCTTGATTAGTAGTCGTCTATACAATCTCTGAGGAAAGGAAATGAAATTTCTCCACACACACTTCCATGATGACCTCGTAACATGATTCAAGCAAGGATCCTATCCTCAACTCACTTCTTAGTTCACTTCTAGAAACTAGCCCCTAGTCTAAGAAACCAGAGATTTTGGGTTCTGAATGAATATTTATCCTTAGAATGCTAGAAACATTCTCCCCAATGAAGTCACTATTTTTTTTTCCTATAGCACACATGCCCCATTTCGAACAAGGACCCTCTCTTTTCTCCTATGTCCGATTGCTTTTTTTTTTGCCTCCTTTTGTTTGCCCCTTATTTTGAGTCCTAAGTGGTCGCGGAACCCTGGAAGAATTATTTTGCATCAACCATATTTTTCTACCCTTAAATTTTCAAAGTCTTAGGTCTTTGCGGGTTTCCCTTGGTTGTTTGACCTTCATGTTCTAAAATGATGTCCTCTATCGAATGTGGGTCTACCCCTGCAAACCGCCATCTGTGGGTTTCTTTCTTGTTGCTGCCATTTCAAATGGTCATCTCTCAGTGCTATATTTTCTTTATTTCATCGATGATCATTTCCAATAGCTTATGCCTGACCATCGTCCGCTTCATGGACCCTGCCGACCCAAGCACGGATTTTGAAATGACTTGCCACCAAATTTTTGCATCACTATACAAGCATTAAATGAGGGAATTTAATGAAATATATTCTATAAATACTTCTACTCAACCTATCATTTTCAAATCATTCTTGCACAAAGATAAGTGTCAGAGCTCCAACCCCTACCTCCATCGTGCCTCCAACCTGTGTTTGTCAATTCAAGCAACAATCAAAGAGTGATTCATTGACAGTCGTGCAAGATTTTGAGGTGAGTTTTCTGCCACCCTCACCATGAGAATTTTTCCTTCAAACAAAAATTATAAGTATTCTCTCAATTAAAATGATAAAACTAGGTAAAGAAATGGCCTTGTTACAAAACCCACGAGTTAGAAACTTGAAAAAACCCTAGAAAAAATCAATCTAGAGATGGCAGAACTAATCACCCATGCCATTGTTCTTGAGCATAGTATTTGTGCCCCTCAAGCCCACATCCTTCCCAATGTCGTTTCTTTCTCACGCAAAAAATGAACTTTCAAAAATGGCTCTTGCCCATGTTGGGCTCGCATCTGTGGAATGCCCCCTGTTCTCAGCCACTACTAAAACATTAAAATGATGCATCCTTCAACCCTTTCGGGTCTGATTGTGTGGGCCTTCGCCTATAATTTCTCATAGGATTTTTCATTCTAAATATCCTCCATGGCCCATCGTTCTGCTTACCAAGCCTCACCATCGCAACCACCATTTAAGACAAACCTCACAAGAAATTCACAAGTCTAAAGGATGACCCTCGAACCCTCTCGGGCCCATAGTCGTAATGGGATTCCACCTGAGCCTCATCATTTCTAATGATCACTTGGTGTTGTCTCCCCAATAGGAAGACCCTGTACTCCCAACAACCGATTAAACTTAACTAAGCTAAAGCAGTTCCTCAATACTATACGGGTGGAGTTTTGTAGACTTACTTTTATAGGAATCCATTCAAATTTTTCCACTCTCAGTCTCCTTTGGTCCCTATCCTTTCACTCCGTAGAACCCAACAATTTGTCTACCCTTCCGCTACTGAAATTTTGAATTCGATGGAGGTCATTGTTTACTCTTGCGGGTTGCAACCTGCGGGGAGCCATTGCTTCCCCATTGTCTCCCAATGGTCAACTAGTCACTACCTCCTGTTGGTCAGAACCCAACATCACGTCCTCCATTTTTCCTTTCACAATGCCTAAGTCTAGACATAGTGCAAGTTAAGTCCTGCAAACTTCTATCTATGGACTTCCTCCTGGATTTCGACTTTCTCGAATAGCCAGAATCTTGTGCCCTTTTGCACCTTCCAACCCATTCCTCTAAGGATCAAACATATGATGACCGCCATCCTTTGACCCTATGTGTACCATGTTGCGGGACTTTGTCTATGGGATGTCGCCCTACTAGTGTTGTTTTAACAACAGAACCTCAAAAATAGCTACCAACCGAGGGAAGTCTGCACCCTTGGGCCCATATTTCCCAATTTCCTCCAAACAAAAGACATAAGATGATTTTTAGAGGAATTTATGATCTTTAAGTGATGAATTTTCTTATCTAATGTCGTTTTACAATATTTTGACTAATTTTCCTTGTACTATTATGCTTGAATCATTTACTGCTCTTTATATTGTACAATATATGGAACCATCTATTGGATCCTCGAGGGTGGCCGTAAATAAAGACAAAGGGAAGAAGATCGCCAAAGAAGCCACAGGCAAAGAGGATAAGGACCAAATGAGGTACAAGTTCCAAGGGGAACCCCTCAATTCAAAATTCACTACCACATGAAAGGAGATCTGAGACACCAATCTGGGACACATAGATAGTGATGAATTTAATTAGAGGGTCACACTCAACCCTACAACAAACAATGCCAAAAGAATCAAAAGCAATGGGTTGGCCAAGGCTGTCGGGTTCCCACCATCTCTCATAGACCTTGAACTTGTGATGGCCTATCGTGAGGCATACCAAGAAGGTACCAAGGAAATAGTGGACAAGGACAAGAATGTATTGGTTGACCTATCTACCAAGTCAATAGGGAGGACCTTTCGCATCCCTACCTTTAGTGAGATGGAGAAAACATATAAAGAATATTGTAAGAAGATGTGGGATGCTGATTGCCTCAAGTGTAAGAAATTAATCAATGAATAGTGGTTGAAGTACAAGAGGGGAATCAATAATAAAGCAACCCAAGAGCTCTTCTGAAGGGACTTTTACAAAGATTACTATGACTTGGTAACTCTTTTGAGAAGAGTTATGGGCCTTCTAATTGTGGATTTATTTTTAGACAATATTTTGTATTTCATTGAAGAGATTATCCAAGGAGACACCTATTTTTATTGGGTTTGAATGATTAGTGATTGCTTGCATGAGTAGTTTGTGGCAATGAAGAAAACTTCAAAGTTCTACATGATGTTATAGCTAATATACTTGATTGTTGACCATGCCCAATATAGGGGATTATTTTTTTCACTGAATGCAACTCTAGAAAGGGTACTAAAGGTGTATAATAGGTACACTCAACTCCAATACATAAATTTCAGGAGGGACTACTGCAGAGTCAATGATGCCTTCATGGACCACATCATTGGAATGCTTGGTGGTGACCTTGAAAGAAGAGTCTCACATAGTGCCAATAAATTTATTCATTAGTTCATCTTTTTCTTCATACAATTTCCAAAGTTTACATACATTCAAGCAAAGGGTTCCTCAAGAAACCATATAAGCTTCCTCGGTACCCAAATTCTTGAATAGTACTTCTTGAGCTCTCTCGGCAACTACAAAGGGCACACACCCTTTTGAGCGATAAGCATAGAGAGGGGATTCCTTATTCCCTTTCCTTTGGCCAAGGGATGTACAAGCTCCACACATATCAATGCATCGAATATTTTGACAAAGAGTTGAGTGAATACAACCTAAATTTCCACATTGCTCAACCACAGATGGATTTGTATGGAAAACTCAAGAAAATGGTTGGATTAGAATATGCCCACCTACATAATGTCAAAGAATTCTAGGAAAATTAAAAATATGACAAGGATGTGTGTATGTGGCAATACATGCGTATGACAACCTACTTCATCAAGGTGGTAAAACTATACTCAGTACCTGAGCAAGTAGTCGAAGAAGAAAACATGGTGGTGTATCCCTGATATGACATCATTGCCAACTTTCCACTATTGTTGATAGATTCAAATGAAGAGGAGGTCAATGACCTCAACATTATTACAAAGCCTATTAAGGAAAGAACTGGGCGATAGATTGATGGGAAGATTTCTCAACTAAAGTTGCAATGGGTAGCCCTAACATACACAAAATTCAAGGATCCACATGAAAGTTAAATTGATAATGCTTATTTTTATGCTTCCCCAACAACTGAGACATCAGTATCTCCCTTAAATACACGATCCAAGAAGAGAAAGGAAGTGGTTGAACAACAACCCAAATCTAATGAGTCTTTGGGGAAGGCTTCAAAAGTGGAAACTTCCAAGAAATCTAAGAGATTGGGCAGTTTCCTAGGAATTCCCATTATCCAAGAGGACTCGCTCCATGAGGGAGAGGAACAACCAAATTCCCCACTTGTTACACTTTTTATCCCGACTGCAACAATTACTACCACTATTACTCCCCCGCTTGTTTCACAAGAAGTGGTTTCCACTTCTCCACCCACGGTGGAAATTTTGGTCCACCTTGCCTCAATTAATCCTATGGCTCAAGTTATAACTATATATTCCTCATCTACCACTTTTTCCCCACTCTCTTCTTCATCAATGTCTTTGGCAATGTCTCTTCTACTTGCGGCTGCCACAACAACAATACCCACAATTTTCCTCCTAGAAGATTTCACCAAGTACATGTAAAATATGCCTTCAAATATTTTTGGAATGTTTGTGAATCCTGCAGTGCATGTTGCCTTAGCTCATGCTATAACTGGTCTCCTTTTCCCTCCTCCTCCCACTGAACCTCCAATGATGGAAGCAACAATGCAGATTTATGAGGAGTTAGAAGAGAAACAAAAAGAAGAAACCAAGAAATTGGAGGAAGAAGCAGATGATTACCATGAGCATCATCCAAATAAACATCTAGTAATTTATGAATTCATCCATGAAGAGGGGGAAGCAGGATCCTTTGAGGTAGGTGACAAAGAGAAAAAGTACATTGTGGAGACTTCTAATCCCGACCTTGAGGAAGAGTTGGCTGGGAAACTCAAGCATGGTGAAGAAGAGACTGAAAAGAAACCCACCATTGAAGAGAAAGGTATTGATATGGAAATGGAGGATCCAACAAGGGAACAAGATCAAGGCCCCAA
This sequence comes from Sequoiadendron giganteum, assembly GCA_007115665.2. Classification (NCBI taxonomy): domain Eukaryota; kingdom Viridiplantae; phylum Streptophyta; class Pinopsida; order Cupressales; family Cupressaceae; genus Sequoiadendron; species Sequoiadendron giganteum. Next base: position 152,890,884 of record CM021105.1, read on the forward strand.
GAACAAAGAAGAAATAACTCCCTCAAAAGAAGCCAAGTCTGAAGAAGAGCTTGAAATGAGAAAAATCTTAGAGATGGAACACCGCAAAGAGCATGGGCATGAAGAAGAAGAAAATAAAACTTTTCAAAAAGAAGACAACCCCAAGGAGCATGTAGCTTCTAAGTCCCCAAAGAAATTAATTTTATTTATTCAAGAATCAGATGAAAAATAAGGGGAAAAGCCAGAACAAGAAACCCCGGGTGAAAATACATTACAAATATAGCATGCTTGTGAAAAGGAAGGAGATCATGAATCGCCAAAATGGGAAGCTATGATGCCCGGGTGGCTTGAAAGGAAACTGAAAAAGAAGACCCCAAACCTAATAGATCTGAAGGAAAGGCTGGAGGCCATCTTGGCTCAATCCCAAATCAACACAAAGAAGAAAAAGAAACCAAAGGTCAAATATCAGTTGACTATGGATGCATCTAGATCAAGGACAATATAGATTTCCACCCAAATGATGGGTGAGGAAGGGGTCAACTACAACATTTCTACCATTGTTCTAGGGACCACAATAAGAGAACAAAATTTTTACCATATTCAGGGGTTTGTTGCCACTATTGTGCATCAAATGAATAATGATAAGACCTTTAAGGAGGAGTTAAAGGCACAGGTGGTGGATCTAACGACTTATATTTAACAATGGTCTTCAACTGAGGAGCTCCCTACCACATCATCGGCTACCCCACTTCTACTATCAGAAGAACACATCAGGATGCTAGAAAAGAGAAAGAGTTCGACCAAGGCTACTGAAGGTCGGTTCCAATGTGTGGTCTACAATGGGAACATGGGCATTGGATGTACTATCAGGATAATGAGAAAATTCTTAGAGGTGAAAAAGTATCTTGAGGATATAAAGAAAATTTGTATTGACTTCCTGAAGTTATATAGTATTATGTATAGTAAAATTGAGGCAATCTTCAAGATTCCTAAAAGACGGTGAAAAAGAAGCTTCCTCTAGCAGAGGATTATTTTTGGCTTGTGGAAAAATAGAAAGTGGGCCTTTATCATAGAAAAGAAATCTCAGAGCGATTTCTCCATGAAGTGGAGAAAAATATTGATTGGATTAAGTAGATTAGAATGGCATGTGAAGAGTACCTTAAGTTAATGAATTTTTTTGACATGCCTTATGTTGACATGGATTTAGAGAAGATAAAGCCCCACTTTTAGAAGAAGATGGAAAATAGAATCACGGGCGAGCTCACAATGGATTTTATGGGTTTTTTTGCTTGTAACTCCACCCAATCAGAACAAGTAGCACAAAATGCAACCAAATGTGAAAAATATTGGGACACACTCACCTGCCAATCCAAAAAACTAAACTTCTAGGTGCTTCAATCCAACATTTTCGAGTGGGATAAGCTTCATCCTTTGATCAGAAAATTTGTGGAGTATGCCACATTGCAAAACGAGGCCAAGAAGCTTGTGATAGCTGATGCGTTTCTCACATTGTAGCTACAAAAAAGAAAATATGAAAAAAGACAAAAGAGCTACAGTGCTACCACAAGAGGACAAAATTGACAAAAGGAAAAACTATAATTTTAAATTACTATATATTTTGGGGTAGGTGAAACCCTAATGTAAAGTGAATCTTGGCCACACAATGAGATTGAATCTTGGCCACTCATTTTTCATTTTGAAAACTATAAATAGGGGTCTCCTCCTCTCATTTTGACATGAGATTTGAGTTATTGTAAAGAAATGTTGTTGGAATATTAATAAAAAATCATTGAATTTGGTGGATTCTTGAGTTCCTTCGCATGTTTCAGGATTCTTCTTCTCTTAGTAAATTTGGAGAGTTTTACTTTGTTGTTCTATGTGTTTAGTTTTCTTTGGTACACTAGTTAGATGTTGTCCATTGATGATGGAGATTGCTATGTTGTTGAACTCTTCTTAGTTCATAGTTTTCTGTTGCATGTTCATGATATACAGTTATGCAAAGTTATTCTAAAATTTATATTACTGCTGCACTTAAATCCCATCTCTTTATTCATGTTCATGGTGGATGAAAATATGAAATCTATAGCCATTATAAGATTGCAGTAGTTTCATGATATTGTAGACTTTCTTGGTGAAGTGGAACTAAGTCTTGGGAAGTATGGCCCACTATAGAAACCTCCATTGTCATTTTTCATTACTAGGTTCACATCCAGGAACTTCTTCTCTTTTGTGCCCTTTTTCCTTTTTCTTTTAATATTGAATGTGAACAAGGTTCATTGTAAATTGTAAAGCCAAATCTAAAGCTGAAATAGAAGTTTTAGACATATGTTTGAACCTACAACAACTATGCAAAAAACTTCCCATTTTGAAACTCCATTAAATGAACCAATTCCTCACATTTTAGCTCACGTAAGTCTGCCCTATGATTACTAGCAAGATTATTAAAAAAAAATGAGACATTCCAAGCATTGTCATGACCTGACACCTAGGAGACCTTGGGTTGTTGGAGATTTCCTTTCAAGAGAGGTGATGCAACTATGCATCACTTGTGTTGAGAAGTGCTAAAACACCCATCAACACCTGCATCCAAAATTTCCTGATAGTATCATTCAAAAAAATTTATTGAATGAGATGAGAGCTAGACTTCAAAACATCATTGCAAAGGAAGGTCGAGAATTGGTGAGAAAAAGTGGTATCTTGTTGCTACCAAAATGGGATATAGCCCCAACCATTTCTTTCAACATAATGAAAAAATGTGACATACCACTCTATGACATAGAGGAAGAAGTTGCACTTGCATTACAAGGGTCTACATTCAGTGAAGAGTGGGAGGCCTTTGCTATTTTCTCTTTAGCCCCAAGCACAACAAAACCAAACATTGTTGAGCCTCCACCTGATTACAAGGGAGGCCTAATATTCAAGAGAGTATCTGAAATATTAGCCTTGGAAGCTTCAAATTTGTTTGCTCATGTTGCATAATTCACTAGGGCTACTATGGAGTCTATAACAGCCGAGAAGGATAAGCTTAGAACATAATTGAACAATTTGTTGGTCAAGTATGGAGATCTTGAGAGAAATAATATGCAATTAAATACAAATATAGCATTGTTAGAGGATGTATTGCAAAAATTGCAACCTAGAAAGCTCAAATAAGATGATATTGACTCTCCCACTACTACACAAGAGGATATATCCCCTGAAATTATAGCTAATGTAAGTACTTCATGGGAAATTGTGCCATATAATATGGGAAATTTTTTCATTTCAATAGTAAAACCTAGTATATCAAAAGGGTCATACGATGAAGGGGATGTCAAAAAGGAATAGTTTCTTAGACAATTAAGTGAATACAAACAAAGGTGTCAAAGTCATGATGAAGATACTTTTAAGAGCAACATGAGGATTGTCACAACAGTCCTAGAGAAATTGAATAGAAAAGTGAACAACAAACTAAATAGTATTCACTATAGCTATTTTTCCATGGTTGATGTCATAAGAATGTTTGATATCGACAAAGGAAAATCTATCCCACTTATGGAAATTTAGATCCCTAGAAAAAAATACTTGATGCTAATGAGGATTGGGGTTAAGTAGGATCCTAATCCACCTGAGAGGTGTAGACCTAAAATTCTTTTGGTAAATAAGATTGGGGAGTACAAAGGGAATGTTGAAACATTAGAGAATAGGATAAGGGAATTGGTGAAATATTTCCATGAATCTCATCATGGACTTTTATCATCTATCTTAAGGAGTGATGGTAGCATTAAGACTTTGTAGGAATGGAGAGGTGAAGTAAACAGTGTCATTTCAGATCGAGCTATAAAAATTTGTCAGAAATTTGATTTGGACACATTGACAATGCATATGGATATGTTAGTCCATGTTGAGACTATATTTCTAGAATTTGATAGGGAATCTAACCAAATTGTCACCAAATATCCACCATATAGACAAAGGGCTGATGAAGTAATGAATTTTTATTGGACCACATAAGAAGAATTCCTATCATGGAAAGATATATATTTGGAAGGAGTGGGGGTTTTACAATAAGGATGGAAAGTTAATGATTTGAAAGTTTGAGGTCTACAACCATGGTGAATAAAAAACATATGGGAATGCACTACTTAGCCTGGATTTAGTACATATTAGGCTTATGTTAAATTATGGAAATTATTGTGCATCTTATTGAAATTTGATTTTATGACAATGTTATAGAAATGGTCTTACCTTTTTTCTTTTAATGTTTTCCTCATGCTTTTCCTTCTTTTCATTTTTTGTTTCATGGGCACAAGTTTTGATGTAACTGAACGGTTGAACCCATTTTCAAGATTATACCTAATCTCCTCCAATGAATAAGGACTAAATTCATATCTTCACCTGTCTCCTACCTCTTGGAGTATGTTGGAACTGAATTAAGGAATATTTGATGTATTTTTCCAATAGGGTTTTTATGTGTGTACTTTTTGGCCCAAGGCTTGTTTTTTCTCCTTTGTTTCTATAAGAAGGAATTCAGGGCCAGGAATTAGGGGGTTCATTCTTTTATGCAATTGACACAGTGAATTGTAAGAGATATACTAAGTATGTTTTTAGATTTTTTGTCTTAAGTTTGAGAGTTCATAATTTTGTATGTAGTTTGGATAACAACAAGGAAATATATATACTGAGAAATACTAATTTCATCGTTATTGTTTCTCCTTGCATTCATTTTATGAGTTATGAATGAAAGTAATCCAGGATGTATTTTATTTGTCTCCATTGTTTACTAGTGGATGTTTGATTTCATTCTTGCTTATTGCTTCAATAAATTAATGTAAATTCTTAGATGGAATTAATAACTCATAAGAATCAAGTGCTAGGATATTGATAAGTAGTATTAGTCATGAATGTAATAGGAGACTATTGTAATGCAGTATGTCTTGAAATTATATCTTTCTATTCATGAATTGTTATCTGAGCATACAGGTTGGTTATGACTCTATGCTCAGGATAAAGGTACTAGCTCCTGTAAAGTATTGATGGTTCATATTTTGTGTTGATTCGTCAACTAATCACTTTTATTTTACAAAATATTATGGTTACTATTGTAGTTGTTTCATGTTATAGTGCCACCTTCTCATTTTTTAAGTATAATACATTGATGAATGAGCCACCAACTTATTTAATGTATTAGAATCTCGAGAAGCTTAATGAGAAGTATATGTTATTGGAAATGTATTTGATTATAATTGTATAAGTTTAGAACTATGCATTGTGGGATAACTCTCCTAGGTTTTACAAAGCCCAAAGTGTAGGAGTAGAGGTTTTGTAGCTTCCACTCATTTATTGGCCCATCCCTTTATAATACTAACTATTGGAAATGGTAAAGTCCATAGGTATTTCTGGATATGAGTTTGGTTCTAAAAAAATAACCAACAACATACAACTTAGAAGTGGAACATATGGATGTGAAGATATAATTTCTTCATGATGATTTAAAGGAATATATTTACATGTCACAACCAAAGAAATTTATTGAAATAGTCTCATAAAATATGGTATCAAAAGTTTGATACCTATGTGTTGTCATTGGGATTGTAGAGATCTAAATATAACCATTGTGTACATTTTAAAAATAATAATGGTTGGATTCTCATTATTTTCCTATATGTAGATGATATGTTATTTATTGGGAATGGTAAATATATGATTTCATATTTATGTTTTAGTTTTCAACATAGTTTGAGATGAAAGACCTAGGTGCAGCTAGGTACATTCTCAGAATATAAATCATGAGAGACAAATCTAATAGAAATATTTGGTTACACCAGAGAAAGTATGTGAACTCAATAATGTTAGAGAGATTCAACATGGTAGATTGTAGATAGTTAGTTGTTCCTGTGATGCAAGGGATGAATATTTTTGTGAATGATTGTCCAAAATACCCTACTGAGATAGAGGAAATGACAAAAGTACCATATGTGAGTGCAATTGATAGTCTGATGTATGCAATAGTGTTTATGAGACCAAACATTTTTCAAATAGTGGGATTCATCCATTTTATTGCTAATCCTAGATGGATGCATTGGGATGAGATTAAGAGAATTTTTAGATACTTATGGGGTACTTTTGACTATGCCTTGTGTTTTAATGGTTATCCTACTTGACCTCAACATTCTATGAGAATTCATGCATATGTGGATTCAAATTGGGTAGGTGGCATTGATAGCAGAAGATCCACTACTGCTTATGTGTTTAATTTTTTTGGTAGTGCTATCAATTAGATGAGAAAGTGATAGGCTATAGAGTATATGGTAGCCACTAGTTCCTCTCAGGAAGCTATTTGGCTTAAGATATTGGTTTATATGCATGATATATTACTATTTTTCGTGACAATCAAAGCATGATTTTTCTAGAAAAGAATCCTACCTTTCATGCAATAATAAAGCACATACATGTTTAGTATAATTATGTTTGTGATATGGTAGAGCATGGAAATGTGAACTTGCAAAATTTTGACACTTTGGAGAATATTGTAGGTGCACTAATAGAACTAGTGAGCACAAAAAAAAATAGATGGTTTTTTTATTCCATGGGCCTTGGGGCCCTGAGCAGTTGATTCCCTATTACTCTCGGTAGGTCTTCAAAAAGTGGAAGAATGTTGGGATTAATGTGTCCCAACCTTAGATTCCGAATATTTATTCAATTGATGTATTATTTGTATTAATTTATTTCTATTTAATTTCCTATGGTGTCATGTCTCAAATTGGGACCCACCAGTTGGGTGGCATCCCTATTGGTAGTGATTGGATGACACATAATCATCCCAAGTATAAATAGGAATCCAAATTTGGAATCTTTGACCTATGAAAAATTATATTATGTGTCATAAGGCATCTTGTTGCATGGATAAATTTGGCACCCAAGCTGGGTTATGACAAGATGTAAGAGAATCACCTAATTTTAGTCAATTATGATAGATTCTATGATAGCTCTTGTGGCACATTTATGACATATTATATGATAGTTGTAAGGCATCTTGTCATAAGCAATTATGAGTATATTCTAGGTTCCCAAGATAGGAGAGAGAATATTTGCATGTATGAAAATTGTAAGAGGTATAAGGGAATCAAGTACATGTGTCCAAATGCATGTCTATGGCATGGAATATTGTGCCATGTGGATTTCTATGCCCATACTCTTCTAAATGCTTCTCTTGGATTGTTTTCTCTATAAAATGCATGCCTTGCATTGTAGAATGCATAGATTATTTTAAGATAACGAAGTGCTACTAGGTTAACTCTAGAATAGGTGTTTATTTTTAAGCACTTGCATAGAAGATTTGTACTTGGTTTTTATTGTAACTCCTATTTGAAGTAATATAGAAGTATTGTACTTTTGGAGGGGGGGGGGTTTACTTGAAACAGTTTTCCCCATATATATGTGGTGTATGTTAGTTTGTGTGTACTTTCTCTATTCTATTCTTCTCTATGTGTTTCTCTTGTTGTAACTCGATAAGGTGTTAAAATATTTTTTTGTAACTCTCCCTTACCTAGATTAGTGTAGGAAGCTGTTTCCACTCACCCAGCTTCCTTTCAAAACCCATGGAAAATAAACTTCTATCTTTTGAATAAAAGCTACATTTTTTGGAAAATAATGGAGGGTAATTAATGGCCTCAAGTTGTTGGGTGATTAGTAGTTGGTCATGTTCTTGGATTATCTTCTTTTGTGTTATATTTATCTTCTTTTTTAATCTCTATTTAGTTATTTATCGTTTTATTTTCAGGTGCCTCATGTGTTTTAAGCTCCTCTCTTTAGCCTTCATGACCATTTTGTAAGGGTATGGGCCCTTCCATTCTTTACTTTAATCAAAAAATTATAATATAACCCCTTGACTAGTATAACTAAACAAGATGGAACAATATATTTAATCAATATTTTAACTCATAATATATATATGCAATAGTCATGCAATTAACACCTCCTATGAAGGGAAATAATATCTTTTATAGATTTTTGGTGTGTCAAAATATACATAAAAATTAATGCTATATGAAGGGTCAAAAAGAAGAATCCTAACCATTTATTAAAAAAATGATTTGGAATACAAAAACCTTATATAAATCTAAAGGAAATTGAAAAATTGAAAACACGAAAAATCCAAAATTAATAAAAAAGGAAATTGAAAATAAAAAATAGAGCAATATTAAAATATATGAGAAAATATTTTCTTTTATATCAAAATTTCAAAAAGGATGATTATTTACCTAAAACATAAAGTAGGTGCCACTATCATGAGCATGGTAGGGGACTTAAACAAAAGAGCTTAAATTTTTTATCAGCGACAACCTTCTTTCAACACTTATTGTAATTAAATAAAATCTGAGTACCCATAAAGATTCAAAAATCTCATTAGACAACATAATTCCATTTGTAAAGATATTTCATGTGATAATTTTAGGAATTCAATGAATGGTGATGAATATAATTGGTATAGACACATTATTCATAGTTTAATTATTTCATGGGTAGAAATAGAGGAAATGTGTAATGTTCTAAACAAATTTTTTAATAGAAATATTTAAATATATTATAAATGAAAAAAATAACATAAATATTATATATTATTTTCTTCTAAACTTATTAATAAAATATAAAAAATCCTATATTTTATTTTTCACAAATATGTTTGATAAGTATAGTTATAGAAACCGATCAATACTATGTTAAAACAAATCATTCCTTAGAAACTTCCACATGGTTTGAATAGCTCAACATCAAGCTCTAGCATGTATAAGTAATTGCCACCTAAAAAGGTAAATAATTTGGAGCCTGTGTAAGATCTCTGATGGATTCCAGATTTCAACACTACCCCTCTACTGGTATGATAACTTCATCCTACCCTGAGTATAAAAAAATTCCACTCTCTAACTTTCTCACATTTTCTGGTTCTATGATTCTCTTCTATTTTTGCTTCCTCTCATCAAGCAACTAGTAAGCAAGGCATTTGGCTTTGTTTTGGACCCATATATATATATATTTTAAAGTGTTTGTAAATTATTTATGCTCTATACATGTAATTTTGAAATTTATAATAATAATAATAATTAGACTTTTTCATTTATTCTAAAACATACTGTTTGAAAAACCAATCAATTTTTGTACAAAAGTCATAAAATTCTAGGATAATAATGGTAATAATATGTATTGCTAAAATATACAATTTTTTTTTATAAATAAAATTAATTATAGTATTAAACATGTAAATATAAATATGCCTATTTCATTGCTCATTGAAGCTTCTTTCTCACTAAAATGTGTAATAACAGGACTAAAAATTATGCTAAAAAAGATTAATATACTTTACCACAATTCTAAAGATACTAAAATGGATATTATGAATATCAAAAATATTCTATAAATCATAAATAATTGAAATATATACAATACATAGATATACAAATATTGTTTGTAATGTTGGAGCTCATTCCTTCATGAGATCTACAAATAACACAAAAGTAATATTATAAAATACAAATGAAAATTGAAGTGAAAATATAACCTATATGTGATATTTCTCTTATGAAACCAAATTTATTTCATTCTCTAATTTAAAAATTCAAGGGGCTTAATTCTTAGATGAATGAATGAGTACAAGTTCTTCAACAATTTTGGTAAATTTTTTTAGAGTAAAATTGGATGTCAATAATGAGAAACATTTTTTGATAAATCAAATATTAAGACCCAATTTTTATGCTTAAAAAAATACACTCTCTCTATTCGAAAGTAATATTAATTAATATTTTATATTTCTTTCCTTGATGGATGGTCAACTCTTATAACTACTACCAGATTCCTAGCTAAAATAAGGCACTAAATCCCCTCTTGCAAGATATCATCCAACCAATAATAAAAAAAGATTTAAAATAATTTATAAATTACATGACCAACCTAAATAATTTTTTACACCCCAACCTTAGAATATACAAAAAATAAATATATTTTCATAATTGCTCTCACCTTTTATTAATATTAAAAAAATATAATTATTTCAAGTTTAAATAATCAAAATTTACTTTTTTAATTAAAAATTCTCCTTGCACCATGATATTTTCTCTAAAAAAATAAAATAAAAATGGTTTATAATACTATATTTACCTCAAATAATGAAAATTCAAATTTCCATCTCTTGATGTGATTGAAATTTATTATATATACCTAGATTAAAAATCATCCTTGAGATTTGGTGTGTCCATCTATCTAATTAGATTATGGGAAATATTTTTCCAAACTACATTATTTTTCATCTCTAACTTTAAATCATACATGGTATGTATTTTATATGCTAAATATACTCACTACCATTTTTAGTTATGCCACTTTATATAATGGGGAGTTGGAAACTATTATATGAATATTTAATGCATAAAATTAACCAACTCATTGAATTTCATCATCCTAGGAAAATTATAAATCATTAGAGTTTGATATGATTCTAAAAGAGAGAACTACTAAGGATCTAATTTCCTCCAAATCATCATAAATTTTATCTTCAACTATTTTCAACAATAGATCACCGTTCCCATTTTTGAGAGACCTAATATAATCAATCATTTAGTGAATAAGACTATAATGTTTGTATATTAGTAAAAATATAATATCTATAAACACCCATCCAATAAAAATATTTGAACAAGAAACACACAATTCATTAAATAGAGATATACTAATGAGTATGAGATGACTAGCATTAAAGTAGAAATTTCCATGATACAACCACTTGATTTATACTACTTCATGATATATGGTATCATCTCTTTAAGTCTCTATCCATTCACATATTCACTAGTGGTAATTATTTAATTATTTTTGTTTAACTACTCGTTTTGGAAGTAAACTTATTACAACAAAAGGAAAACAAATCCTTCTAAGAAGACTTTTTTTTTCTATCCTTGATACTTAATTTTTTTTCAAAATATTCTTTAAAAAAAATCTATTTATTTTTAATTATAGATAAATGATGAATATTTTTTCATACTCACTTATCCTTTCTACAACAAAAATGTAATATTTACCAAGTACCTTTAGGAAACCTTGTGTTGATGTACATAGTAACAATTTTCCTATATTAATATGGAATAGGAGTTGGATTCAACAAACCATTTCAAAATACATGCTTTACTTCATTCAATTAATAGGTGTGTTTGAGATCCTCTTCATTAAAGATCCTCAATAAAAATATGTCTAATCTATCTACAAATATTAGATCATCTATAATATCCAATAATGGGTGTATCATGTTAATATTTTAAAATTTTATTCACCTTAGAATAAATAACTAGAAATATTATTTCATTATATAAAATGGCACCATATACTACCATATAAAATTCATCCTTCACATTTCTATCCAAGTATCTCGTAGAAATTTTATTCTTTTTATATGCTACTCTGATATAATTCTTCCAATCCCCATATTATATATAAATAGAAAATATATTTAGAATAATATAAATTTCCTCACCTTTGTCTTCCTTTAATATATATAAAAGTTATAATCTTATAATTTTCTTTCCCATTTTTGTTGTAGATATTTTTAATCAAATGGTCTAAGAAGAACATAAAGGTGTGCTAACTTTTCTCAACCACATAACTAATAACAACTAGATTTGGTATAAATTTTACCAGACCAAGGACAATGGTAAACATCTTCTCATGATATATAGAAAACCCATTTGTAAAGAAAATTAAGCTTATTATCTCAATTTTTATTGAGTGCCACTTTTACATTAATTTGGCCCTAAAATATTTTTTTGAAAAATAATTCTTAAAAAACAAATGTTGTGATATTTTTAATTAAAAATTATAAGATAAGATAATTACCTTCTTAATATTTTTAAACTCTTCTTATGTTTTATATTCAATATATAAGATCCTTTATTCATCACATGCATAAGGGTGCTTCTGTTTATGAAAATATCTTAACAATTTTTTACCTCTGTTGCATAGACTAAATAATATTCTCAATAGAGTTAGTGTGGTAGGGTTTCAAAAAAAATAAAAATTTGAGTCCTTCTTTGATCAACCTACATCCCTTGAGAAATAAAAATGTGATCTAAGTATAAAATGTTTGTGACCCTAAAATAACAATTTAACTATTTTATAAATATATATTGTTCCTCTAGAATTCAAATGATCAATAATAGATTCCTTATATGATATTTCCATTTCTTTAATATTAAAATATCATAAAAAGATATAATTTTTTTTATCTCAACTAACCATTGAATACATGTGTCACCATAAATTATACACTTTTTTTTACATTGGTCAAATAAATTGACATGTCTAACAATCAAATATATCCTATTTGACATTTTTAACTTTCTTGTACAATTTTTTGTTGAAAATAAATTTCTAATGGTGGTTTGATAATGTAGTGTAGAAAAATGTACCCCTTTACATTTTCACACTTTTTTGGGCCATCCTTGTTAAAATTTGGCTTCTTTATGCCTTACTTGGTCCTATTTCACATCCACGAGCCTTAATTAATGCATTTTTCTTAAGATAATCTTGACATTTATTAATTGGAAAATAATAATTCAATGTTTGAGGTTGTGTGTTCTATATTTGGTGATTTGGGACTCATATGCCACCTTGGGTGTATGGGTCCCACATAGGCGTTAGGGTCCGATTTAAAATATTGCATTGAACTTAGCAATTCTTGAAGTTTATGTCCTAAGTTTAAGACATTGGGACTTATATCCCCCAACTAGCATATGAGTTACGCTTTAACCACAACCTATTTTGAATCTTATTCTTGGTAGGATTCTATTATCCTAGATCTAATGTTGGCTTGTACTGTTGTAATTTCGAGAAATTTTTGCATAAATAACTATAAATACAAGGTTATTTCACTATGTTTAGCCTAATATTTTTGAGCTAGAATTTTTAATTAAGAATTCCTAAAGAAATTTTATGAGATGAAGAGAATTCAAGAGAAATTTATCAAGCATTTGGAGCAGCATTCAAAGTTCAATCATCATCTCAAAGTCATCATGCATCATGTGTCTTTGTGAGCTAACATTTGTGATGTAGGTTTTCATGATTCAAGTCAACATTCAAAGACAATATCTTGTATCAAGATCAAAAGTTAAGATCTACATTCATTGGAGCCATTTCACACTATTTTGGAACCTTTATTTCAAGGGTTCGGTGAGTTGCAACATTACATAGTGTTCATTGATCATTCCTTCATGTTATTCCACTCCATAAATCAAGGTTTAATTACCAAAATGGGGTTTGAGCAAGGCAAACCCCTATTCCCTAACACAACAAAAAATTTCCTCTTCATGTGTAATTTTTGATCTAGGTGATTTGGAGTTTGATAATTCTTTAAAGACAAAGTTGTAAGATTGAAGAAAGTTGTCAAAGTTGTATTAGATTGAAGAAAGGAGAAAATTATAGCCCTAGATCTAGGTTAACTTTGCATTAGACTTGCATTAGTTGAATTGTATTCAGGACTCCTAAATATTGCATTAGTGAAAGGTGTATATAGGTTGCATTTTTGCATCTTGCATAATTGAATCTCATTGGAAAACTATAATTGTAAATAGACTGTTGGTGTTTTTTTAGAACCAAACTTGATCTTACCATTTACCTATGAATCTGCTAGAACCTAATAATCAACAAGGGTAAGGATTGGCCAAGATACAAGCAAGAATTTTGTGGCCCATACTTCTACTCTTTGGGCTATGTGAAACCTAGGAGGGTAATCCATGTTATGCTCATATGATATTCATTTGATTAAGAAATTTTCTACACATAGATAAATTCCTATATAGCACAAATAGATAACATTGATTAAAGATTTGGTTGACCTTTAAACAAAAATTATTGCAAGGAATAAGATGGTACTTTAGATTGGTATATTGTACTTGAATGTGTTTTAGATGATTTTTATTCTCATTTCAATCCCTTCATCAAGTGCATAACTAAATTATTTATCTTTAGGATAACAAAATGAAAAGACTAGTAACTTGTCTTAGGTTAATGGATTCATATTTTATAATAACCAATAATACCTTAGTAATTTGAATCAGTAACTAATGGACTATTGATATACTACATTACAATATTCAATTAACTCTTCCCAAAATACAACTACTTATCAATCCTATGCTCTTTGCTTTCAAGTCTATGACATCACCTTAGCTTTTAATCAACCCTTTGAATCAAATCATAAATAAAATTACTTGTTCAGTTAAAAAAATTGAGGACAAATGAAAATATCATTAACCATTTCATTTATAATCAAGAAGAAAATTAAATAGGAGAGAATGTGCTTTGAGACTAGCATTTTAATTTATAAACTACTACTACTATAAAACTATTTGAGATCACTATGAAAAAAAATTATACCCTAGAATCCTTACTAACCTATTCATTTGTGTATGAATTTATAGTCCTCTCTTTCATGAGCTTAGTTTCTCCCACTTAGACTATTTCAAGACCCAAAACTTAAACCCAAATAACTGGCCCTGATATCCCATTTATAGAAGAATGGGAGTAAAAAGCTTCAGGCCGAATTACCATTTCAATTACATTTCCTTTGACACACATTTGATTTCTAGTTTAGACACCATCTAGATGGTTATATTTAATCATTTCAGAATAGGGGAAAGAAAAAGAAAAAACTCCATCCAGTCGGTTGTAGTAGACCAACAAGCCTTCCAAAAGACATTGTTTGTTGCTACAACAACACCAAAATCCCTTGTTCATGTCGACCAAAGAAGATTCTCCACCATCACCTAAGGAAAAAACTTATATACTAACTGGAAAAGGCATATTTCCAATCAAAGAAACTGATTCCAACAACTCTCCATCACACTAGCCAAAAAGATTTCCATGTTAGCACCAATGACAAGAAAACATATACATGCTAAAGAGGACACGTTTGTTGTAGTGGAAATGGTGTCATCAAAAAAAAAAAAAATTCGGGACACTACTCTAATTTGTCAACATCAGAGTATGCCCATCCTCGCCATGTTCATGTTGAAACTAGAGAAGCAACTACTCCTCCCTCATCAGAATCCTCATACAACACCAAAGAATGAAGGTAATGGTGATACTCTAGGTTAGTATCTCCTCGATTTCCTAAAGGGTTGTCTGAAACCTCAATGGGGGAATTGTGCTTCCCTAGATTATCCTTGTGATACTTATTCTTCTTCTTTTCTTTCTTCTCAAGCTTAACTAATTCCTTCTTCTTAGCTTTGACCAATTATTTTGAAACAACCCGACAACTCAAATTATAGGTTCTTTTGACACCACCATTTATATTTTTCTTGTGGCTTTCTTCTCCTCCCTCAGTGTTACATGAATTCCTTGTATGATAAGTTCAGTTTCATGTGCATCATTCAGGGACTCAAGCAGATTGAGTCTCCTAGACCTTCAAACTGGGTTGAGAGACATATTGGGCTTACTCATTCTTACAGGGCAAAGGGTAAGGACTAGAAAATATTAACTATGAGAAGACTCACCAAACTAAGCTCTTGAATTGAATTTGAAGGAAAGAAAACCCTCAAACCAAAATAATTTCTACTAGCTACAATGACAATTAAAAATAATCAAAACTCTTACTATCCCAAAAATATGAAACTCTTAAACCAACTAACACATGATTTAAATAAATATCATATGAAAATCAACTTAACTAAGATAAATACTCCAATTCCTCTGTAGTTAAAAACCCAAGACTCACATGCTTCCTTTCTAGCTCACAATTCTCAATTCTTGATGGTTGTAAATGGTGAGAGAAAATGGTAGAAAATATACATTAAGTAGAAAAATTAGGAGTTTTTAGACGTTAATGATGAAGGATAGCCTTGTGTGAGCATGCTGACAACTTATTGACTTAGCTTTAAATCTAGGTTGTCAATATTTTTGGATTTAAAATACCATCAATGGTGATCCTCAAGCATTGCCTCTAGATTTTACAAGTTGTGCCTCAAAAATGGTGATGCCACCTCATAAAGATTCAATGTTTACCCTTAATTTCATTAGTCATCTTAAATATAACAATCACCATGCATCACTATCCTAGTCTATGCTTTTTAATTTACATCGGTGAGGTACAAAGAGACATCAATGAAAAAAATATTTCTCCAAACATCCCATCACCCATCATGGATTTGCATTCCCCTTCCAAAGTTTGATCAATGATGAGAGCATAAGCATGATGAGATTTCAACCACTAGATAACCGTCCACCCTTGCCAATCTTCACCTTAGATCGCTCATTGCTAATTTATGTTTCAGATTCTAGACCACACAAAGGACAGATGCAAATTAGCAATGGAACCACATCAGGCCATGTGCATCCTCCTTCAAAATTAACAACACCTCATCACTCATAAAAAAATTGAACAATACAAGAAAATAGATATCCATGATGAGCGATGAAAAGTAATACATAGAGTTCTAAGGTCATCACACATTGCTAATTCAATACTCAAAGCTCACGAGAAATTAGTGATAGTTGAAACCTCCAACAATACAAAGAGAAACTTAAGCATCGTGGATCACTGATATGAATCAAACATTCTCAAAGCCATCCGCAACGAGCGATGGATAAAGGTGGTGGACGAGACTTAAGTGAAATAATTCACACGTGCACATAATTTGCATTAAGAAAGGGGACCATCTAGGTAAACATATAAAAATTCCTTAAAATACTTAAAACATGTTATTTAAAAGGATGTAAAGGCCAAGAAAGGTCAATCAATCAACCTTATATAAAAAAATACTGCGGACCTAGGCTCGAGGGGCCGGTAACTTCATGGGATTTAATGTCAAGATTTTTAACATGACCAGGGATAGGAAATAGAAGGTCAATGATGGATCATAACATTTATAAGGGCCAAGAGTTGAGGTTTTTTAAGAGAGATCTTGACAAAATAATATCAAGGCAATAATAGTGGGAAAAACCCTTAGGCCAAATACTTGAAATTGGTTGAATTTTGTAAAGTTTAGAAATGGAACCAAGATTTTTTAGGGGTTTCATCAGTGGATCTGGTTGGGAAAATATGTTCCTCTAGAATAAAGAAATATTCTATAATCTCAAGTGAAGAAGACTAAGCATAAAGAACCAAAAACCAAGGACCAAACCAGACCAGGGAAGAAAACTAGACTATAGCCAAATACATATGTACAATATTTACATGAGTTACAATAATATACCAAGAGATCCAATATCCATATTCTGTGAAGCCTCTTTTGGTATGCAATTTTTTGATTTGCATTATGAAACTCTACTAGGATTCAACTTTATTTGGTGGCCCTAGGCCCCCAAACATAGGACTGGTACTTGACCCTATCAAAAACCTTGTTTTGCATTATTTGTACAATGCCAAGGCTGAAGATATTATCATAAATTACCCACCTTTTGATCATGCTACAACCACTGATATCAACCACTATGGATATGTTTCTGAACTTATTATTATCATTGGAATTCATGTCCAACTACGAACTATAATCAAGCATTGACTGGAGTACATGATCAATAGAGAATTCTATATGTCTCAGCTCACAACTATATTCCATAAAATTCCCATTCAAATTGACAAGGAAAGTGAAAAACTCATAATCCATCTAATCATTATCATCCTATAAGTTGATATAAATTTTATTTTTCTCTTTAAATTGAAATCCCTTATACACACTCCTTTTAGGATTCCCATCCAGGGGCACATACTCTAACCCTTAAGAGTGATATTGTAATTTCATTTATAGTATTCTAGGGTCATTATCATCTAGTTTTTTCCCCACACAAAACACACATTTACTTTGTGTGATGAACAATAAATGTTCATATATCAGCTTCTTTCCAAATTGGTGTTCACATTCCTTAGAGTAGTATAAACTAGTTATGGGGTATGTGCAAGATCATGATAGGCCAAAAAGTGGCAATATGATGGGTATGTGGCTGATGACTTTTGTTTCACCCAAAATTGAGCAAACGAAATGGGTTTTTAAAGGATATTATGAGCTTTCCACGAATATAAATTATGCTTTACTTTGAATTTAATAAAAAAATATTATTCATTTTCTATTGAATTACGACTAAAGTCCTGATTTTTAGGTTGATTGAAAAACATCTATAGCTTTCAAACGGTATCATATTTTTTGAATCCCAAACATGCGTCACATTCTATGCTTCACATACTATAAGATTAAAAAATTAAAAATTGAATTTCATGAAGTTTTGACCAAGTTAAGGTGGTCAGACATACGGGTCTTTATATTTTTTTTAAAGTTTCCATAAAGAAATTATAATTAATTATTTACTTGGAAAAAAATTGCAAAAATATATGCATCACATCGGGACATGAGTTCTCTACTTATATCTAAAATATTATAAAAAATAATTATCATTTTAATGTGGTTAGGGTGGTCAGACAGACACCTACTTCTTATTTTTTCCCTGAAATTTAAATACTACTGTATTGAAATTTCAAATTTTCACCGAATAGATTTTATTTTTTTGTAAATAAACCTAGTAATTTAGAAACTAAATTCAATTTTCTACAAATTATATTCTTACATATTTTTGAAATAATATAGATAACTTATTCAAATGTTTATGTCAAGTTTTCTAACTAATTTTTCTGAATTTTTTGCCACTTAAGGGCCTATTTTTTCCATTATGATCCTACACGTACCCCATGTTGTCATATGCTCCACTACCTTGGGGAATTGATTCATCATATCTCATAGAATTCTTGATTTCATTTCGATCAGGGTTATCCCCACCAAAAGTATTATCCATACCATCCCAGGCATCAAAGAATAATTTTGTTTTAGGTTCATTAACATACTCCAATCCTTCCCTCTAATCATTTATCAACTTGAAACAAAATGCATCAAAGGTGTTGGTGTAATTAATTATTTAATTACACTTTATTAAGTTTACTTTGGTAATAATTAGTTTTCTTAATTAATAAGTAAGCTTTATTTAATTGAGCTACTTTTAGTTCAAAATTAGGTTTTACCTTTAGGGTTATGCATACTTTTCTTTTATAAAGCAATTCATCTTTTGTACTTTCTCAATTCCTAAATATAATTCATTTGCACATCTTCATGCAAATTGCTCTTGTTTTTTCTGTTTTTCTCTTGTGGAAGGTATTTTCTGGTTTGCATGTCTAATCTTCATTTCTAACATGCTATTGAAGCCTTGATTTGCATCCCCTTCTTAGTTTTTGGAGAAATTCATTGCAAAGCACATTTAGGGTTCATCAAGGGTTTTAATCTTGAGTTTATTTATGAAGCATTTTGGATCACAACATGCATTTCCATTGGATTTAGAGCACTAGAAAAAGTCAGGATTGGATTTTGTTTCGTTGATTTTTATTTCTGAGGGTTTGCAACTACAGTAGTTTCTTGCCAAATCAGAGGGGTTTTCCATCAATTTTTGAGAAATTTTGACCTTGATCTCTCAAACAGTGCATGCTGGTTTAAAACGGACATCACATGTGTGTTGAAAAGGCCCAGGAACCCCTATTTTCATATAAAATATGATAGGATTTTTTGAAAATTGATTTTTTGTGTTTTTGAGGATTTTCAAAAATGTTGCTAGAAAAATTCGTATGACTGTATACATCTAT
Organism: Sequoiadendron giganteum; assembly: GCA_007115665.2. Lineage (NCBI taxonomy): Eukaryota > Viridiplantae > Streptophyta > Pinopsida > Cupressales > Cupressaceae > Sequoiadendron > Sequoiadendron giganteum. The sequence goes on from CM021105.1 coordinate 152,910,502, forward strand.
AAAGATGCCTAGATTTTTGTGCCATATTATTTTTGGTGCCCAATTTTTTTTGAGTCACCTCGATTTTCATGCCATTTGCCTCAATTTTTGTGCCGTCACGATTTCGTCGTTGCCTCGGTTTTGGTGCCATGAAGGTACAACTGAATATTCCACTAATTTTTTAATGTTTAAATTAATAAAATATTTGTATTAAAGCCAAAATGAGCATTTTTAGTAAAATGGTCATATCTTGAGCATACGGAGTCCATTTTTCAAAAACGAGATATTGTTGGAAAGCTAGTTTTGAGTCCAATCTAGTGGTGGAGGTATTTTTTCCCAAATTTTTCTAAGGAGTTAGTTTGAAATCCTTTGAAGTCAGATCAAGGAGGTTTTGCTTCAAAGGGCATAAAATTCCCCTCGGTTATCATTTTTTTCGCAATTCAAGCAGCACCAAAAAGCTGATTTAGTCCTCTACATAGATCCGAGGTCAATTTTAATCCTAGAGGAAGATGTGAAGATTGTTTTTTACATGCACTCTTTCTTGTTTTCGTGCATTATATTTTCTTTTTCTATTTGATTTATGCATGTTTTGCATGTTCTCCTTTTACAATCATGGGGTATTGTAATAAATGAACTTATATAAAGTTCCATCAGGGAGATTCTTGTATAATAATTTCATTAAAGTGTAGTTGCATTTCATGCTCTTTGATCTCATCTTCGTATTGATGTCAAATTTCTTTTGTTGTATATGGATTATGTTGTTTCTTTTGGCCACATCTTGCTCATAGCTTGACACATTTTGGTTGACATCAGTTCACATATCAGATTAAGAGCCTATGGTTAATGATCTCGAATCACATCAGATTCACATCAGGTTACATCTCAGTTGGGTATGTGCAAGATCATGATGGGCCAAAGAGTGGTGATATGCAAGTGATATGATGGCCCATCTGGCTGATGAATTTTTTTCTCCAAAATTGATGAAACAAAAAGGGTTTTTAAAGGAGATTCTAAGCTTTCCACCAATATAAATTATGTTTTATGTTGAATTTTATAAATTATTATTATTCATTTTCTATTTGAATTACAGCAAAATTCTTGATTGATAGGCTAATTGAAAAACATTTATAACTTTCAAATGGTATCACATTTTTTGAATTCAAAACATGCGTCACATTCTATGCTTCAAATACTATAATATTAAAAAAATAAAATTGAATTTCATGAAGTTTTGACCAAGTTATGGTGTTCAGACATATGAATTTTTATATTTTTTAAATGTTATCATAAAAAGTTCATACTTAATTATTTACTTGAAAATAAATTACCAAAATATATGCATCACATCGATACATGAGTCCTCTACTTATATCTTAAATCTTATAAAAAAATATTATCATTTTAGTGTGGTTAGGGTGGTCAAACAAACACCTACTTCTTATTTTTTCCCTGAAACTTAAGTACTACTGCATTGAAATTACAAATTTTCAACAAATAGATTTTTGTTTTTTTAAATAAACCTAGCAGTTTAGAAACTACATGCAATTTACTACAGATTCTATTCTTACATATTTTTGAAATAATATAGATAACTTATTCAAATGTTTACATCAAGTTGCCTAACTCTGATTTTTTGAATTTTCATCGCCACTTAAGGGCCTATTTTTTCCATGATGATCCTGCACATACCTAGTTTGAGGGCCATTCATTTTATGGTTAATGTTCTAGAATCTTCAGGGTATTTTCTCTTATGGATCAATTTTAGTCACAGTTTGGCATCGACTTCGAGATATACATACCTTTTGGATTCTTTCATCATATCATTCCCTCTTATTGGGGGCATCATTTATTCATCTACTGTTGCTTCATAGGTTCCAAAGTTGTTCCAGTTTGTGACTTTTCTAGTGTTCCTTGGCATCGGGTCTGCTATTGCATTATCATGATTCCACCCGAGTCCTTTAGTGAATCTCATATGGTTTCTTGTAATCAAAAGTATCTTTCTTTGCTTGCCAGATTCAGGATTCTAGTGTTATTCCACCAGTGCTTCTTTGCAGTAGGTCATCTAATTGAGGGGGGGCGGGGGTTTGTCCCACTGGGTTTTCTCCTATTTCCCATTCATTTCATTTGTACATGGGTACCTAACATGGCCTTTTAGTCGGGACCAATTCATGCTTTCATGCATTCATCCTAGCATTAGGTGCATTCCTTTTATTCTAAGTTGCATTTAAGGGGGGATGTTGGTGTAATTAATTATTTAATTACACTTTATTAAGTTTTCTAGGTAATAATTAGTTTACTTACTTAATAAGTAATCTTTATTTAATTGAGCTACTTTTAGTTCAAAATTAGGTTTTACCTTTAGGGTTATGCATACTTTTATTTTATAAAGAAATTAATCTTTTATAATTTCTCAATTCCTGAATACAATTCATTTGCACATCTTCATGCAAATTGCTCTTGCTTTTTCTATTTTTCTCTTGTGAAAGGTATTTTCTTCTTTGCATGTCTGATCTTGATTTCTAACAAAAGGATGGATCAAATAACTCAAAATTGATGGGAACAAAAATAAGGTATTTAAGTGCACCATCGATTCATAGGTTTGTTGACTCACATTGTAACAACCATAACCTTAACACAAGGAAATTACATGATATTTTTCATCTACATTGTAAATAGAATTCATTCGAAAAATTAAGGAAAAATAAAATTTCATCTAAAACATAAGTTTCATTTCCATAAATGAAATAAACATGAATATTCATAAATCATTTCATATCAATGATTCAAACCTGAAAGTATATATCATATTTTCATTTCCATTAAATTGTTAAATTAACTTTTCAAATTTCATAATGCATTAAGTAAGAGTTTAGAGTCGGAGATCCTTATCTAGATGCTTTCAATCTTTATGTCTTCCAAGACTCAACCAGTCAACTATGGAGGGAGAGCATTACCCAAGTGATTTATCTCCAACCACACACTTAAGAAGTCCCCAACACACCTTCCATTCTAGAAGTGGCCCTGCTCTACAACAAAGGGAATGGTTGGGAAGCCTATATAAAAATTCATTTCAGCTCTAGTGTTTGTGATACTTAAAGAATACCATCTATCAACTATGGATGACCTCCAACTGTGACATACAACTCTAATTGTGTTTAGTATTTGGACATGGTGAACTAACACATGCATGCAGTGACTCATGCACCCACTTTGGCCAAAATTGTTTGGTGAGGGTATGTGTAGGATCATGATGGGCCAAAAAGTGGCGATGTATAAGCCAAATGATGGCCCATGTGGCTGACGACTTTATTTTACCCAAAATTGATGAAATGAAAAGGGTTTTTAGAGGATATTCTCAACTTTCCACCAATATAAATTATGCTTTACTTTGAATTTAATAAATAATTATTATTCATTTTCTATTAGAATTACAAATAAAGTCCTGATTGATAGGCTGATTGAAAAAAATCTATAACTTTCAAACGGTATCACATTTTTTGAATCTGAAACATGTGTCACATTCTATGCATCACATACTATAGGATTAAAAATATATATATTGATTTTCATGAATTTTTTACTAAGTTAAGGTGGTTAGACATAGGAGCTTTTATATTTTTTAAAAGTTGTAATAAACAATTCATAATTAATTATTTACTTGGAAACAAATTATAAAAAAATATGGATCACATCAGGACATGAGTCCTCTACTTATGTCTAAAAGCTTATAAAAAAATATTATCATTTTATTGTGGTTAGGATGGTCAGAGAGACACCTACTTCTTATTTTTACCCTGAAATTTAAATACTACTGCATTGAAATTTCAAATTTTTACCAAATAGATTTTTTTTTTTTAAAAATGAAGGTCTAGTATTTTAGAAACTACATTGAATTTGCTATAGATTCTACTTTTACATTTTTTTGAAATAATATAGATAACTTATTCAAATTTTTATGTCAAGTTGTCTAACTCTGATTTTCTGTCTTTTTATTGCCACTTAAGGGCTTGTTTTTTCCATGATGATCTTGCACATACCCGTGATCAATGAACATTCATTTCTTACTTGGAGTGAAGTCATACATTCACCCACCTTGATCGACTTGGAGACTTATCTAACCTAATTATCAAGAAGTATAAAACTAAATCCTAGGTTATTTGGACATAAATTTTTCATCTTATATGAAATATCAATATTTAAGGCATACTACTAGACATCTATCAATCTGGAGCTTTATAGTGCTCCTTGACTAATGTTCCTTCTGATTATGGCACTGCTCCTTCATGCCTATCAATCTCAAGCATAGTATTGTACCTTGTTCAATTATCATTCATCTAGGTTTGTTAAGTCCTTCTGACCTTAGGGCACCCATGCTACATCCAAATAATAACTTGGGGTTTGGCAACCACCACATGTTCTATTTCTTTACTTACAAAGTCAATAAATGACTTGAATAGTTATACTTTATTGACCTAGAATACCCAAGTTATATTCTCGTAGCTTCTTAGGGCTTAGCAATCGCCACTTATTCTAGTCTTTCATAGTAACCATGGGAGTTTTTTCTCTCCCAATATAAGCATTAGTAGTAGATATTGATGTGCCATGGTCTTTGACTAGACCCTCTTGGTCACAACAAACAATATTGACAAAATGTTCATCTTGTATAAAAAATAAATATTATTCTTGAATTGAAGATTCCTTCCTCATACTATAATCTTAGATGTTTAGTGTATAGTTCCACTATGGAATTCCTTTCTTAGAATATGAAGTCTAACTATGCAAAAGCTCATCTAAGTTGATAATAATTTCTAACTCAAACAATTGAGTTACTTTCAGTTTATAACCACCCGAGTCTTTGCTACAATCTTTGCTATAAATCCTTACCATAACCCTTGATAGATATTGCCCTTTTAATGTAATGGATAATCAAATCTTGACCTATCTCATCATCATAAGGAATACTCATTCATATAATAATTCCCCCCATAGAAAAGGTTAAATCTTTGAAGTAGGAATATAGTTATGTTTATGTTTTGGCCTCTCATGGTAACATTGTAGTCATATTTATTAGGCTAATATGCTCTCTAGACGAGCTAGTTCTACTAATTTAAGAATTATATTAATTAAAAATTTTCACCTAAGGTTATCGATCATTAATCCACACCCACTAAGGTGTTCACAAACTACATAACTTTTGATCCCATAAGTAAATTATGACACTTTGGTTGACAAGTTAGTAAATTTGGGATTTAAGGCTTCTCCCTTTTAAAACCAACTTATATTCTAATTCAAGATAATCTCGCACTACCTCCTTAATGATCAAATTTTAATATGTGACTTCGTTGTCACTGACCTGACATATTCTTGGTCTTTCTTTGTCTTAACTTTTAAGCCTTATGTTCTTATGAACTTATAGTATTTGTACAACAAGGAAATATTTTCTCTTGCATGTACTAACCTAGTAATTCAAATTTATTTATGATGAATAGAATTCAATACCTTATTAAATAAGGAGTTTATAGATGAACAGTTGGGTCCAGTTTAGCGAGCATCCTATCAGTGGTGCTTCAACCCCATTAAATTTAATATGCAAGTAGTTTCATATGAAACCAAGCATTCATTCAGTATACAATATAATAGTCTCAAATATATTATTGGGTCTTAGCCTTTTTAGCAATATTTATTCTAAATTTCATCCACAACTTTCAAGTGGAAAAAGAAAAGACTGATTCTTCATACTTATTTTCTATTTCTCAGAAAACATAGTTCTCTACCTTAGAAGTTTCATCAAGGAAACACACAAAACAAAAGAGCTTTCAGATTTTATTCCATGCAAGGATAAAGAGATTCAGAAAAAAAAAAAACTTGGAAATTGGAACATGCCTTCTTGTGTGCTTAGAAAACGATATTCTTCAACCCATAACACGTATAGCAGCTCCAAAAATTATATTCCATAACCCTTATGCTTATTCTTACAATCTCAAGTAAACATGTAATCCTTCTTTTGGTGACTATGCAACCTAAATCCCTATATCTTTTGAAAATACAATGATAGAAACAATGGAAACTCAAGCCTTTTCTTGTGTGTATGACACCAAAATAAAATAAAAAATAAGCAGTTAAATAGGATGAGGAAAAATAATAACCACCTTCAACTTAATGAGGTCATTTCAAAAAAATTATTGCAAGAACTTGAGTCTTTTTGAAAAGATCTCACCATTCCTAGAAGCAATTGCACTATTAAAGTATTTTAATTCTTCAGGAACCCTTCCAAATACGATGAAAGTTATTATGCCATAAGTCATCCCAATTTGAGATTATTTATACTAAAAGTTTTTCTTGCATTTAAGGGCTATTACTTAGGGAATAATGGTCGCCCATATAGTTCCTAATTTGGATAATATTTACACCAAATATATATACGCCCAAAAAATTTCTATAGATTTTTCTAAAAAAATTGTCTTTGTCAATAGGAAAAGTGGAGTTCGGCACCCTTTAATAAAGTTGATACAGACCCCTAACTTTAAGCATACAATTTCTGCCTTAGATGAGACCTAATGTTGCTATTTATATTGAGCAGATTTATAGCAATTAAGTTACCATTTTAACATAATATTATATGCCACTTTGGAACTATTTATTCTCCTATAAATTAGCATTAGAAACCTTTATTATTTTCCAAATAATTTTACCAAAAATCAATATCTTAAACTATATTTATGTGTTTAAATATTTGTTCATATTCATTAACACTAACATACCCACTTACATATACACCTATATTAACAATATGTTTTTTTGTATAGATGTATACATAATTACATATCTTAGGCTTTTTCATGTTCAAAAATCCAAACATATAAACATAAGTTCATATACCATGGTATAAGTAATGAATACATATTATTTAATCCAATTAGTTCAAGCACCCAATTCATATTAGCAATTCCAGAAACAATAGACAATCCTATCATTATAAATAGTCATATATAATATTTAGATATAAGTACTCATTTGTGTTGCAATATTACACCCAAATTCTATGGCTCCTTCAAGGAAGTTCATAAAAGTTAACTTGAGTTAAATGCCTCAAAACATAAACAAGGTCTAACGTACACAGAATGACACCTTAAACCTTCCCTATGCTCACCCTAATGAGCTCAGATGGTTTTAAAGATTGGTTTCTTTGTCCACTCCCTTCTCGTGGGTGATACTCCACCTCATCCATTAGAGGCACAATATCCAATTCTATCATCCACTTGGCACAAAAACATGTAGTTAGTCATTTTCATCAAATTGTGTACATATTATTATCTTGCCTTTGTACTGGTCTATCATCTTATTTGAAAAAACCTAAGGTTGGGGTTTTTAATTTTTGCCTTCATAAAAATCCTAATGTCCTATGTTATGCCTTGGGTGGGGTCTATTTGGCCATTACCTTTATGAAGTGGGATTTTAAAACAACTTATTCCCCATCACTTCGTCTAGGTCGGACCCCTTTCTATTTTATTGTTTTAATTTTCTGCCCGACTTTATTACTCCCTAAGTCTAGGTTGGCCCATTCCCCACCTCTTTAAAAAAAATTTAAGCCATTGCTTGTCACCGGCCTAGGTGATGTCCCCTTATGCATTTAATTAATGTTTTATATTTTGTAGGGAACAATTTTTAATGACTGTTAATCAACCATCGGTTGATCCCAACTGTTCCCCAAAATCTTGTGATGGCCGCACCACTGAGTCTCAGCCGATTGTGATATCATGGGTAGGCACCACGTGTCTTAGCTAGCAGTGCCAAAAAGATAATCAAATTTCTTTAATATATTTTTTGGGTTTTAATATTTTATATGTTGGGTTACTAAAGTGGCTACGAGATGCATGTGCTCAAAATCAACGAAGATTTTATAGTCTTGATGGAAAAAAATTTCATGGTTATGTTCAATGCTCATGACTATTTGAAGTGAACACTATTGCCAATGGTAGAGATCAATAGTTACCATCCATCATGTGATCAGAAGATGCAAGGTTTTCATCGATCACGATATAACGGGCGGGTGCCACGTGGACTTCTTTGGCGATGCATAGTATGGTGGGCCCTTGGTGCTGAGTTGGAGAATATGTCAACCTTTTGGAAGGCAGTCATTTGATGATCTGATGGAAGTGAGGATCGATGGTTGGAATTTAAATTCACATCAAATACGATTTGAGCCATTAGTGTGGCATGCAAGTAAGCTTTAATGGTGGATGAGACGTCTACTAGCTCAATTTGATCAACATAAAGAGGTTTTCCTTTTCTCTATTTTCTCATTAAGTATTCAATCACCTTTGTGAAGAAATTTAAGAGCAGAGGACAAGGTTACGAGTTATCCCAGCAATAATTTGGTTTTCTGAAAAGAATGAACATCATGAGTTGTTTTCTATGCTTCCTAGTTAATTTGATTGAGATTTTAGGGAAAATTGTGGTGTGCTTGTCGGAAATATTGTTGATAGTTATTTTAGGGCTATTCTTTGGTTAAATTGTAAGAAATTGCAAGGTTATTTTCTGTAATTTCATTTTTTGTTTAGCCCTAGTCTATTCAAAATATTTGAAATTTTAAGGATGCCATAGTTTACCTGAGATGGCATTGCCAAAGCAACATTCTAGCCATGTTGATTATTTGCAAAGGAATTTGTTTGATGATTTCCTGGATTAACTTCGATTGTCAACTAATGATATGAGGAGGGGGTTGGTTTTGATGCATGGAATAATCTTAGTGGAAGGTTTAGTATGCAATTGCTCCAACATTTCCAATGCTAAGGTTCCCATGATAGGCCTAGAGATGTTTAGGTTGTGGTGTGGATGGAGGAATCTGCCTCACCCTTTCTTGAATGGTTGGAGGTATGACATGGGGAAGCTGGTGGTACTAAATGTATTCCTCGATGTGGATTTTATCAAGGCAGTGGCAACACATTATGACCCTATTATAAGAGTGATAGGAGATAATGATGGAGGGGTCCTGTTAAGCATAAAAAAAGAGGAATTTCAACAGGTTTCTGACCTGAGTGAAACTAGCTCATTCTTGGTTTAGATTAATCTTGAGGAGATGAAATAGGAGTATGCAAAGTCAAAGTCACTTTTATGGGTAAAGATGCTTCCTCCTCATTTGGGAAGGGCAGGCGGTTCAAGGATTGATATCAGCCTTAGTGACCAGGAGCCTTTTAGGCTAAACTGTTTTACAAACCACTTCTTGGCCAATTTTTATTCATTGTGCTAGATTTTGGGTTTTAACCCTAAAACAATGATGCCAATTACCTATATGTTGTTGGGGGTGCAGATACAACGCCCTAAATTCTCAGTGATCTATAATTTTGCATCATTTTTGGCAAAGGAGATACATGAAAGGTTGTTAAAGTTGAAGCTAAGGGATGCAAGTACTCCATTCTTCTCGTATTATTTGTTGATGTACATGTTCTTATACAAGAATTCTGGTTTCTTCTCAAAGAAGATGAAGTTGAGGCGAGAAGTTAATGGAGAAAGATTACCAGTGTAGGCATGGACTGTAGATTTATCCTATAACAAAGAGAATGCCAATTTTGTGCAATTTGATCATTTCTTTTCTTCCAGACTAAGGGTTAGGTTGGTAGTGAATGTACCCAGAATCCCTGAGGATTTACATGACTTTCTCAGATCGAAGGGGAGGAAGCCAGATTTGAAAATTTGTCACAACTGGGGGTTATGTGCAGGATCATCATGGCAAAAATAGGCCCTTAGGTGGCGATAAAGTTCAAAAAAATCAGAGTTAGGGAACTTGACATAAAAATTTAAATAAGCTATCTATATTATTTCAAAAATACGCAACAATAAAATTTGTATCAAATTGAATGTAGTTTCTAAAATACTAGGTTTATTTTAAAAAAATAAAAATCCATTTGGTGAAAATTTGAAATTTCTATGGAGTAGTACTTAAATTTCAGGGAAAAAGTAAGAAGTAGGTGTCTGTCTAACCACCCTAACCACAATAAAATGATAAAAAAAAATTATAATATTTTAGATATAAGTAGAGGAATCATTTCCCGATGTGATGCATATTTGTTTGTAATTTTTTTCCAAGTAAATAATTAATTATGAATTTTTTTATTGCAACTTTAAAAAAATATAAATACTCGTAGGTCTGAGGACCTTAACTTGGCCAAAACTTCATGATATTTTTATTGTTTTTAATCCTACAGTATGTGAAGCATAGAATGTGACACATGTTTTAGATTAAAAAAATGTGATATCGTTTGAAAGCTATAGATGTTTTTCAATCAGCCTATCAATCAGGAGTTTAGTCGTAATTCAAATAGAAAATGAATAATAATTATTTATTAAATTAAAAGTAAACCATAATTTATATTGGTGGAAAGCTGAGAATCTCTTTTAAAAACCCTTTTTGGTTCATCAATTTTGGGTAAACAAATTGTCATAAGCCACATGGGCCATCACATCACTTACATATTGCCACTTTTTGGCCCATCATGATCTTGCACATACCCTAGGGTGACATTATCATGTATCCAATCAACACTATTTTAAGAGTGTATGGTTTCCAAAGAACTCCACATATCCTTCCATTCAATGTTCCAACAATAGTAGGGTTTGTTGAGGTTATGTGGTAGATAGGTTGTATTCATGAAGACAACCTGATAGGGAAGGGTAAGGGAACCCTTTTCCTTGATTATACGGTTGTATCTAATTTTGTATTCTCCAAAGGAGGTTGGGTCCATTTTGGGAGGTTTTTGGATGATTATCATTTAAGGTGTGGTCCCAAGCTATAGCATGACCCTGAGGGTTTCTTTGCCCTTTTTAGACAGCGGATAAAGGGTGGTAAGTTTGCACATGAGTTAAATTTTCTTGAGGATGTAATTAGGAATGATTTTTATTTGAATAAGAAGGAATTGAACAAGGAAAAATGGATAGCATATGAGAAGCTATTAGCCATTTTGCATAAAATGGATCCAAAATATGATCCATTAATGGAATTTACCCCATTCCATAAGAAAGTTGATTTCTTGATGGACACCATTAAGGAGATAATGGGTATTTTGATGACAAATAAGATCAACTTAGAGTTGGACTTTGGCATACAGAGACACGATGTGAGGCCTACTAAAATGAGGCCAAAATATCAACCTACGGTGAATTGGACTCTTTATAAAAGAAAGAGAAATGGCTGTGGTGATGAGAAGGAGGAAGATAATAAAGGAAAATAGATCATGAAAGTATCGACTCGACTAGGTCCGAAAGTCAGAGTACTTGGGGCAATAAAAATCATTGATTTGGACTCATCACCAGAGGATAACCCTTCACCACCACCATGAGAGCCAAACCCTAAAAGAAAAAAGATTGAAAAGGCACAAGAGGGTCTGATGGATGAAATCATTGTCATATATCAATATATGCAGGCTGGTATACCTTTTCCTCCCATGTCAAATCAATTGGTTTTTTCTAATATGGATATGAAGGAAGAGTGTGTAAAAGATGCCAGGATGGAGGCATGCAAGGAATTCTTAGATGATGATGCATTTGTTAAAACTCCACTATTATTGCAATTAGCATGGAGAATGAGATTAGAGGATTATCAAGATAAATGCAAGAAGAGAAGAGAGTTGAGGCTTGATAGGTCTGACCAGGAGAATTATGATGAAGTAAAAAATGAATTAATGGAAGAATTCAAGAACATCACTATTGAGAATGGAAGACAATTAGTTACTCAGGCTGGTGTATTAATTTTTCCTGAATGGGATATAGCAAATGCAGTAGAATTTAATGCTATTCTAAAATCCAAGCATCCCATGCAGAACTCTGACGAAGAGGTCAAGGTAGCATTGCAATATTCTACCTTCAATGAACAATATGAGACCTTATTAATTTGGGAATTGGAACCTCAGGGTAGAAAGCCTAATGTTACTCGAATTAGCCCCAACTTAAGGGGAGGGTTAATAATAAAGAGAGCCTCAAAAAATTCAACTATAGAGGCTACTAACTTAACTGTGAATGTGGCCAAATTGGCCCAAAATACTCCTGAGAGGGAAGAAGTTGAGAAGAAGAGTGTAATGGAGAAATACAAATTTATAATTAGCAAAAAAGTGCAACAAAAAAATGTTGAGCTGCAAACTGAGGCGGATAAGTTAAAATATAGGAAAGTTGGGAAGACTTCAAGTGCTCCATGTATCATGTCATTTCCCTCCACATCAAGATTTGTACCTCCTACTTCTCCAATTGTTTCTACACTAGGGTTCCCCCATCCAAATTCCTTCTCTCAGTCCTGCATTAGATCTACTTGAAGAATAAATTGAAAACTCTGTGGATCCTACCAAAAAGCAATTGATGAACAATATTACAGAGTTACAAGAAGCCTTAAAGGCAAGTGAGGAAGGACCAATTGTAAAATAGAGTGAGATTTTTGACATAGTTTTGAGGCAATTGAATGGAAAGGTTGATGGAAGATTGCCATCGATGTATTCTTTATATTCTTTATTTTTGGATGCAATAAAGAATATTAATAGGGATCAAGATGTAGTGTCACCCTTAGTTGAGAAACGGATCCCTAGGGCCAATGACTTAGATATAATGTACAAAGCCTCCATATTTGATACAAATAGTAGGCCCCAATCATTAAGGCCTACTCAAATATTTCTAAATTCATTGCAAGGTTTTCAAGCCTTACTAGATGATTTGAGTAGGAAAATCAAAGAATTGGTAAAAAGTTTTGATGATTGGAGTGATACATCTTTACCTAATATAATTGATGCATAGGGAAATTTTAAATCATTGCAATAGTCGCATAATAGAGTAGATGAGGTCATCAATGCACAAATCAAATTGATTTGTGATGACTCAGACTATGAATTTTTGGTGAGCTGTATGGACAAGATCATTAGCACTAGCACATTTTTGGAATCTTTTGAAAGAAAGGAAAATCAGGTAGTGGTAAAGTACACAACTTATAGTGCTAAGTTGAGTGAGGTAATTAATTTTGATTGGCTGACTGATGAAGAATACCAGAGATGGGTAAGTAAATACTTAACCAAGGAAGACTAAAATAGAGTTGGCTACTAGCCGTTAATAACTCAGCTATTGTAGTTACAGAAATTTTTGGTTATGTTTTGATGGTAGATTTGGCGTAGGTTTTTTGAAGTTTTGTTGATGCATCAACCCTTTTCAGCGGATGGGATGAAAAAGAAGATTCTTCAGGGACTCAACTGTTGTAACAACTTTTTGAAATGTCACAGGGTGGTCCAAGTGACTGGTGACATATGTATTTCTTTCCTGATGCTTGTTTTCTCCTTCATTCTCTATAAGAAGGATTTCAAGGCCAGAAATATGGGTTAGCAAGTTAGATAATTTTTGGTCGAGTCTAGGTGAAATTGCACAGAAAATTGTATAGCTTGATAGTTTTAGCAAAAATGCAATTTAGGTTTTGTGTCATTCTATAGTAGGTTTTTAATTCATAGGAGTTTGATGTTTTGTGACAGTATTGGCAGTTGAATTAAAAGAAGCTATTTCAAACTCATATCTCTCCATTATATATGCATATCATAATTTTGAGTAAAATAATCAAGGGTTGTTTCGTTCATCTCACTATTGTGGTGTGTATGATTCTCAGTTTAGCTTTAATTCAAAAAATTAATTAAAATGCTTGAATGGGATCATAGGTTGGTACATTTAATATAAGGATCTGATAAGAAGTATTGGGTTAGAATACATTATGATGATTTTTTAAGGCAATATTATCAGAGATCTTACATGTTATGTGTTAAATCTATGATAAATCTTAAAATGGTTATGAATTTGACTCCTCCAATGGTATATGACACTGATCTAGGTTGTATTTGTTTGTGAGGTTCAATATTTGTATGTCTTCACTTAAAGCTTGCTACAAATTGCAAATCAATGGATATTTTATATTGTGAATTATCGTAGTTATCTCATGCTCCAAATAATTGATATTATTGATGAACAACTGATTATATTTGGTATTATCCTATTATGTTGAGCTATTAAATGAGATTATATGTTGTTAATATTGGTTATAATATTGGTGTAGAGGTTGTAAACACACTAAGGGGATCACCCTCTCGGGTCTTGCAGAGCCCAAAGTGTATGAGGTTTTGTTAAAATCCTCATCAGTTGGTCCAAGTCATTCGAGCTACCTTTGATTGATATTGGAAATTCCATAGGTAGATTAGAAGAAAATCCTGGTTAGAGTAAAAACAACCAAAAGAATGGTGAAACTACTAGGGATGTTAATCTAAATATTTTTTGTCAGTGGTTGGTTATCCATTTTGCATAGAGTTAAAAAAATTATTTATGTGATTTGAAGGTCGAGCCTGTGGTTTTGTGTTTTGTTTGTCCATTTATTTTTCATTCAAAAGTTTTGAGTTATCTCGTGAATTTCTTGTGTACATTGTCAGTACAAGAGTTCTAAGGATCTTTTAAATTCCACCAAGTATGTCTGAATAGTTTGTATTACCAAGGTAATTGGGTGGTGACTTTGAAGTCTCTAAACCAAGTGCATTTTATTTGAAGATTTAATATTAATTGAAAGATCTTTGGACAAGAACGGAGAATGAAAACACCAGGTCGTTCATAAAGAATCACCCGGAATGGAAATTGGAGGGTGAACTTCCTAAAATGAAGAAAAAGGACTGGATAAATAATAAGACAAAATCTAGCAATGTTGCTCCTGCTCACAGAATCTTGTACACCAAGGTACAAGTAAGCCTTTACATCCTTTCCTTGAGAATTTTGAAGAAGTATGTAGATATTCATAATCAGATAGCTGTGGATTTTTGGATTCATTATTTAATACACCTATTCAAGAGGATGTAGCATGTCATAATAAAGGACCTGTTAGTGTCCAATATGCTGAAAAGTGAAGGAGGAGTAGAAGGCAAAGCCATCACAGAGAAAGAACTAGTGATGTGCCTCCTCCTCCTGGTGAAGATGATGGGACACCTTTATTGTTTGAGCATGTGCTTGAAGAAGTAAATATGATAGAATTAAGTGATACATCTAGTTTTGATATGAATTTTCCTGACCCTAATGATGTTTTTGGAGATATTGATTCCTTAGACGAGAGATCCAAAAACAAGTTGAGCTTAGGATGAAAAATAAAAAGGAGAGAGAAACAAAACTTATGCATGTTGTAATTGAGAGGGATAGATTAATTAGAAATTTGGCAACAATGAAGCTCCTAAACCAAAATAGACTTGATCCAGAAGAGGAAGGTCCTATTGTATGAGAAATTGTTGATAAGGTGGTAAAGCCATCATCTAAAGTGAGTCATGCAGGTCAAGTTGATGCCCAACCAAAACCTACAGACCCAAAACCCTCAAACTCTATTAAGCTTCAACCAAGCAATCTAGACCCTAAGCCTATTTTAGACAAAGGAAAATAGAAGGCTAAAGGGATTAAGATAAATGATAGGGTGACCTTTAATCCCCCTAAAAGAGATCCCCTACCACATGTATCATCACAATTTGAGATTGCCTTAGAAAATGTTAGAAGGGAGGGAGAGGCTCTAGCAGAAGAGTTAGAGAGAACTGACATTGAGGCTACAAATGCATAAATTATGAAGAAAATAAGTTTCCTAAAAATTTCAAGTGTGAATGAGGTCACAGCAGCTGCAAACTCATCAAGTCACCAAGATGCCTTGATAAATGGTCCTAAGACCAATCTGGTCAATACCACAAATAATTATGGCCTAAAGGTTCATGCAACCAAGTTTGTAAATCTAAATCAGGATGGCCCTAGCTTATAGAATACATGGTTTGTTGATGACTCTCAGAAGACTGAAGGACTATTCCAAAGGAGACCTATACAATTGAAAATATATAGGAAGTTATTCTTTGATGGTATTCTATGTTATCCAAACCCCGTCCCTGATGAGATGAGAGAAAAGATGAATAAATTTGTTGGAAACAAAGTTGTGATAGTAGAGGAACATTTGAAATCCTTCATGGATATGTTAATTGACTATGAGGTAGAGCATGAAGATATTGTAATGAAGTGGTTTTTACAATCTCTGGTGGAAGATGCAAGGAATTGGTACAGAGACTTACCAAATTCTAGTATTGGTTCATGGGATGAGTTTGAACAATTCTTCAAGGAACAATATGGTGATAAAACTAATGCTAGTTTCATGCTAGATGAATTCAATAACATCAAGAAGTCATTGAATGAACCTGTGACAAAATTTAACCTTACATTTCAAAAGGCAATATATAAGTTGTTCCAGGTTTTGAGGCTTGATGAAAATATTTGTTTAACTACATATTTCAATGCTTATGATGCTAAAATGGTATGTCTCCTTAGAGATAAGGACCCTCATTCCATGATGGATGCTTTCAGAGTGGCCATTAATATTGAAAGTAATAAGAAAGCTTCTAGAAAATATGGTAGAAGGGAGGAACCTACTCTTTTAAAAAATCCTACGGATAAGACTAAGAAGGTTTCTACTGCAAACCCTAAGGATGATGAGAAATGGGATAGAAATTTCAGCACTTTGAAGGACATAAAGGATATTGTTACTAAGAAATAAAAGGGTATAGGAAATGAAAAGCAGTAGTATAATAAAAATGGCATACCACATAGGCTAAAAAATTATACTTACAACATAGATTGGAAGGATGGGGAACCAATATTGTCAGGCCAGAAACCTAAAACTCATCAAAATACACAAGACCCTTTGCAGAAGAATTCAATAAATCTGGTACAAGATAGACCATGGTGTGAGCTATGTGAACATCCACATGATCAAAATTATTGTGGCATTGCTCAGTTGCTTGTTGCTAAAGGAATAGAGGAAGATACTCATGAGAAGAGTCCTGACTATGAGCAGGGTGATGTAGATGTTTGTATGGCTGGATCATACATTGATGAGGTTGAATGTTCTTTTGATGATGAGTTAAAAGAAGCTGATATGGATAATCAGAGACAGATAAGTGAGGTGTATCATTAATAGGTATTTTCTGATGAAGAAGGTTATTTTGAATGCCATGCTTGCAATATGGAGCAAGTTGAAGATTGAGTGTCCTTAAGGAGACCATCAGAAGATGAGATTGCCCAGTTGATTGAGGAAATGGCTACTCAAATGAGAAGTAGAATTCAGTTGATAAATAGAACTATGGGTGGTGAACAAGGTAAACTTGCTGGCCTTTTTATAAAAGATAAAAAGGACAAGAACAAGGGTGCTAAGGTGGATAGAAAAAATGATTATTTCAAAATCAAAGATGTTAAGAATGACAAGGTTTGGGGAAAAAATACTGAAGCTTCAAAGCCTCAAGAAGATGTTACTTCATCATTGGTAAAGATCAAGGTAACTACAAAGTTTGTTGAACCTGGCCTGGAAGAGAAGAAGCAAAATAAACTTGAATAAAATCAACAACTAGAAAGGAAAGAAAATGATGAAGGTATGATTTCTGACCTGCCTAAATATACACCCTTAGACATGTTTCAAGTTCTTTCTCAAGTTAAATTTTATGTACCTTTTCCGGAAATGATGAGAATAACTGAGAATAAGGAAAATACAATAGCCTTGATTATGGGTGTTTCTAGTAATAAGATTGAACAATACAATTGTAAAGAAGAAAAGGATGAAGAAGAAAGAAAAGAGAAAGAAGTGGAGGGAATTGTGTCACAAATTCCTTCTGTGTATTTAGTGAATTCTATTAATATGTGCCTTGACAATATAAACCCCTTTCTCTCTAGTGTTGATATAAATGGGAAAACATAGAGAAATTGTATGATAGATTGAGGGGCATCCAATAATGTTATTCTAGTCAAAATCATGGAAGAAATAGGCTTGACAATAGATACTACTCAAGGTAAATGCTATGCATTAGATTCAAGAGAAGTTCCAGCTATTGGGACTATTAAAGAACTGCTTTATAAACTGACTCAGTATCCTAAGAAGGTTTTAGCCATGATTGTACTCTTTGCAAACATCCCACCTTATTTTGGAATACTATTGTCAAGAAAGTGGAGTGCATCAATGGGAGGTAACATGCAGTGTGATCTATCATTTTCTACTTTCTAAATTGATGGTAAAGATGTCAAGATTGAAAGGGAGTCAAAAGTGTCCTGTATGATTGAACATGACCCGATTGAGAATATGCCATGTTTTACTGATAGTGGCATAAATGAATTCAGGGCTGAGGAATTCCTTAACAATTATGATAAACCTACTACACTGATTGATATAAAAGTAAAATATTTGTCAGAGTCTGATGACTTGTGGACCATGTACTTTGATGGTGAAATTTCAAAGGAAGGATCTAGTGTAGGTGTGTTGTTAAAGTTTTTGAGTGGAAAGACATTTAGGTTCTCTTTCACTCTATTATTTGAGTGCACCAAAAATGTGGCTGAATATGAAGCCTTGTTATTGGGGCTGAGATTAGCTGAAAAACATGGGATCAAGAATCTCAAGGTAATTGGAGATTTTGATCTTGTGATTTCCCAAGTCAGATCCATATATGTGTCAAAGAATAAAAGGCTGAAACAATACATGAATGTTTTTTGTGATGAATTGGAAAACTTTGATTCTTTTGGTATAAATTGGATGGAGAGAGGCCACAATAAGGTGGAAAATTTGTTAGAAAATCTTGCATTAAAACCATATGACATTAATTATGCTAGAATTTCAAAGGTTGAAGTAAAAACAAGGCCATTTGTTCTTGATAATATAAAAAACTAGCAATTTTTTGATAGTGATGATGATATATTGAGGTTCTTAAATTGTGTGGATGAATATGAAAGTCAAGAAATTGACTTTGGAGCTTTTTTTGAAAAACTTGATGGTAAAGATATTGTGTTTGGTAATGAAGTCATTCAGTTAAAGACCAATACAATTCCTAAAGGTTTAGTTTTTCTTGAAAGAGTGTTTGATAACCAGGATAGGACAAAGGCTATTTGTGTTTCTTCCCATCCTGATGAATTAGAAGAAATAAACCTTGGAACAGAGGCATCACCAAAAAAGGTGTATATTGTAAATAAATTGTCACCAAGGGTGAGAAGGATGTTAATTGATTTGTTAAGGAAATTTAGAAACGTGTTTTCTTGGTCTTATGATGATCTTAAGGCATATAGGAGGATTTATTTCAACATGAAATTCCTTTGAGTGATGGTGCTGAGCCATTTAGGAAAACGAAAAAGGCCTACTAAACCTACCTTGGCCCCTAAAATGCAAGAAGAATTAATGAAGTTAAGAGATGCAAGGATCATCAAGCCAATTAGACATTCGTCCTGGGTGTCAAATTTGGTGCCTATAAGGAAGAAAAATGGGGACATTAGGTTATGTGTGGATTTAAGAAGAATTGAGTGTGTCTTCATTAAAAGATAACTATCCATTACCAAACATGGAAGCCAAGTTGCAGAGGGTGACATGTGAGTTAATGTATATGATGGATGGGTTCTCTAGATACAACTAGCTCATGGTCAAGGAGTCTGAGTAGTTTAAGATAGATTTCACTACACCTTGGGGAACTTATGTTTATGTGATAATGGCTTTTGGTTTGACAAACACAATGACTATTTTTCAGAGAGCCATGGTTGTGGCATTATCAGATTTCATTAAATTTTTTTTGGAGATTTATGAGGATGATTTGACAACTTATTCCAAGAAAGAAGATGACCATTGTCAACATCTAGAGAAGGTGTTTAATAGGGAACTAGAGTATGGTATTTCATTGAATCCGAAGAAGTGTTCTTTTGGGGTAAGGGAAGGAAATTTTTTAGGATATATAGTTTCCAAGGATGGGGTTAAGATTGATCCAGAGAGGGTAATTGCAATAGATAAAATCCCACAACCCCGCAATGTTAAAGGAATACAATCTTTCTTTTGGCAAGTAAACTTCCTAAGGAGGTTTGTGATAAACTTTGCTAAAGCAGTAAGCCCAATTTCTAAGATGCTTAAAAAGGGAGCCAAGGTTGAATGGGAAGAGGAGTATGTACAATATTTTTATGCCACTAAGCAAGGGATAAAGGAAGCTCCTATGTTAAGAACCCCTAACTTCTCTAAACCTTTATAGTTTTTTTCATTTTCTTCTTTCCACACAATTGCAGTTGTGTTGTTGCAAAATAATGGAGAAGGTTTTGAAAAAACTATAGCCTTTTTCAGAAAATCTTTATTGGTTGCAAAACTCATTTATGATATAAATGAAAAAAAGGCATATGCATTGGTAAAAGCAGTAAAGGATTTCATGGGAGCTACTATAATTTCCTATGTACCCAGTTCTGCTATGAAGGAAATTTTCACACAGTAGGAGGTGTGAGGAAGAAGATGTAGATGGATCAATAGGATCCAAGAGTTCAACATTGAAATCTAGATTACTAAGCTAGTGAGAGGAAAATGATTGGCCAATCTTATGGCTCAAAGTAATGTGGAAGCATATCAAATAAAAAAAATTGACAAAGAGAATAGATCACACATATGTGATATGGAAAATTCTGAATGGTATAAGGATGTGATCCATATTTATAAAAGATGAAATTTCTTGATAATTAGAGTGAAAATGAAAATATGACATTGAAGTTACATTCTATCAAGTATGTTATTATAACTGGAAAGCTCTGGTGGAGAAATGGAGAAGGTGTCATGTTGAAGTGTGTTGACCAAGATCAAGCACAACGAATCTTGAATGAGATTCATAGTGAAGTTTGTGGAGGGCATCATATGGCCAAAAAAATTGCACAAGGTAATGAGGGCTAGAATTTTGTGGCCTACTATTTTTAAGGATGCACACCAATTAGTCAAGACATGTCATTCATGTCAACGTTTCTTTGGTAAGTTAAAATTTTCTGGTAACTTGACTCTAAAACCAGTTGCAGTACAATCTCCATTCAAACAATGGGGTATTGATTTTGTAGGAGAAATAGCTTGTAAATATAGTGGAGGAAATTTCTGGATATTGGTGGCCAGTGATTACTTTACCAAGTGGGTGGAGGAAATTCCATTGAAGAAAGAAACTAATAAGGTGGTAATTGATTTTCTAATGAGTAATATAGTGAATAGGTTTGGATGTCGAGAAAGGATTGTGCCAGATAATGCAATGTGTTTCAGATCTAAAGAATACATGGAATTCTATGAAAATAATGGCATCCAAATCTCTTACTCATCACATTACCACCCACAAGGAAATGGAAAAACATAATCAAGTAATAAAATCTTGATGAAGATTATTAAGAGAATCCTAGATCAAAATAAGAAGGCATGGGATTCTAAATTGAGATTAGTAGTCTGGGCAGATAGGGTAACTATGAAAAAGGAAATAGGTTGTGCCCCATTTGACTTAGTTTATGGGATAAATGCAAGGTTGCCTAAAAATAACATGATGGAAATGTACAACTTTGTCCACATGTATGATAATGAAATGGATGACGAAATGTAGCTAAGAGTGGAAGCTCTCACAGAATTGGATGAGACCAGGGAGGAAGCTCAAATGAAAAATTCCAAATTGAATGTGCAAGTGAAGAATTTGTATGAAAAAAGAGCAACTACAAGGAGCTTCCAAGATGGGGATTTTTTCTTGATGTGGAATGCTAGGTTGGAAGATAAAGGAAAACATGGAAAATTTGATGCAATCTAGTTAGGTCCATTTTTGGTAAATAATAAGTGGGGAGAGGATTCGTATTTCCTCTAGGATATGATAGGAAAAATTCTTGAACTGCCAGTTCATGGACAATTCTTGAAGTTATACTTCACTTGAAGTATTGTTTTCCATGAACAGTAGCATAGGTTTGTATATATGTTAGTTTTAGATTTCTTTCCTATTGGATTGTTTTGTCTGAACAATCCTTTTTGGTTGTCTCTGTAATTGGTTTGCTCAATGTGAGATTATGAATTCTTGCTTCATTCTAGTGGAATAAATGTCCCCGACTAGAGCCACTAATGGAGCTTCAAATTTTGTTCTTTGAATTCCATTATTATCTTTCCTTTGTACTGGTTTGTCATATTATTTGAAAAACCTAAGGTTGGGGTTTTTATTTTTTGCCTTCATGAAAATCCTAATGTCCTATGTTACGCCTTGGGTGGGATCTATTTGGCCATTACTTTTATGAAGTGGTATTTTAAAAAAACTTATGCCCCATAACTTCGTCTAGGCCGGGCCCCTTTCTATTTAATTGTTTTAATTTTCCACCTGACTTTATTACTCCTTAATTTTAGGTTGGCCTGCACCCCACATCTTTCAAAAAATTTTAAGACATCATTTTTCGTTGGCCTAGGTGATGCCCTCTTATGCCTTTAATTAATCATTTATATTTTGTTGGGAATAATTTTTAATGACCTTTGATCAACCATCGATTGATCCCAGCCATTCCCCACAATCTCGTGATGACCCCATCACTTAGTCTCAACCAATTGTGATATCACAAGCGGGCGCCACATGTGTCAGCTGGTGATGGCAAAAAGATAATCAAATTGATTTAATATATCTATAAGGTTTTAATATGTTATGTGGTGGGTTACTAAAGCGACTATGAGATGCACGTGCTCAAAATCAATGAAGATGTTATAATCTTGATGGAAAAGCTACTCGATGGTTATGTTCAATGCTGATGACTGTTTTGAGTGAACACGATTGCCGATGATGGAGATCAACGGTTGCCCACCATTGCATGATCAGAAGATGCAAGGTATTTATCGATCACGATATCATGGGCGGGTGCCATGTGGACTTCTTTGGTGATGCATAATATGGTGGGCCCTTGGTGCTAAGTTAGAGATTATGTCAGCCTTTTCGAAGGCAGCCATTCAATGATCTGACAATAGAGAGGATCGATGGTTGAAATTTAAATTCACATCAAATATGATTTGAGTTGTTGGCATGACATGCAAGTAAGCTTTAATGGAGGACAAGATGTCTACTAGCTTGATTTGATCGACATAAAGAGGTTTTCCTTTGCTCTATTTTCTAATAAACTATTAAATCACCTTTGTGAATAATTTTCATAGGCAAGGATGAGCTTATGAGTTATCAAGACAATAATTTGGTTTTATGCAAAACACAAATGCCATGAGTTTTTTTTTGTGCTTCCTAGTTAATTTGATTGAGATTTTAGGAAAAAATGTGATGTGCTTGTGGGAAAGCTTGTTGCTAGTTGTTTTAGGGCTATTGGTTGGTTCAATTTTAAGAAATTGTAGGGTTATTTTCTATAATTTCATTTTCTGTTTAGCCCTAGCCTGTTCGAAGGATTTGACATTTTAAGGAAGCCCTAGTTTACCTTAGATGGCACCACCAAAGCAGCATTATGGCCATGTTGATTTTTTGCAGTGGAATTTGTATGATGATTTACTGGATCAACTCCCATTGTCAACTAATGATAGGAGGAGGGGGTTGGTGTTGATGTAGGGAAGAATCTTAGGGGAAGGATTAGTATGCAATTGCTCCAACATTGTTGATGTTGTGGTTCCCATGACAAGCCTGAAGATGTTTTGGTTGTGGTATGGATAGAGGGATCTGCCTCACCCTTTCTCGAATGGTTGGAGGTATGACATGGGGAAGCTAGTGTTACCAAATGTATTCCTCAATGTGGATTTTCTTAGGACAGTGGCAACTAGTTATGACCATATTACAAGAGTGATAATAGATAATGATGATGGGGTCCTATTAAGTATAAACAAAGAGGAATTTCAATAGGTTTTTGACCTGAGTGAGCATAGCTCATTCTTAGTTCAGATTAATCTTGAGGAGATGAAGCAGGAGTGGGCAAAGTCAAAGTCACTTTTGAGCATAATGTTGCTTCCTCCTCATCTAGCAAGGGTAGGTGGTTCAAGGATTTATATCAGCCCTAGTGACCAGGAGCCTCTTAGGCTAAACGATTTTGCAAACCACTTCTTGGCCACTTTTTATTCATTGTGCCAGATTTTGGGTTTTAACCCTAATACAGTGATGCCAATTGCCTATATGTTTATTGGGGTGCAAATACAACACCCTAACTTCTCAATGATCTATGATTTTTCATCCTTTTTGGTAGAGGAGATACATGAAGGGTTGTTAAATTTGCAACTAAGGAATGCAAGTATTCCATTCTTCAGGTATTCTCTTTTGATGTACATGTTCTTGTACAAGAATTCTGATTTCTTATCAGAGAAGATGGAGTTGAGTCAATAAGTTAATGGAGAAAGATTACTGGTGCAGACATAGACCGCAAATTTATCCTATAAGAGAGAGAATGCCAATTTTGTGCAATCTGATAATTTATTTGCTTCCAGACTAAGGGATAGGTTGGCAATGAATATACCCAGAATCCCTGACAATTTACATCACTTTCTCAGACCGAAGGGGAGGAAGCTAGATTTGAAATTTTGTCACAATTGGGGTGACATTCTCATGTATCCAGTCAACACTATTTTAAGAGTGTATGATTTCCAAGGAAATCCACATATCCTTCCATTCAATGTGCCAACAATAGTAGGGTTTGTTGAGGTTATGTGGTAGATAGGTTGTATTCATGAAGACAACCTAATAGGGAAGGGTAAGGGAACCTTTTTCCTCAATTTTACAATTGTATCTGATTTTTTATTCTCGAAAGGAGGTTGGATCCATTTTGGGATTTTTTTGGATGATTATCATTTAAGGTGTGGTCCCAAGTGACAACATGACCATGAGGGATTCTTTTCCCTTTTTAGATAGCAAATATAGGGTGGTAAGTTTTCACTTGAGTTCAATTTTCCTGAGGATCTAATTAGTAATGGGTTTGATTTGAAAAAGCATGAATTGAACAAGGAAAAATGGATAACATATGAGAAGCTATTAGCCATTGTGCATAAAATGTATCCCAAACATGATCCGTTAATGGAATTTACCCCATTTGATAAGAAATTTGATTTCTTGATGGACAAGTTCAAAGAGATAATGGGTATTTTGATGACAAAGAGGATAAACTTGGAGTTGGACATTGGTGTAGAGAGACCAGATGTGAGGCCTACATAAATGAGGCCAACATATAAACCTATGGTAAATTTTCCTCTTTATAAAATAAAGATAAATGATAGTGGTGATGAGGAGGGGGGAGATTATAAAGGAAAACCAATCATGAAAGTATCAGCACAACCAAGGTCGAAGATTAGAGCACTTGGGGGATAAAAAATCATTGATTTAGACTCATCACCAGAGGATAACTCTTCACCACCATCAGAGACAAGCCCTAAAAGTCAAAAGACTGAAAAGGCACAAGAGCCTCTAATGGATGAAATCATTTTCATAGATCAAGATATGTATGTTGGTATACCTTCTCCTCCAAGGACAACTCAATTGGTTTTGTCTGACATGGATGTCAAGGGACAATGTGTGCAAGATGCTAGGATGGAGGCATGTAAGGCATTCTTAGATGATGATGCGTTTGTTAAAACTCCACTGTTCTTACAATTAGTATGGAAAATGGGATTAGAGAAGTATCAAAATAAATGCAAGAAGAGAAGAGAGTTGAGGCCTGATAGGTTTGACCAGGAGAATGACAATGAAGTAAAAAATGAAGTAATGGAAGAATTCAAGAACATCACTCCTGAGGATGGAAGAAAATTAGTGACTCAGACTGGTGTATTAATTTTTCCTAAATGGGATATAGCAGATGTATTAGCATTTAATGATATTCTAAAATTCAAGCATCCAATGCAAAACTCTGAGGAAGAGGTCAAGGAAGCATTGCAATATTTTTCCTTTAGTGAAGAATATGAGACCCTAACAATTTGGGCATTGGAAACTCAGGGTAGAAAGCCTAATATTACTGAGATTAGCCAAAAATTAAGGGGAGGGTTAATAATAAAGAGAGCCTTGAAAAATTAAACTACAAAGGCCACTAACTTAACTATGAATGTGGCCAAATTGGCTCAAAATAATGTTGATAGGGAAGAAGCTGAGAAGAAGAGCTTAATGGAGAAATAAAGCTTTATAATTGGAGAGTACAACATGGTGCAACAAAGGAATGTTGAGCTTCAAACTGAGGTGGATAGGTTAAATT
Organism: Sequoiadendron giganteum; assembly: GCA_007115665.2. NCBI lineage: Eukaryota > Viridiplantae > Streptophyta > Pinopsida > Cupressales > Cupressaceae > Sequoiadendron > Sequoiadendron giganteum. Next base: position 152,936,461 of record CM021105.1, read on the forward strand.
ATAGGAAAATTGGGGAGACTTCAAGTGCTCTAGGTATCATGGCATTTCCCTCCACATCGGGATCTATACCTCCTACTTCTCCAATTGTTTCTACACTAGGGTCCCCCATCCAAAATCCTTCTCTCAGTCCTGCATTAGAGCAAGTTGAAGAAGAAATTGAATACTCTATGGATCCTACCAAGAAGTAGCTAATGAAAAATATAAAAGATATACAGGAAGCAGTAAAGGAATGTGAGGAAGGAGCACTTGTAAAATAGAGTGAGATTGCTGACACAGTTTTGAGGCACTTGAATGAAAAGGTTAATGGCAGATTGCCATCAGTGTATTCTTTATATTCTTTATTTTTTGATGCAATAAAGAATATTAATAGGGATCACGAGGTAGGTTTTACCTTAGTTGAGAAATGGATCCCTAGGTCTAATGATTTAGATATAATGTACAAAACCTCCATGTTTGATACAAACAATAGGCCCTAATCGTTAAGGTCTACTCAAATATTTGTAAATTCATTGCAAGGTTTTTTAGGCCTTACCAGATGATTTGAGTAGGAAAATAAGAGAATTGGTAAAAAAATTTGATGATTGGAGTGATACATATTTCCCTAATATAATTGATGCACAAGGAAATATTAAATCATTGCAATAGTGGCAAGGTAGAGAAGATGAGGTCATCAATGCACAAATCAAATTGATTTGTGATGACTCAGACTATGACTTGTTTGTGAGCTGTATGGATAAGATCATTAGCACCAACACATTTTTGGAATCTTTTGAAATAGAGAAAAATTAGGTAGTTGTAAAGTACACACCTTATAGTGCTAAGGCAAGTGAGGTAATTAATTTTTATTGGTCGACCGATGAAGAATACCAGAGATGGGTAAATAAATACTTAACCGAGGAAGAGTAAAAGAGAATTAGCTATTGACAGTTAACAACTCAGCTATTGCAGTTACAATAGATTCTGGCTATGTTTTGATGGTAGTTTTTGTGCAGGTTTTTTGAAGTTTCACCGATGCATCAACCAGTTTCAGCGGATGGGATGACCAAGAAGATTCTTTAGGGACCCAGTTGTTGTAACAAATTTTTGAAATGTCACAGGGCAGTCCAAGCGACTGGTGACGTGTATTTCTGGCCCGATGCTTGTTTTCTCCTTCATCCTCTACAAGAAGGATTTCAAGGCCAGAAATAGGGGTTAACAAGTTAGATAATTTCGGGTTGATTCTAAGCGAAGTTGCAGAGAAAATTGTATAGCCTGATAGTTTTAGCAAAAATACAATTTAGGTTTTGTGTCATTCTGTAGTAGGTTTTGAATTCATGGGAGTTTGATTTTTTGTGACAGTACTTTCTGTATACACCTAAAAATGGTCTAGAGAATCTGATTAATTAAATATGAATTATTTGATTAATTGTCCTAATTTCCTCTACTGTTTGAATAAATAGAAATATTTATTTATATAGTTCACATTTACATCACAATTAAATTCTTCTAAATCTTAATTAAATAAACAAAATTAAATACTTTCTTTGATTTAATTACCATTTCAGTATTTTATTCTATCACATCAATCTTAAATTAATTAAGTAAAGGTTATACACTTTATTGATTAATTTATTTATTCTTCTATTTAATTTAATAAACAAATTCTATAATTTGTTTTATTAAATTATTTATTCTTCTTTTGCTAATTTAAATAAATCAAAAATATTTAAATAAAGGCATAAGGAATATTCCTCTGTATTTCCTCAAAATCAAATTAGATATCCTATGTCTAATTTATGTCAAAATCATGTCAAAATTAATTGATTCAAACTTCACGAGAAGAATTAGAGACAAATTGCAAATTTATCTCTCAATCCTCTATCAATCTTTCCTCTTCTCTTTCTTGGTGTTTTCATGGGTAGAGACAATCTCCAAAATTCTCTCAATCTCCTCCACCTTTCACCATTCAATCCTTTAGATTGAATCCAAGCATCTCTTTTCTATCCCTGTGTATTTCTACAACCAGGAAATCTATAAATAGAGCTTCATTCAACTAAGAAAAGGGATCTAGATTATCTAACTTATACACTCTTACTCTGCAAGAATTCATCAAGCATCAAACATCCAAGGATCCAACATCCAAGCATCCAATATCCAACATTCAAGATTTTAACAATCATGGCTACCTCCTATAGCTGCATTTATTAGTTTTCATGTCAATTCATGTCATCTTAGTTTCTTTTATCATTTAGTATTATCAATATTAGCTTCACATCATTTCATCAACATCATTCCATTCTTTAGATTGTCATCTTAATAGTTATATTATTATTTAAATATGAGAGGACAATAGCTTAATAAATCTTTGAAGATAGGAGACAATGAGACGATTTCAATTGATTAATTAGCTTGATATTTTATGCAATGTTTCATTAAGAAGTGTTTTTTATTTACATCGTATTCACACTTACAATTGGGCACCCACCGTGGGGCCTAACCCCATATTTTTTTCAATTTTTTTGAAAAGTGTCGCGCATGTTTCTGGCCTGCTTTGTTTTACCGCTTTCGTGAAAAAATATAGTGCATCTGTGGAAAACTATGGCTCTTCTATGATTTTTTTCAACACTGTCATGATACTATAGTGCATTCATAAAAAAAATTGGTGCTTTCAACTCTAGCGCTTTCATGACCTGTTTCGGTGCATCAGTCACCCATTCCTAGAAAAGCTGATTTAGCGCTTGCATGGCAAACTTTGGCACTTAGGTGTTCTATTTCAATGCTTTTGATTTTAGTGCATCAGGTAAAAACTATAGTGCTTTGGTGGAATATTTTAGTGCTTTTGTAAATTTGATCTAGATCCGATGTGATTGCGGCCAAAATTTAATTTAATTTTTTTTCATAGTTAGGCTAAAATTTATCAATCCTAGGCTAGCCATTATTGTTCTAAAATTTATCATTCCTAGAGTAGCCATTGTTGTTCTAAAATTTATCAATCCTAGGGTAGAAACTTCTGGTTTTAAAATATATCAATCCTAGGGTAGCCATCACACTTTTACAGTATCAGTTAAAAAAAACATCATGATTTTTGTGAAGCAAAATCTTCACATAGATTAGAAAATGTCTTTTTAGGGTGAAAACAAAACAACTTATCTATTGTGCTTGTGTGGTGATTAGGCTTATGCTCTCCCCTTAACTAGGTGATCAAAGCACTCCATTCATCCTTTTTTCATGCAATTTACGCTTTATTAAATCCTTTAGAAGGCCTGTCATAGTGGGAAAAAGTACTCACCCTACGAGAACGACCTAAGTGGGAATGCCTAAGGCCAAGGATTCCAACCCACTATAATCAAAATGCAAGTTTTTGATGAAATTCCAACTTGATGGTAGTGAGCAAGATAAACATCCCCAAAATCTTTGTTCTAAAGATTGGGAGGTCTCCAGTGAGTTTATCAATTTTTGCACTGCATGAAAGCCCTATATATGAACCATAGTGTAGTATCTTGCTGAGTTAGTAACCAAACATTGTCATAATCACAGTGCAAGGGGAGGGAAGAATCTACCCATAAGACACTCACCATATAATTTCTAAGGACTGTTTTCTTAGAGGATGAGAAATCCAACTCTGAGTATGCGCTTGGAAACAACAAAAACACAGGGGCCCTCTAGGGGGTGACACAACTGTGTGCGTCAACGCAATTTTAAGATGTGGGTTATTGAGTATAACGATGACGCATTTGACCTTAAGTACGACTCTATCTGATTTATGTACATTTTTCAAAGAAACAAGTGAAAATTAATAAGGACCATTCGTGGTTCTTGAACATACACAATCTATTCAGTTTAAAACAATTATTCCACAATTGCTTGTTGTGTTTTCACAAAATCATTAAAATCAGATTAAAAGATCATCCGAAAATTGACAAGTCAAATCAAGTCAAGAATTTCATGATTCGAAAGTGGAAGTCCACCACATTTTTCAAGAGAGAAATAAAAATCACCAAACCTAGGAGATCACTCAGTTATCGGGATAATTTAAGAAGAAGGTGTTTTGTATATCAAAATCGAAAAATCTTTTTGAAACATAGAACCTTCGTCGATAGATATCACAATTTTGCTAAGGGTCATAATCTTGATTACGTTGTAGAACCACTTTATTCATGAGATTTCTTCCAAAGGAGAGCTCTCACACAATATCACAACCATAGTCAATGCATACATCAATCCTATTTTCTACAACCCATGATAGAATATGCCACAAGGCCAGATCAAGTTTTACAATAGAGAGTCTTAAAAGTCCTATTTTTAGAATTTTGGAAACTTGTTTCAGCACTTCGGGTCACTATTTTAGCACTTTTGAGCACTATTTTAGTGCTTACAGTCACTGTTCTAGTGCCTCCATCAAACAACGCTTTCATCATATTTTTCAGCTCTTTTGAGCACTGTTTTAGTGCATTTGTCAAGATAATGCTTCCATCACTTTCTATAGCGCTTCTATAAAGATAGTGCCTCCATCGCCTGTTTCAACACTTTTGAACTCTATTCTAGCACTTCTATACTCTATTTTAGTGCTTTCTAAATAGAGAGTTCCAAAATCATACCAATCAGTTTGTCTGTCATTTATCCATAATTTTTATTGGAACACAAGTGTCTTTTTATCAGAATCGCTATCTAGAGACTAAAATCAGATAAGTTCATACAAGTTCCCAATCTTATCAACTGAAATGCATATCTTGCACATCAAAAGTGTCAAATAAAAAAATAATCGATTACTACACTGAAGTTTCATCATCAAGATATTATCATCCTTTATCACAAAACAAGGTATAGTAATCAAATTTTTAACCTAGTCTTATCAATAAGATCGGTCATCTTATTCAACTTTGTTAAAGATTCACTTGACATTTTCCAACATAGAAGATCAAAATTTTGGAAGAAAGAACAAAAACGTGTATGCCAATCTTTACTAGATCGCAAAAATAGAGATTCTTAGAACAAGAACTTGAAACATCACATACAATGGAAAAAGAAAATCCCTGGAACAATCTACACCAAAATGATAAGAATGAGATCACTCCAGATGACATTCAAACAACCCAAGGGGATCCCAAATTCCATAAATTCATGGAAAAGATCTTAGAACCAGACATGGAGAAATATCTCTTAATGTTGGCTGAATCAAGTGCTAAACTTCCTAAGGACTTTGATTTAAGTCATCTAAAAGAAGCACCTGGAACAAGTGAGACTGAAATACTGCAACCCACACAAGCAATGGATCCGATTGTTGCTTTAACATCCCAAATAAAAATCTTACAACAAGATATACAAGATATGACAAAAGGGAGTACCAAAAGGTATGTGATACACAACATTTTTCCTTATCCTTTCGACTCAATATTCAATATGATACCTTTTCCTAGACACTATGAATTCCCCAAGTACGAAAAGTATAATGGAAGATCAAATCCAATCAATCATAAATGGGAATTTAAACCCATGAGCCTAGAGTTTTCCCAAGAGGAAACTTACCTAATGAGATTATTCCCAAGGAGCTTGGGAGGCACATGTATAGAATGGTTTTGAAAATTACAACTAGGTATTAGAACTTTTGAGGAACTTGTCAATATGTTCATCTCCTAGTATTCTTTTAACATCCAACATGATGTTACGGTAAATGATCTATATAACCTGAAACAAAAAAAAGGGGAGACATTCTTTTCATTTCTACAAATATGGTGACAATTGTTCGCTAGATATCCTTGATCCATTCCCGAAGAAGAGAAAATGGAGTTGTTCATTGACAACTTGACGAAGGAGATGAGTTACAGACTTGAATTGCAATGTCCTCCCAAATTCGAAAAGATGATAGAAAATGGCCTTAAGATTGAAGAAGCGCTAGTCAAAATAGGGGTTATTAAACATTTCAATGACAATTCAAATAAAAAAAACTCCTCAAATTAGTACCCCAGCAGTGATAAACCAAAATTTTGGTAAAAGAAACAAAATACGAATACAAACGAAATGACAAGTGATTTACAAAATGCCAAACCAGTCTTCAACTTGACAACATCTACTTCAAAAACAAATCAAAACAACAATCAAATCATGAAGTCAAATATCATTCAGAACTAAGAAATCACAAAACCACAATCATACCGAAAACCACAATCATACCAAAAACCATCAAACCGACGTAAGTTTACACCTTTAGGCCAAACATTGGAATCAGTGATCAAATAACAAGTCACTAGTGGTCTTATCACTATGCGGGAAGCAAGATTCTAGGATCCAAAGGTCAAACCACCATGGTTGAATGACTCAGAATACTGTAACTTGACAACAATAAAGGCCATGAAACTAATGATTGTATGGAGTTAAAAAATGCAGTTCAAGATCTAAACGAAAATAACAAGGTGTATATAGAGGGACCCCAAAACAATAATGATCATTCATCCTTCAAGGACCCTTTACCTAACTATGAAAAAGGAGCATCATCTTCTATGAACAAAAAAGGTAAAAATATCAATCATATCTATGATAAAACAATCCTTTGTCTGACCGAAGTAGAGAGTGATCATACCAATGTTCAGAACATGGATGAACATGAAGCCAACAACACTACCCCTTTGGATTTTCTCCCAAGCATACAAGTCCCTAAAAATCAAATAAACGTCATAAAAATCAGAGAATGACAAGACTATCAACTAGCAAATGTAATGACAAGGGGGAAATTCAAGGTAGTGTTAAAGGGAGTTGGGTATTAAAATTCATATCCAGCTCCATCTCATTACAACATTGTCGATCAACTTCAAAATATTCTGGCATAGATATCAATACTAGAACTTCTCAAACTATCTCCATCACATAAAGAGGTTCTATAACAAGCATTAGTTGCCACTACAATACTGAAAAATCTAGATGTTTGCCAATTCCAAGCTATGGTGGGGCATTTGAATACTCCACATTGTCTATCATTCTCTAAATAGGATGATGTGTCACCCAACCATCCCCATAACACCGCACTCCATATCGAAGTCTTGATCCACAATCATCATGTAAAAAAAGTCTTAATAGATGGGGGAGTTGGTTTGAACATTTGCACTCTAAAGTTAATGCACTAGGGTATTCCGATGATGCTATTGATTCCTGAAGGAAAATGACCATAAAATCATATGATGAGGAAGAGAGATCTTCAAAGGGACTAATTGTGTTACCAATTCAAGTGGGACTAGTGATGAAACACATAGCATGTCAAATACTAGAAAAATAATTGACTTACAACATACTCTTAGGATGTCCCTAGATCCATGAAATGCAGGCAGTACCTTCCACATATCACCAATGCTTAAAACTCTTTGTAAATGCACATGAGGTCATTGTATCTGCCAATTGTAATCATCCACAACATTGTGGCACGCTTAGAAACTCTCAATATACCTTTGTTCCTCACAATCGAGAAGCATCCAATTCAAAGTCATCAAATGAAGAAAAACATCCAAATATCATCACCAAATGGGTATAGAAGAAGGATAAAGAAAAAGATACAAATCTTGTTGACACTCAAGTAACAGAAAATTCAGCTCTCCAAACTTCTTTATCATAGAAATCTCAAGAACAGGTCTAGTTGACAGACAAGGGAATGAGGAGATATTCTATGGCGCAATCACTTAATCTTTCATAGTTAATGCCATCTCCAAAGACATATGGCCAACCATCAATGATCAAACATCAAACATCACTACCTGTTACAACTCTAGAAGAAAGGTTTGTAAAAGTTGGTACCATAGAGGACGAATCAGAAAATAAATCAATTCTTGATTAGTTATACAAAGATGAAGAACCATCGACATCAAATAGCAGTATCCAGAATGTCAACATCAATATAGACAAATATGGCAAGGGGAAAGCTATCCTAGAAAAAATGGGTTACGAGGGACAAGGACCTATTGGTTTAAGAAAGGAACGAATAATTGAGCCTATTCAGCCTCACTCTCCAATCAAAAGAGAAGATGAGACTGGGATACTCTGAAAAAGAAAAACAAGAGATGACAAAGAAAGTTGTTGAAAGGATCCTTCAGATTAGAGATAGCTCTCAAATGGATTCAAATGAATATGAGTGGGATCTATGTTCTGATGTATCTTTCATCAATATTCAAGTTGATGTAATCCAAAAATATGCACCTATGCATGAGGAGGGACAAAGTTCTGGGTCTAGACCATTCATATCAGGATCACTAAATATTGATGACTCAAGTGGGGACGAACAAACATCAAGTGAGCTAGACGATCTTGAAGAAGGTACCATCATTGACCTTGATATTCTAATAAAAAGATATGATGAAATGGTTGTCCAAACCCTTAGATCCATCAACTTGAATGAATCTGATGACCTCATGCCATTAATCCATCCAGATTTTATTAACTGGGAAGTTGTCGAACCTCTGACTATACCAATATTTGTAGACAATGATGCCATCATGAATTTCCTATGTCATCAAAAACTTGGTATGAGTTCTATCTGTAATATTCATAACAATGTGAATCAGCATGAGGGTGTCAAACCTTCGAGTTGCAAAAGTAAAAAAAAAGGATAATAGATCTAATGTTGAAAACCATTCTATGGCAGCATTAGATCTGGAAAAAGATAAAATAAAGAACATATCTAAAGGTGAAAACCTCTCTAAGGCACTGAAAGATGGGAGATTTGACACTCTTCAAGAACATTATCATGAGCGGTCATCAATCTTGGTAGAACCAACATAGTCTATTAATATTGGCACTGAAGAGAAAGCACAAATCCTACATCTAGTAGAATCCATGACAAATCAAGAGAGACCAAAATTCATTGATTTATTTAAGGAAATAAGCATCAACTTTGCTTGGTCATATTTTGATATGCCAGGCCTGGATCCAAATCTGCTCATGCATCATTTGTCTTTGCCTATAGGAATCAAGCTTGTGAAGAAAAAATTGAGAAAAATGCATCTTCATATCGCATTAATGGTAAAGACTGGGTTAAAGAAATTGATAGGTGCTAGATTCATAAGGTCTATCAACTACGCCAAGTGGATATGAAACATTGTACCTATTTCAAAGCCAGACAATAGCATCAAGATACATATGGATTTCAAAGACCTAAATAAAGCATGCCCAAAGGATGATTTTCCATTACCAAAAATAGACATCATTGTGGAATTGACGACAGGGCATGCCATGTTTTCAATCATTGATGGTTTTTTAGGATATAATCAAATTGAAATTGCTCCAGAAGATAAGGAAAAGACAACATTTACATGTCCATGGGGAACCTTTTGCTAGAATGTCATGCCATTTGGTCTGAAAAACATAGTTGCCACCTATCAAAGAGAAATGGCAACAATATTTCATGATATGATGCACACCTTCATGGAGGATTATGTGTATGATATTCTGGAAAAATATTGTACAAGGGAAGGATATCTACATATCCCCAGAAAAATCTTCACATGGCTAGAGAAACTCAATGTCAAGTTAAACCCCAAGAAGTGTGTCTTTGGGGTCACATTAGTGAAACTGTTGGGGTACATTTTCTTAGAAAAGATAATTGAAGTGGATCAAACGAAGTTCAAGGAAATAATGTAAATGTCACCTCCTAGAAATATCATAAAACTCAGATCACTACTGGGAAGGCTCGAATCCATCAAGAGATTTATCTCCCAACTGGCAGACAAGAGTCATCCTTTTAATCATTTGTTACATAAAAATGTAATTTTCAAATGGGATGAGGGGTGTGAGACAATGTTTGATCAAATAAAATAGTATCTAATGTCACTGCTTATTTTCATGCCACCAACTGAAGGAAGGCCTTTGATATTGTACATTGCAACAACAAATATATCTTTAGGAGCATTATTAGCACATGAGGATTATGAAGGAAAGGAACATGCCATCTACTATAACAATAGGACATTGAATGGCTATGAAATAAACTACACTTTCATAGAGAAATCATGCTTAGTGGTGGTGTTTGATACTCAACAGATGAGACATTATATGTTGACCCATACAATCAGGTTAATAGAAAAGATCAACCCCTTAAAATATTTACTCAGTAAATTTTCCTTAATAGGTAGACTAGCCAATTGGGTCATGCTATTAAGTCAATTTGATATTCAATATGTAGATAGAAAATCCATCAAGGGTCAAGCAATCGTTGAAAAATTGGTGGAGGCTCCTTTACCAGATGCGGATATTCTGACAGTGGCACCACAACAATGGATATTATATTTTAATGGATCATACACATAGCGAGGATCTGGGCCAAGAATTTTGTTCATCAATCCCTAGGGACACACCATTCCAAAATCATATAGACTGATGTTTTAGTGTACAAATAATGTGGCAGAATATGAAGTATTGATAATTGGGGTCAAGATAGAAATTGAATGGATGATCAAAAACCTACAAGTATATGGAGACTCTCAACTAGTCATTTATCAAGTAAATGATGAGTATCAGACCAAGGATGAAAATTTTATGCCTTACAAGCAGAAAATACATGATCTAAAGCAATTTTTTGTCAACATCAAATTTGATCAAATTCCAAGGGTGGAGAACAAAGTTGTGGATGTCATGGCTACAACTGCTTCACTATTACAATTGTCGGATAAATGAGGTTGTTATGAGTTTATGGTGGAAGAAGTACCATGTCATTCTCACAATAATTCAGAATCTAATACCATATGTCATATAGATACCATTGAAACCTCCATCTATGAAAAAACCTATGCATACCTGAAGGACAATATCCTTCCTCACAATCTTTTCAAGAACAAAAAATGTAATTTTATCCACTAATACGCCCGACATACTTTAATTGCTAACATCCTATATCGTCGAGGTCTTGATGGTACCTTACTCTGATGTTTAGAACACGAATAATTTGAGAAGGCCCTACATGAAGTTCACAAGGGTATTTGTGGCACTCATTCGAGTGGGATAACTCTAGCTAAGAAACTCCTCCATTTGGGATATTATTGGCCATGCATGGAGAAATAATCTTATCGATTTGTAAGGAAATGTCAAAAGTGTCAGATTCACAATAATTTGATTCATGCACCAGCACAAGAACTACATCCCTTCACATCAACATGGACCTTTTCTCAATGGGGCCTAGATGTGGTAGGAAAAATAACTCCCTCTTCATCCAATGGATACAAGTTCATTATAACAACCACAAAATATTTCACAAAATGCATAGAAGCAGTGCCCCTTACAACGATCATAGGGAAGCAGATCTCGTCTTTCATCCTGAATTACATAATATGTCAGTATGGAATTCCTCAATCTATTATCACTGATAATGGATGACCTTTCAAAAACCAATATGTTCAAGAATTATGTGAAAATTTGCATATCGAACATAATTTCTCAACACCGTATTATCCACAAGGAAATGGCCAAGCAGAGGCCTCTAAAAAAACAATTCTAAAAATCCTCAAGAAGATGGTAAATGATGTTGGATGTGATTGGCATGTTCAACCCAATCCTACATTGTGGGCCTACATAACTAGTATCGTAACACCAATAGGAGCAACACCATACACCTTGGTGTATGGATTAGAGGCCATATTGCCTATTGAAGTTGATATTCCATCACTTCGTGTATCACTCAGAGGAATCATTTTAGATGAAGACTATAGGGTATCCAAACTACAAGAACTAGAATTGTTGAATGACCATCATCAAAAAGTTGTTAATCATCTCAAAACATATCAACAACGAATATCAAGGAGTTACAATCATAGTGTAAAACCTAGGATTTTTCAAGTTGGCGATTTGGTACTAAAATAAAACTTGAGAAATCAACAAGACAGGGAAAAGAAAGGGAAATTTGAGCCTAATTGGCTAGGTCCTTTTGTCATCATATCGGTGTACAGATCACAAGCTTATCAACTATCAACGTCAGAAGGGGATCTGTTTGATGAACCTATAAATAGTATCCATCTTAGAAAGGTCTACACCTGAATTCCTAGTGCATGGGTTAAAATTTTGAAAAAGAGTTTCCTTGATGAAAACTTGGCAAACAGGCATCTTGGCAAAAAAAATATATATATAAAAAATACAAAAAAATAGAAAAAGAAAAATGTACAAAACAAAGAGTGTAATCAAAACATATGGTGAAAACCTAGAAACAAGCATCATATGTGATTCTAAATCAGCTTTCCCATATATTTTGAAACACATCGAGATCATTATTCTGGTAGCCATTACCATTTCATATCATATCATTTGTCTTGCCATCCTTACATCCATTATCAAATCATGTCACACGGCTAGGTCTCACTCTAGCTTGGGAGCAACATATAGATATCATTGGGAGCAAAAAAAACATCAGTCTTACCAAATGGGAAGACAATAGTATAACAAGGAAAAAAAAAAACAATGATCGAAGAACAACCCAAAATGGAACATCAATTACCATCAGAACCACTTCGAACATCTGTATCACATTAAAAAATCCCCAAAAATAGGTCAAATAGTTAGTCTAAAAAATCCAAAAACGTGAGTCTGTGTCAATCAAACTACGTGGTCTCTACATGCGTAACGTACGCAAGGCTAATCTTTGATTATCCCCTGAGGCCCCTAGGATAGTTCTTTAGGTTAAGTTTGGTCCAAAATCTCAGAAAATCACAAAAACATCAAAAAACAAAATCCAAAAGGGTTAATCTAATCTGAATAATGGTTGAAATACTTTAAGCAAAGGTTAGATAGATGTACTTTGATCATTGTTATCATTTCTTTGGAGCAAATCAATGATGTATTGAACTAGAGAATCTAGGAAGAAGAATGGTATTTTCTTTGTTTGTTGTCTATGAATTAGTTATTATTATTTTGTGAATTGTCACGAGACGTGCTCTAAAAAGTATCACTGATGACATTCCAATTCACATAAGAAAATAATTGATTCTTGTCTATTTATGCAAGAAATGCTCTGGTCATCTCGGTTTAATTATACCTCGATGCTTGTGTTCACTTGAAATATCCAAAATCATGGAAGTCATACTTAGGTCATCATGGTCTAAATTATGCCATTGATGCTTGTACTCACTTTCAACATTTTTAAAGCTCTATGATGATACAAAGTAACACAAGTACTGTTAAAATGCCAATAGTTTGCATATAGTTGCATGATAAAATTAGAATGCATTCATATTAGTTTTGCATCTCCATTATAGATGTTCCACATTGACTAATGATATCTATATCAGCATGTACTAGATGCAAAATCATGTCCCACATCTTTGGGAAAAACTCTAAAATCCTCCTATAATCAATCAAAAATCAATCAACCTATCAATCTAATCGGCTTTGGTGAGACTTTGATCAAATCTCATGAGTGAAAATCATTGATCCTCACCTATCATGAGGTAAATCAATCAATATATCATTGATCCTCGCCTATCATGAGGTCAATCAATCATCCTATCAATCTATCATTGATCCCCACCTATTATGAGGTCAATCAATCAATCTATCATTGAACCTCGCCTATCATGAGGTCAATCAATCAATCTATCATTGATCCTCGCCTATCATGAGGTCAATCAATTAATCAATCATTGAATCTCACCTATCATGAGATCAATATTCTTCTAATCTATCAAGATCAACAATCAATATCAAATCAAAGGCTGACATGATCGAAAATCATCAAACACAAGGGGGCAAAGCAGGGCAACATTTTATCATCTGGCAGAGTCAATATTCTATATTTTCTTCATCAATGTTGGGAGATAAGATATTTCTTCGTGAAATCATCATCAAATCATCATGAAAATTTTAAAGATTCTAAACCAATCATAAAGTCATTAATTTGTCTCCCAAGGGGGCATATTCTTGACAATCATCTAAAAATCAGTATCTAGGGCATGTCTGGGGCACACTGAATTTTTTTTTCATCAATACTCGCAGTAGCAGAAATTTTTTCTTCAAAGAAATGCATAAAAAGATCACTTCAAAGAGGGGCAAAATGTATACACCTAAAAATGGTCTAGAGAATCCAATTAATTAAATATGAATTATTTGCTTAATTATCCTAATTTCCTATACTGTTTGAATTTATATAGTTCACCTTTAGGTCACAATTAAATTCTTCTAAATCTTAATTAAGTAAAAAAAATTAAATACTTTGTTTCGTTTAATTAAAATTTCCCTATTTTATTCTATAACATCAATCTTAAATTTATTAAATAAAGGTTATACACTTTATTGATTAATTTATTTATTCTTCTTTTTAATATAATAAACAACTTCTATAGTTTGTTTTATTAAATTATTTATCCTTCTTTTGCTAATTTAAATAAATCAAAAATATTTAAATAAAGGAATAAGGAATATTCCTTTATATTTATTCAAAATCAAATTAGATATCCTATGTCTAATTTATGCCAAAATCATGTCAAAATTAATTGATTGAAACTTCACGGGTAGAATTGGAGACAAATTGCAAATTTATCTCTCAATCCTCCTCCATCAATATTCCCTCTTCTCTTGCCTGGTGTTTTCATGGGTAGAGAAAATCTCCAAAATTCTCTCAATCTCCTCCATCTTTCACCATTCAATCCTCTAGATTGAATCCAAGCCTCTCTTTTCCATCCCTGTGTATTTCTACAGCCAGGAAATCTATAAATAAAGCTTCATTCAACCAAGAAAAGGGATCCAAATTATCTAACTTATGTAGTCTTACTCTGCAAGAATTCATCAAACATCCAACATCCAACATTCAAGCTTTCACAATCATGGCTAACTCCTATAGCTAAATTTATTAGTTTTCATGTCAATTCATGTCATCTTAGTTTATTTTATCATTTAGTATTATCATTATTAGCTTCACATCATTGCATCAACATCATTCCATTCTTTAGATTATCATTTTAACAGTTATAGTGTTATTTAAATATGAGAGCAGAATAGCTTAATAAATCTTTGAAGATAGGAGACAATGAGACACTTTCAATTGATTAATTAGCTTGATCTTTTATGCAATGCTTCATTAAGAAGTGTTTTATTGCTTTACAACTTATTCACGCGTACATTGGTAGTTGAATTAAAAGAAGCTATTTCAAAGTCATATCTCTCCATTGTATATACATATCAAAATTTTGAATAGAATAATCAAGGGTTGTTTCATTCATCTCACTGTTGTGGTGTGTATGATTCTCAATTTATCTTTAATTCAAAGGATTAATTAAAATTCTTGAATGGGATCATAGGTGGGTATGTTTTATATAATTATTTGATAAGAAGTATTGGATTAAAATAAATTATGATGATATTGTAAGGCAATATTATGAGAGATCTTTCATGTTATGTGTTAAATATGTCATAAACCTTTAAATGCTTATGAATTTGTCTCCTCTAATGGTATATGGCACAGATCTAGGTTGTATTTGTTTGTTAGGTTTAATATTTGTATGTCTTTTCTTAGAGCTTTCTACAAATTGCAAATCAATGAATATTTTATATTGTGAAATTTTGTAGTTATCTCATGTTCCAAATAATTGATATTATTGATGAACAACCAATTCTATTTGGTATTATCCTATTATGTTGAGATATTAAATTAGATTATCTGTTGTTGTTAATGTTGTTTATAATATTGGTATAGAGGTTGTAAACACTTTAAGGGGATCACCCTCCCGGGTCTTGCACAACCCAAACTATAGGAGGTTTTGTTAAAATCCTCGTCAATTGGTCTAGGTCCTTTGAGTTGATTTTGATTAGAATTGGCCATTCCATAGGTAGATTAGAAGATCGAATAGGTTACAGTAAAAACAACCAACAATCCACTCGGCACAAAAACATGGAGTTAGTCATTTTCATCAAATCATGTACATCATATTATAAAATTTCATTTCATCAAATTCCATTTTGTATTCCATAATTCCATCACATTCAATTTTACGAACATCATAGTTCGAATTTCACATTGCACTCAAATTAGAGTGAATAGTAAATAGTAATTTAGGGATCGGATGTAACATATTCCCCCACTTAAGAATTATCATCCTCGATGATCTAAAGTATTCTTTCACCTAAAAAATCATATACAAGCTAAAGATGGAATGATTTGTTTAATCTTAATATAATTTTATCTCATAACACTTGTCCTTTGCAATCTAGTCCCACTAGAACTTGCACTGAGTGAATTTGATAATGCACATGTGGAACCTATGTAACTTGAACATTATTTCTCTTACTGATATTTTTCTCGATACTCTTTTACATCAACATAACTCTTTTCCCTATCATTGGCTTCAACTAGCCCTTTTCGATCAAATTGGAATGTTCTTCAATTTTTGATACCATTTATAGACCAAGGCTAATCCTATTTTCTAGCTTCCACAACTTATAGGATTTTTTAAACTTCTTCCATACATAACTTCAAATGGATTCGTTAAATTTCACACTGATATGATAATTATAAGAAAATTCTTCCATCCAAGAGAGTCACCCAACTAGCATTGCTAGCCCATGCAATTCAGTCACAAAGGTTCTTTATTACCTAGTTTACTTTCTTTTTCCAACCATATCTCTAGAGAATACATTGAACTTATATTTAATTGAATTCCAAGTATGTTGAATAAGGTTTGACAAACCTTCAAGTCATATAATCATCCCTATCTGAGATAATCTTCTCAGGAACATGCTAAATTTTGAATAGTTTTCCCTAAACTTACGTGCTATGACTATTACTCCATCTATCAAGTTATAGTGTATGAGGTAGTTACCTTGATGAGTTCATCAACCACTACCAATATTGCATTAATCATATTCCTAAACATAGATAAATTCTACACAAATTTCATACTAATGGTATGTTATTCTCATTTTGAGATTTCATGAGGGGTGATGAGGTTTTGCCTTCACCTTTTGGCATTCAAATATTTTTTCTACAAACCTTGCAGTATCCCTCTTCATCATTTTACATGAATAATTTGGCTTAACACCAGCCAACAACTTGGTCATGCCTTGATACCCTAAATAGTGTATGAAATGTACCTCATTCCATACCATGTTCCTTAGTTTTCTTGTATTTGGAACATACATTTTTAGGTTAAATCTTAACAACCCAACATATCTTGGATCTTGAGGGTTGTCCCTATGAGCTTGGTTGACTTTCTCATAATAATCATCCCTATTGGACTTTTGAATCACTTGGTCCCTAATGTCAGTTTACAAAGAGAGATCATTGAAGATATATGTCTCCTTCAACTTAGGGCATCTACAACCCGATTTTATTTTCCCTTAATATAACATCTCAAAATCATAATCAGAGATTAATTCTAACCGCCTCCTTTGATGATCATTCAACTAAGGTTGATCAAATATATACTTAAGACCTTAATGATCTAACCTTTATTCAAAAGGTTCCCCCATCAAGTAATCCCACCACATTTGTAGCGCATGAACTATAGTTGTTAGATTAAGATCATGGGGTGCATAATTTTGTTCATAAGCTTTAAGCTTCCTAGATTCATAGGCTATAGTTTTACCATCTTGCATAATCAATCCTCCTAATCATTTTCCTGAGGAATCGATGAAGACTACAAACTGTCCTTTTAGATCAAGCACTTTCAATATTGATGTCATATTCAACTTTCAATATTGGTGTCATAGTCAATATTGTACTTCTTTCTAATAGGTCAAATGCCTCCTGACATTTTTTTGTCCCTTGAAATCCTTTTCTATCAGATTTGACATTAGAGTCTTCAACTCCAAGCACTTAGATATTTGCACACAATGTAGCCACTTATAAGCTAGAAAGCATATGTATACAAGCATAGATTTTATTTTAAATAACACTCAACATCTTCTATTTCATTGAGGACCAAATGGAAACTTATTATTATTATATCTTGTCATATACATTAGGATTTAACACTCTTTCCACAATATTCCCCCTTGTACATTCAATCAGAGGTTCATTTGAACATGACAGAGATAGAAAACATAATTGGGTCAACAATTTCAAACAATTGGAATGACCACCATATGAATGAAGTACAACCCCCAAAAGGAGAATTTTCATTTCCAAAAGTAAATCAGAAAATTCTTGTAATGAAATGATAATTCAAGTGCGACCAATGTCACAAAATAAATAAATTTAGTGACTAATCCATTCATTCAAAGAAACTTTAAAAATAAATATTGATCCTTGATTAAAAATGGTGAGTTCATCAATATCCAAAATAAAGCATCAAGTTTTGGAAACACGATTCAATGAACTATGTGACTATGGTTAACCTCATCAGAGGGAGTGAGAACTACATGGCACCTTGGGGGTACCCCATCCAAGTGCCTTAAGAAGAGCATGCTCAAGCATAACAAAAACTTAGTCCATCAGTTTCATTCAACCCTTCTTGATGGGTACTACACTAACTCAATAACTACATCATGATACCACCATATTAAAATGCAAGAGTACATAATTGAGGTTCAATTTGACATCCAAAAACTCTATCCAAATATGGGTAAGGTTTCTCCTAAGTTCCACTTATCAAGGAAATAAATAGTTATGTGCAAAATCCAAAAAAATCCTTATATAGTTAGCTTCTGATCAAGGAGTGTTCTTTCCCCTCATAGGAAATTATTATTCAAAGATATCTTTCCATTCCTTTCAAAAGTGTTAAAATCTAGGAGATACTTTCTCTCCTTCAATACACTACACAGTTGGTTCACATTGAGCTACACTACAAAGCCACCCAAGACACCCATGGAGCCAAACTCTGACTCAGCTTGTGGTCTATGTCCTTGGTTTCCACCCTTTTCGCTTATTTTCTTATTTATTTTGTTTTGCAGAATCATTAATGGTTTTATCATCTCCAACCATATCTTCTCATGACGATTACTTCATTATATAGTTTTGATTAGAGCCTCACACTCTTTTTTGGTTTAAAAATACTTCGCATTACTAGATTCAGACTTCTCGACCATGTTCCTTTTAACCTTGCCATTTGGATTAAGGATATCCAAGAATTACCCATTGTAAGTTCGAATTAGTAGCTACGTAGTGAACTCATAGGCCCAAAGTGTGGAACCTAGTGCTCTGATATCACATGTAACAACAACCTTAACACAAGGAAATTAATTGGTATTTTTCATCTACTTTGTAAATAGAATTCATTCCCAAAATTAAGGAAAATAAAATTTCATCTAAAATGTAATTTTCATTTCCATAAATGATTACATATCGTACGATTCAAACTTGAAAGTATATATCATATTTTCATTTCTAATGAATTTCTAAATTAACTTTTCAACTTTCACAATGCATTAAGTAAAATAGTTTAGAGTCAGAGATCCTTATCTGGATGCTTTCAATATTTATGTCTTCTAAGACTCAGAAAATCAACTACAAAGGGAGAGCATCACCCAAGCACTTTACCTCCAACCACAAATTTAAGTGGTCTCTCGTACACCTTCCATACTAGATGCGGCCCCACCCTTCAAGGAAGGGAGCAGTTAGGAAACCTCTAATAAAATCCATTTGAGCTCTGGTGTTTGTGACATAATTAACCAATACCATCTATCAACTATGGATGATCTCCAACTATGAAAAAAACTATGCTTGTGTTAAGTATCTAGACATGGTGAATTGACACCAGCATGTAGTGCCTCATGCACCCACTTTGGCTAAATTTGTTTTGTGTTCAATGAACATCACTACTTACTTGGAGACTTATATGACCTAATACTTAGCCAATAGAAAATAAAGGGGTTCTTTCGATGTAAAGTTTTCATTTTACAAGGAAATATCATTATTTAAGGCATACTCCTAGACATCTATCAATATCGAGCTTTATAGTGCTCCTTGACTAATGTTCCTTTTGAGTATGGTATTGCTCCTTGACGCCTATCAATCTCAAGAATAGTATTGTGCCTTGTTCAATTATAATTCATCTAGGTTTGTTAAGTCCTTCTGACCTTAGGGTGCCCATGCTACATCTATGTAACAACTTGGGCTTTGGGAACCACCACATGTTCTAGTTTTTTACTTACTAATTCAATAAACAACTTGGATGGTTATACTTTACTGACCTAGAATACCATAGTTAAATTCCCATAACTTCTTGGTGCTTAGCAATTGCCACTTATTGTAGTCTTTCATGGTAACCATGGGAGTTTTTTCTCTCCCAATCTAAACATTAGTAGTAGATACTGATGTCCCATCGTCTTTGACTAAACCCTCTTGGTCACAACAAACAATATTGACAAAATGTTCATCTTATATTAAAAATACATATTATTCTTGAATTGAAGATTCCTTCCTCATGTTATAATCTCAAATGTTCAGTGTATAGTTCCACTCTGAAATTCCTTTCTTAGAATATGAAGTCTCAACTATGTAACAACTCATTTGATTTGATAGTACTTTCTGACTCAAACATAATGGATAATCAGATCTTGACCTATCTGGTCATCATAAGAAATATTGATTCATATAATAATTCCCCCCATAGTGAAGGTTAAATCTTCCAAGTAGGAATATAACTACCTTTAAGTTCTAGCCTCCTATCATAACATTGTAGTCATATTTATGAGGCTAATATCATCTATAGACCACCTAGTTCTACTAATTTAAGAATTATATTCATTAAATATTTTCACCTAAGGTGATCTAATTAATCCACACCCACTAAGATGCTCATAAGTAAATTATGACATTTTCGTTACAAAGTTAGCAACTTTAAGATTTAAGGCTTCTGCCTTTTAAAACCAACCCATATTCTCATTTAAGACAGTCTCACATTGCCTCCTTAATGACCAACTTTTAATATGTGACTTTATTATCACCGACCTGACCTGTTCTTGGTTTTTCCTTGTCTTAACATTTAAGCTTTATGTTCTTATGAACTTATAGTATCTGTACAACTAGGAAATATTTTCCCTTGCATGTATTAACCGAGTAATTTAAATTTATTTATGACGAACACCATTCAATGCCTTATTTTCCCTTGCATGTATTAGCCCAGTAATTTGAACACCATTCAATGCCTTATTAAATAAGGAGTTTGTAGACGAACTGTTGGGGCCAGTTTAGCGAGCATCCTATCAGTGGTGCTTCAACCCCATTAAATTTAACATGCAAGCAGATTCATATAACACCAAGCATTCATTCAGTATACAGTATAACGGTCTCAAATATATTATTGGGTATTAGCCCTTTTAGCAATCTTTATTATAAATTATGTCTACAACTTTCTAGTGGAAAAAGAAGAGACTATGCTGCTTCAAACATATTGTCTATTTCTCGGAAAACACAGCTTTCTACTTTACAAGTTTCATCAAGGAAACACAGAAAACAAGAGAGCTTTCAAATTTTATTCCATGCAAGGATAAAGAGATTCAAAAAACAAAACTTGGAAATTAGAACATTCCTGCTTGGGTGCTCAGAAAATGATTTGCTTCGGCCCAGAACACGTATGGAACCTTAAACAATGATAATCCGTAACCCTTATTCTTATTCTTTCAATCTCAAGTAAACATTCAATCCTTCTTTTGGCGACTATGCAACCTAAATCCCTCTATCTTTTGAAACTACAATGATAGAAACAACGGCAGCTCAATCCTTTTCTTGTGTGAAACCCCCACCCCCAAAAATAAAGCAGTTAAATAGGATGAGGAAAAATAATAACCACCTTTAACTTAATGTTGTCCGTTCAAAACAATTATTGCAAGCAGTTGAGTCCTCCCAAAAGATCTCACCACTCCCAGCAGCAGTTTCACTATTAAAGTATTGTAATGCTTCAAGAACCCTTCCAAGTACGATGCAAGTTATTATGTCATACGTCATCCCAATTTGAGATTATTTATACTAAAATTTGTTCACAATTGGGGGCTATTACTTAGGGAATAATAGTTGCCCATATGGTTCTCAATTTGGATAATATTTACATCAAATATATCGGCCCACAAATCTATTATAGATTATTCTAACAAATTTGACTTTATTAATAGGAAAAGTGGAGCTGGGCATCCTTTAATAAAGTTGAAACAAACCCCTAACTTTTACCATGCATTTAATAAAGTTGAAACAAACCCCTAACTTTTACCATACATTTTTTTTGTCTTAGCCCAAACTTGTGTTGCTATTTATATGGGGCAGATTTATAGCAATTAAGTTATCATTTTAACATAATATTATAAGCCACTTTGGAGACTATTTATTCTCCTATAAATTAGCATTAGCAACCTTTATTAATTTTCAAATAATTTTACCAAAAATCAATATCTCAACTTATATTTATGTGTTTAAATATTTGTTCACATTCATTAGCACTAACATACCCACTTACATATAGACTTATATTAACAATATGTTTTTATGTATAGATGTATACTTAAGTACATATCTTAGGATTCTTCATGTGTAAACATCCAAACATAAGTTCATATCGCATGGTATACATATCAAATACATATTATTTAATCCAATTAGTCAAAGCACACAATTCATATTAGCAATTCTAAAAACAATATACAATCTTGTCATTATAAATAGTCATATACAATATATAGATATATGTACTCATTTGTGTTGAAAGAGTACACCCAAATCCTATGGCTCCTTCAAGGAAGCTCCTAAAAATTGACTTGAGCTAAATACCTCAAAATGTAAACAAGGTCTAACTTGCACGGATTGACACCTCAAACCTACCCTAGGCTCACCCTGAAGAGCTCATATGGTTTTTAATATTGGGTTCTTTGTCCACTCCCTTCTCCTAGGTGATATTCCCCCTCATCTACTAGAGGCACAATATCCAATCGTGTCATCTACATGGCACAAAAACATGTAGTTAATCATTTTCATCAAATCGTGTACATCATATTATCAAATTTAATTTCATAAAAATCCATTACATATTCCATAATTCCATCACATTCACTTTTACGAACAACATAGTTCAAATTTCATATTGCATTCAAATTAGAGTAAATAGTAAATAGTAATTTAGGGATGGGATGTAACACACATGAGCAAGAATTTTGTAACTTGAATATTTCTTATTTTCAATAGAGCAGGTTTCTTCACTATTTTCTTCAACAATTTCTTTGTTAAAAACTATCATGTCAATCTCTCCTACAAAATTTGCACATCCTAGTTTTGTTTCATACAAACAACCAAGAACATGACCTTGTTGGCTAGCATTGCAAATCCCATCATTTTTCACATTGAACTCAGGCTCAAGACATTGAATACAAATATTCTTGTCTTGAAATTTGTCATCAACCATATTGCCAAGACACTCCAGTTCTGATGAAACAAAATTGAATTCCAAGAATCCATCAAATGAATTTTTTTCATTCATTTGTGAGGGTGATACATCATGTGTATTGATATTGTTACACCTTTCAAGCAAGAAAGATTCCCTCAAATCATTATCACAAAACGATTCATATTTCTCAAGAGAGTGATCAGAATTCTCATTTTCATTATCTTTATTATCAACCTTCAAAGGTACATCAATAGTACTTGCAAGTATAACAATTTCATCATCTACACCACTAGAAAAATATCCATATTATGAAACATCCTTATCCATTGCTTGGATAAACCCTTGACCTTTGACAATAGGATGATCACCACTATCATTTTGAGACCTGATTTTTTTTATATAGTCACACTTAGCCTCAACAATTCTAATCCAACCAACTAACTAATCAAAATATTGAGGTTTTAATTCCTTAGGAAAGGTACTAATCTTTGACTCATAAATGTTACAAAATAGGTCAATACATACCGAATCTTTAGGTCTCAAGCTTTTAGGAATTTCCAACAAGGCATCCAAGAACCTTGCTAATAATTCATATGGTAATTCCCCATCCTATCTATTCATGCTAGATAGTCTTTGAATACGCAACATTTGATCATCATTACTTAAAATTTGTTGGCATTCATCTTTTATTTGTCCATGATTAACACGATGTGAGGCTGAACAAGATAATGAATCAAAAGCATCATCATCTTGATCATCCCTTTCATCCTTATTTATTACATTTATATGTTGCATATTAGGACAACAAACACTTGCAACCATATATACCCTCATCATTGAATACTTCATAGTATTTTCAATATCCATCGCAATGTGTTATGTCTGATGTAATGTTTTGGGCTTCTTATCTCTCATCAAGTAACCCACTTCATCATCATATGCACCTAAAGACACAATTCAACATTCTCCATCAATAGGTCTCATGTGTTCAGGAATATCTCTTACTGCTTTTACAAATATGAGGTTAAAAGTAGGGACCAACTCCTCTTCATCCCTTTGGATATCCATAAATATTTTTCTTATCGCATGTGGACTAACCCTTTCACCAAATTGTTCCACAAATGCTATCATGAAGTTGTTCCATGAAGCTATAGAACAAGCTAGGAGATATAAAAAACCAATCCCAAGAATATTCTTTTAAAGACTGAGAAAAATGCTTCATGAAAACATCCTTGTGATCTATCTCAAAATCTCCCATGAAATCCATGAATTAATTGAAATTTTTAGAAGGTGATTCAAAACAATTTTCTATAAATTTTGGAAAATGTTTCTTAATATCATTAGGAATCTTGTTAGGGAAACCTTGAATACCACTAAAAATCAACTTCTTATATCTCTCAATAGAGAATTTCCTTTGATGGAACGATAAAGGTTGCATGCCCTGCATGATTTTACTTGATGTTCCACAAGGAAATACATGGGAATGATAAATTTCTCTTGTATTCCTATTCAATCCTTAAGTATCAACTTCATAGTTGGTTGTCTATTGCCTCATTCCTTAATTTAATCATCATTTTAAAATGTATAGCTCAAACACATGTATGCTTTAAGTCTTTCTAAGAGGAAAATAGGCATATTTCTTCAACCCAATATAGATATTATAAATTGCACCTTGGAATTATGTAGAATACCACCCTTCCCTATGTTAGTGCTCAATCCACTTAATAGGGAACAATTTTTTTCCAGATCATGCAATATGGCTTTCATACAAATTTAGATTCCATGAAAACCAAAATAGGGGAAATACTTGGATATGATTACAATCGTCTTAAATTATGCTTTTGATTGGAAAATTTTATAGCTCTGAAGCTATCATCACAATTCCTTTTGGTTCTTTGCATAAAATCACCACCTCTACTTTTACAGAGGAATGAGCTTCAACAACATGAAGGATCCTTCAAAGGTTAATTTCATTATGAAGATTCCTCACTATTACAGTTCACGTGAATCCTCTACATTCTCTTATTTATTTAAAATTTTCTAGGTATCTTTTTCCTAAAGGTAATTCATCATGTGATCTCAAGTCTATCTTATCTTTTCTTAGTAAAAATTCATTTCATCACAATAGATTTCTTCAAATAATGTATACTGGTAGAAAGATCTCAAAGTCACCACCCACACTTAGTGAGAAATTTTATGCAAATATTAATGGAAGTGTAGTAGATCTTCAATCAAAATTTTCAAGGGATAAAAGAATCGTAGAAAATACATGAAAAATTTCTTAAGAATAACTCATCAACACCAAAGATACACTTGGAAAGAGAATTTTCCAGAAAAATGTAAAACCAGGGTATGCGCAGGATCATGATGGGCCAAAAAGTGGCAATATCTAAGTGATATGATGGTCCATGTGGCTGACAACTTTTTTTTTACCCAAAATTGATGAAACGAAAAGGGTTTTTAAAGGAGATTCTCAGATTTCCACCAATATAAATTATGCTTTACTTTGAATTTAATAAATAATTATTATTAATTTTCTATTTGAATTATGACTACAGTCCTGATTGACAGGTTGATTGAAAAAAATCTATATCTTTCAAACGGTATCACATTTTTTGAATCTAAAACATGCATTACATTCTGTGCTTCACATAATATAGGATTAAAAAAAAAAAATTGAATTTCGTTAAGTTTTGACCAAGTTAAGGTGGTTAGACATACAAGTTTTTATATTTTTTAAAATTTGTAATAAAAAAATCATAATTAATTATTTACTTGGAAAAAATTACAAAAAAATATGCATCACATCAGGACATGAGTCCCCTACTTATATCTAAAATATTATAAAAAAATATTATCATTTTATTATGGTTAGGGTGGTCAGGAAAGCATCTACTTCTTATTTTTTACCTAAAATTTAAGTAATACTGCATTGCGATTTCAAATTTTCACCAAATAGATTTTTTTTAAAATAAATAAATATAGTAGTTTAGAAACTACATTCAATTTTCTACATATTTTATTCTTACATATTTTTGAAATAATATAGATAAGTTATTCAATTTTTTATGTCAAGTTGCCTAACTCTAATTTTCTGAATTTTATTTCCACTTAGTGGCCTATTTTTTCCATGATGATCCTGCACATACCCACCATTCTCAACTTAAATTCTAAATGTATTCCTACAAATTTATCAATCTTTGGTTCCTCACTATTCTAAAACTTTTATGACTCTTTTAAGGAAAGATGATCTCTTATTAGGGTTTTCTGAAGTTAGTCCCCAATAGAGTCATCATTTTTTTGGTTATTTTTTAGAGCCAACTTGATCTTACCATTTACTAATGAATCTTCTAGAACCGAATATTCAACAGGGGTAAGGATTGGCCAACATACAAGCAAGGATTTTGAGGCCCTTACTTCTAGTCTTCGGCCTCTCTGAAACCCAAGAGGGTAATCCTTGTTATGTTCATCTGATATTCATTTGGTCAAGAAAATTTGTACACATAGATAAATTCCTATAGAGAATAAATACATAGCATTTATTAAAGACTTGGAAAACCTTTAAATAAAATCATATCTATTGCAAGGAATAAGATGGTACTTCAGATTGTTATATTGTACTTGAAGTTGTTTTAGATTGTTTTCATTCTCATTTCAAGCCCTTCGTCAAGTGCATAACTAACGTATTTATCTTTAGGATAACAAAATGAAAAGACCAATTCCTTGTCTTGGGGTAATGGATTCATATTTCATAATAACTAATATTACCTTATCAATTTGAATTAGTAATTAACAAACTATTGATATACTACATTACAATATTCAACTAAATTTGCCTATAACACAACTAATTGTCAATCATATGCTCTCTCCTTTCAAATCTGTGACCTCACATTAGCATTTAATCTATACTTTGAATCGAAGCAGAAATAAAATCACTCATTCAATTAAAGAAATTGAAGACAAATGAAATGATTATTAACCATTTGATTTATAATCAACAAGAAAATTGCATAGGAGAGAATTTTTTTTGAGACTAGTATTTTCATTTATAAATTGTTGCTACTATAAAAATATTTTAGATCATTACAAACCGACTCTTACCATAGAATCCTTACTAACCTATTCATATATGCATGAATTTACATTCTATTCTTTCATGAGCTTAGTTTTCCCACTTTAGACCCAAAACATGAACCCTAGTAACCGACCTTGATATCCCATTTATAGAAAAATGGGAGCAACAAGCTTCAATCCAAATTACCATTTCAATTAAATCTCATTTGGAAAAAAAAGCATTTAGAGTTTATACACCATCCAAACGGTTACATTTAATCATTTTAGACCAGGGGAAAGAAAAATTAAAAATTCCACATAATTGGTTGAAGCAGATCAACCAACCCTCCAAAAGGAATCGTTTATTTCCACAAAAATGCAAAAATCCCTTGTTCATGTTGACCAAAGAATATTCCCCACTAGCACCCAAGGAAAAAACTTATATACTAATAAGAAAAGGTATATTTTCTCTCGAAGATAGAGTCTAACACCTCTCAATTACACAAGCCAAAAATATATCCACGTCATAACCAAAGACAAAAACCATAAACATGTTGAAGAGGAAATTTTTTTGCAGTGGCAATGGTGTCATCAAAAACAAAAACAAGGTGGGGGCGCTACTCTGGTTCATCAGCATTAGAGTATACTCACCCGATCTATGTTCATGTTGAAACTGGAGAAGAAACTACCCCTCCCTCATCATTATATTCATATACCACTAGAGAAAGAAGGTAATGGGAATAATTTGTGTGAGTATCTCATCCATCACCTGAAGGGCTATTTAAAACCTCAATGGGGGAGTTGTGCTTCCTTAGATAAGCCTTGTGATACTTATTATTCTTCTTTTCTTTATTCTTAGGCTTAACTTATTCCTTCTTAACTTTGACCAATTCTTATGAAACAACTTGACTCCTCAAATTATAGGTTCTTTTCACACCACCCTTCTTACATTTATTTTGGGCTTGCTTCTCCTCCTTTGGTTTTACAGGAGCTCCTCTTATTCCAATTTCAGTTTCATGTGCATCATCGTGGGACTTAAGAATATTGAGTCTCTTAGACCTTCAGACCATGTTAAAAGATATACTGGGCTTACTCATTCTTATAGGGTAGAGCCTAAGGACTGAAAAATATTAACTATGAGAAGAATCATCGAACTAAACTCTTGAATTGAACTCGTAGGAAATAAAAACCTTGAACCCATACAATGTCTACTAGCCATAGTGAAAATTTTAGACAATGAAAACTCTTACTATCCCAAAAATATGAAAATCTTAAATGAACTAATGCATGACTCAAACAGAGCTCATATGAAAATTAACTTACCTAAGATAAACACTACAAAACCTATGCAATTAAAAATCCAAGACTCACATGCTTCGTCTCTAGCTCAAACTTCTCAACTCTCGATGGTTGTTGATGGTAAGATAAAATGGTAGGAAATCTGCATGAAGTAGGAAAAGAAGGAGCATATATCCATTAATGATATATGAGAGCCTCACACGAGTGAGTTGAAAATTTAGCCACTCAACTTTGAATTTTGGTTGTCGATCATTTTTTATTTAAAACACCATCAATGGTGATCCTCAAGCATCACTTCTATCTCTTACAACTTTTGCCTCAAAAATAGCGATACCACCTCAAAAAGCTTCCATGTTTACCCTTAATTTCATTAGTCATCTAAAATATGAAAATTGTCATGCATCACCATCTTGGTCCATGCTTTTAAATTTACATCGGCGAGCTACAAAGAGATAATAGTGAAAAGAATATTTCCTCAAACATCCCATCACTCATTATGAATCTGTCTTCCCCTTCCAAAGTTTGACCAGAGATGAGAGCATAAGCATAGTGAGATTTTGACCATTGGATCACCGTCCACCCTTTCCAATCTTCACCTTACATCATATGTCATTGATTTAAGTTTCAAATTCTAGATCATATCAGTGACAAATGAAAAGTAGTGATGGAACTAGATCAGGCCATTTACATCCTTCTTCAAAATCAACATTGCAACAAATATCGCTCATTCACCCCTCTAAAATAGAAACAACCCATTAGGATTAGGGACCTCATTTCTCATCACCAATTTGAACAAGAAAAACACAAAACTATCCATGATGAGCAATGTAAAGTGTAGACATGAAAAATATACAAGTTGATCCTACACACCTGATCCTGATCTTACTAACATCGCTTCTTCCTAGATCATCCCCTTTTCTAATTAATTTAATTAAATAATATTTGTTTGATTAAAATCATCATATTTCCTCTCTTAATTAAATAAATCAAATTTATGTCATTAAGTCATCATCTTCTATTAATTAAATAAATCATTTTGTTTAGTTAATCTGATAGTCCCTCTTTTAATTAAATAACTCACTTTATTTAATTAATCTCTAAGGTAATTTTATTAAATTAAATAAATTAAACCTTATTCAATTTGATCTAACATCATCATCCCTCTTTGATTAAATAAATAAAATAATTTATTTAATTAAATCTATCTCTTATCCTTTTGATTTAAATCAACCCATAAATCTAAGTCAAATGGTCACATCACCTAATCCCTCATTAAATTAATTAACCTTTTGCTTAATTTAATCATAATCTCCAAATTCATCTAAATTTTGCAACTTGCACAATAAATCAATTTATTTGATTTATTAAATCATCAATTTCCATTCAAAAGGGCATCTTTTGTGGAATATTCTTCCAATTAAAATATCATTTCAAAAGGGATGGGTACTTCCAACAAGGCATTTAATGCCTCTTACATGTCCTTGGCATTGAACCAAGTTACATTAACTCCATTTATTTTCCCTCTAAACTTGCCAACTTTTAAATTTAAAATTTGAATCTAATAGCATTTATGGGCACATTCATCAAAATATGCACAACCTTCTTCCATTCACATCTTGACAAGTGACACTTGGCCATTGGATGTTGAATGCTCCCAAATTGCTCAAATCTTTCTCTTTCTTCCAATTTTAAATCTATAATAAGAGACTCTTCCTCTCATTCATCATCCACAATTTGAGAGTAAAGTCATTATCTTCACATTGAGAACAACTTCACATATTTTCTTGAGCATTTTTCATCACGATAGCTAGGTTATTGCAGGTTTTGTCAAGAAATTATCTTGTTCTTCATCAACAAAGTGGATCAATCTCCATCAAATCATCAAGCTTACAAAGGAGTTGGGAAATGGCCAATTTCTACACATAATTGGCACCAATTCCCCCATGGGATCAAGAGTTTGATTTGCATTGAATAGGATTTAATAGCTTTTATTCATATTTGCTTGTGTTCATCTCATTTCTTATTCTTTGCAACTATAAATTGATTTCATGGGGAATCTTGATTCTCACTTGCATATGAACCTAATAACGTGTTTGTTTCTTGTGTTTATGTAGGTATAGGATTCGGGTTCACATTTTGGTGCTAGAAGGAGGGAAAATCTCAAGTTCTAATCACATTTTTGTAGAAATTTCTGTGTTTTTTGGTTTTTTTTTTAAGGTTCTAGAAAACTCAGTCATTGACTATCAAGCGGTGCCAAATTGCATCACTACCAGCCTAGTGATGCTATATTGCACCACTCCATATTTCAAACAATGTCGCTGGAGTCTTCTCGCCCACAAAAATTCAAATTTAAAAGTGCGTTGTGGAATTTCTAAAATCCAAACTTCATCGCTGGTCAAATAGAGCCACAATCATGGTCTATGTTTTACTGCAGAGTGTCATTGTTAGTCACCAACGATGCTATATTGCTCCACTGACCTTTCCAAATTGTGTTGCACCCACAAATTGTGCCACTAGGGTTGGGTAAAAAGAAAATTTTAGTTAAATTTCAAGATGTGATTTTTTTTATTTTGGTTATTTTGACTTCTAACTATTATTTTAGTCTTCTTTTTTATAGTATTAACCACTTTTGATGTAGAGACTTCTGAAGGTCATAACTTTTGACTCAGATGTGGGTTTTGGCTGAAATTTTACAAGTGGTTTCATTATGAGGTGGCATGTGGATTCCCAACTAACCTCAAATTGAAAGGTGGCCATTTTGGAACATTTTTGGGCCTTGAAACTTTCATCTTGGCCCTCAAAATGACAATTTAGTGTTTTTTTCTAATTTTTTTAAGTCATTTTTGTTAATAACTCGAAACTCATGTTTCCAATTTAGGATGTTAGTTGGCAATTCATCCTATCTTAATTTTAGAAATTTTTTTGAAAAAAAAAAAGACTCTCAAAGTTATGCATGCGAAATCACCAAAAATAGTAAAATCTGACAATTGTTGAAATCTACCAAAAAGAGAAGCTTCTTGATCAAAGGGTGAAGGAAGGAAAATGAAGGCCAAGGGTTCTTTATGAAATTGTTGTCTTATTTTATTAATTTTTTTTAAACACTTTGAGAGAACTTATAATCCATTTCTAAGGATTTGATTACCTTCATGCTTTTAGGACACACTAAATTTCTTTTCGGCTCTAAAAAGAACACTACAAAAGTTTTTCAATTTTTGCAACAAAGGGTTAAAAAGAACTTAGAGAAACTTACTAGATTTGGTTTGAGGTTAAAAATTCAATAAAACAACTTTGATCTTTCTTTTTGGTGCTCTAAAAATAATCAAATCATTGTTTTGAGGACTTAAAATGAACAAGTGCTTCTTTGTTTGTAATTATTTACCCAAAATAATATCATCAAAAGGATGTATGCACTTCTCTCACACTTTATAGCGATCTTGAGAATCAAAATCATTTTTGGTGATCTTAAGTTGTGTAAGTGATTGCCTTCACATTTTACTTGGGATTAAAAAAATGAACCAATCTTGCGAGTGTGAGTGCGACATATTGTGAGTGTTCTCCCTTTATTTTTCAACAAAGGTTGATCCAACTATGGGATATTCTTACTTGCTTTTGTTTATCTTAGAGGGACTACTTGATGGGAAAAATTAATCACCCTAGGGAATGAACCAACCGGGAACATGCTAAATACAAGCGACTTCCAACCGATATATAAGTGTGGATTCTCGAGGAAAGTTTGAGAATCATGAGGATTATTTTGATGAGAAGGGAAGCAATGGCCTCTTACCGAATGGATGGTCCCCCACAAATTAAATTTCTACATTAAAACCCATTGTTTATAAAAGGCCAAAATCCTTTCTATTTGTTGGTGCAAAAGGTTATGTCCTTCCAAGCTAGCCCACGTAATATGTGGTTCTGTTGTAGAGATAAAAAGTATGCCATGGGAGATTCATGGTTATTGATGCTTGGCTAACCCAAGAAGTGAGTGCACTGTAAGGGGGATCCAATGTGGTCAAGAATCTAGTCATCCACATTAAATATGCACAGCTGGAGTAAAATCCAAGTGGGAATCCAAACAAATATTGTCTTTACATCCTAGGATTGTGCTTGCTCTTGGAATCACAAACACTTTGCTTTGATCTCAAAACAGTTGAAAACAAACATTCACAAATCATCCAAATTTAAAACCCTTTAAGAGGGCAAAATACCTCTTGAAAAAATCCAAGTGTTGTTTCTTTCCGTAGGGATTTTATCCGTAGAGGTTTCTAAACATTTAGATTTACATCATAATTTTCCCATATTAAATTCAACAAATAGGAAAAAATTTCCTTGATTTCCCTGATTCCCACATAATGGACTTTGTGGGATGATAAGAAGTTAGGGAACTACACATATTAGTTTGAAAAGATAATAAAGAGAGTATTTGTGTTTAAAATAGCTCATTAAGAAAAGTTAAATCAATTAAACCCCAAATGTATGTGCTTGTCATCTTTTGGTCATATGGTTTTCCATGCAAACATTGGTCTATTGGTTTGAAATACTCTTAGGGAAAAGAATGTTCTTCAAAACCAAGGTCTTCAAATGAGTCTTATCTAGGTCAAGTCTAGGATCAAAATCATCACTCTCACCCATCTCGCAACCATCAAAAAATAAAAAATCATCTCACCAACAAACTCTTGGGAACCTTTTTTTGATGAATAGGCAGATATCTATATTAATATAAAGATATAATTACAAATTCACAAAAAAGGGGTAGGTGGTGAAAAGGAACACCCCGAATGTCACATGGGCAAAGCCCAAAAAAGACAAAATATCAATCACATGGGCCTAGCCTAGAAGTCCAATAATAAAAAATAAAATTAAGCGGCCAAGGTAGTTCCAGTAGATCTTGGGGGATCCTTGTCATCTAGATTTTTCCTCCATACATCAGCAAGGTTTGGAGTGAGGTTAGGAGGTGCACCCCAACCATCATCAACTTTATCTTCATCTTTTTCTTTTTCCTCGCGCTGAGGCGAGATTGCAAGAGCCAACCACAAAAAACTTTTGCCACTAGTAGGCCAGCCAGAGCCAAAAGCAGGTGAAGCATCAGAGGGCCACCCAGAACTGCCACCACCACTCCTCGTAGCACCACTCGAGTGCTAGCCCTGACTAGGACATGATGGAGGGGAATGAGCCCACCTAGGAGGCCGAGAATCCCACCAAGCAGGAGGTTGGGAGCGGGATTGTGTGGAGTCACTCCGCTTCCAGTCCCGAGAAGGCAACCGGTCGTGGGAGGAGGAAGGAGAATCAGGGATCTGAGCCATAGTAAAAGGGGCATTGCCCCAGTGGTCCAAGAGAAACTACAAGTGAGCCACTTCTAGCGCAACCTTGTTGGCTTGCACTTGAATTTGTAAGAGAACATTGCAACATATAACTGCTTTAGCATAAAGAGACACATTAACACCTAAATGAGAATGATAAAATATACAAGCATTTATGTCTTTCTAGATATTGAAGAGGATTTCCACCCTGAAAGTGTGCCAAAGCTAGGTTAACTTAGCCGAGTTTCCAAGTGGGTTCCCTAGCAGAACCATATGCCAAGAAAAGGGTTCCGATCGAAAAGGCCAAAAGAAATCATGAATCCAAGTCCAAAGTTGTTGAGCTCTTGGACAAAACCAAAAAATATGCTTAAAGCTTTGAGACTGCCCACAAAAAGGGCAGCGAGGGTTAGGAACCCCCAAATGAACAAACCAAGAACCCACAGGCAAGCCTTGGAAAATAATACACCAAGCAAAGTGGGCCAACTTCGGATTAACAATTGCAGGCCAAGTGGCATCAAACTATGGGAAATCTGAAAGCATCATTTATGCTAAA
This sequence comes from Sequoiadendron giganteum, assembly GCA_007115665.2. NCBI lineage: Eukaryota > Viridiplantae > Streptophyta > Pinopsida > Cupressales > Cupressaceae > Sequoiadendron > Sequoiadendron giganteum. Next base: position 152,970,903 of record CM021105.1, read on the forward strand.
ATTCTAGGACAAATAGAAATCACTTTGTTTGACTTAACACACTTACCCAAATTATCCTTGTGAGCGAATTTACCTCTTGATAAAATCAAACATCTTGGGGTCTAAGAGTTCATTATCCAAAATCATTTTTTTTGACTTAACACACTTATTCAAATTATCCTCTTATGTATGAGTTTACCCTATGATAACACAACTTCCTAGGGTTTAAAAGTTCATTATTCAAATCAATCAAAATCAAATCAAGCCCTAAATTTTAGCATCTCCCTCAAGGTTCTTTAAGATTTTTCATCATATGTATCATCTATCTTTCATTTTCATCATCACTTTGATCCTTAATCTATCCTAGTTCTTCTCTTTTTGTACCTAAGGTTAGATGAATTGATCTCTATTTTTTGGTGCAAACAAGATCACAACACAAGAAGAATATGGAAATCACCAAGGAAACATCAACTTCAAGTGATCTAAGTCAAACTGCTCCTGAAATAAATCTTGTTGGATCAAGCAATCCTCCAAGCACCTCCTCTCTACCATCACAAAATATTCAAGAGGAGGGTCAAGTAGAGGACACCACTAACAATGTCTTAGGGATGACACAAGATGAAATCCTAGCGATGGTGAAAAATCCCAAAAATCATTGAATTTTCAATTCTACGATGAAGTTATATCCCTCCCAATACATGCTTGAGTTGGCAAAAGAAGCGGATAAACTCCCTTCCGACTATGACATAAGAAAAACTGCGAAAACACCTCTTGGGATCATGCCTCCAATCCCACCCATACCTCCATGTCAAAATATCACTCAAAGCATGTCACAATCATGCCATCCACCACTCAAACCCCAAAAATCAATGTGAGTGTTCCACTCATCACAACAATCAACACCATTCCTGATCCACAGCCACCACTGCCAAAACACAAGATGGCAAATTCATTCAGCATCACGTTGTAAACTGCCCAAAAAAACCTGCTCAAAAACCAACAAGCTACATAGCTAGCTGCTCAACAAACACAAGAACAATTAGCAACACAACAAATTCAATAGGCACAACAAGCTAATCAAGCTCAAGGTATATTACAACAAAAACAACAACAAGATGCCCAAGTTGCACAAGCAGCTCAAGCAACTCAAGTTTCTCAAGCTACTCAAATTGCACAAATAATTTGAAAAGTGCATGCTTAAGCCTAGGCCCAATATCAAGTGCAATCACAAGAACAATGCGAAGAACAATTGAAAATAGCCCAACAACAAGCTTTGTTGGCACAACAATAGAACGAACAACAACAAGCATTGTTTGCTTAGCAACAAACATAAGCATTACTCGCTTAGAAAATCTTGCAATAGATTCCCACCACAATCATTGAGAATTATGATCATGATCCTTTGACCAATGATCATGTTGAAAATGGGTATGTGCAGGATCATGATGGGCCAAACATTGGCAATATCTAAATGATATGATGGCCCATGTGGCTGGCGACTTTTTTTTTACCCAAAATTGATGAAACGAAAAGGGTTTTTAAAGGATATTCTCAACTTTCCACCAATATAATTATGCTTTACTTTGAATTTAATAATTAATTATTATTCATTTTCTATTTAAATTACGACTAAAGTCTTAATTGATAGGGTGATTGAAAAAAATCTATAGCTTTTAAATAGTATCACAATTTTTGAATCTGAAATATGCATTAAATTATATGCTTCACATACTATAGGATTGAAAAAAAAATGAATTTCATGAATTTTTGACCAAGTTAAGGTGGTTAGACATACGAGTTTTTATATTTTTTAAAATTTGTAATAAAACATTCATAATTAATTATTTACTTGGAACAAAATTACAAAACAATATGCATCACATCGGGACATGATTCCCCTACTTATATCTAAAATCTTATAAAAAAATATTATCATTTTATTGTGGTTAGGGTGGTTATATAGACGCCTACTTCTTATTTTTTCCCTGAAATTTAAGTACTACTACATTGAAATTTCAAAAATTTCACCAAATAGATTTAAAAAAATAAAAATAAACCTAGTATTTTGGAAACTACATTCAATTTTCTATAGATTCTATTCTTAAATATTTTTGAAATAATATAGATAACTTATTCAAATTTTTATGTCAAGTTGCCTAGCTCTGATTTTCTAAATTTTACTACCACTTAAGGGCCCATTTTTTCCATGATGATCCTGCACATACCCAAATGTCTCTACATAACCTAATGAGTTAGAGGACATATCTCAAGAATTTATTCCAAAGCATGATCAACATATTTCACCAAGGTCTAGCAATGATCATTTCCAAAATATATGGACATCCTTTGACCTCAGGACATTTTAGCAACTTCCTATGCCTAATGAAGATATCCAAGAACCCTTTATAAGAAATCCATTCTTTGAAATTGACCCATGTCAAGAACTTGATCCAAAGCATGTCAAAATAAATTCTGAAATCATTCGAGCTCAAGAATTTTCATCCCCAAGCTACTACAATGATATAATGGACAATCTCCTATCTATAGAAGATGATCACATCCAAATAACACATAATCATCCATCTACCCATGAGATGCTTTCTTTGGATGGAAACATATATTTTCTTCATTCAGAACAAGATTCCTTTAGTCTTGACATTATTACACAAAAAGAGAAGGTTATTGATGGGTATGTACAAGATCACGATGGGCCAAAAAGTGGCGATATGTAATCCAAATGATGGCCCATGTGGCTAACGACTCTTTTTTTACCCAAAATTGATGAAACGAAAAGGGTTTTTAGAGGAGATTTTCAGCTTTCCACCAATATAAATTATGCTTTACTTTGAATTTAATTGATAATTATTATTCATTTTCTATTAGAATTATGAATAAAGTCCTAATTGATAGGCTGATTGAAAAACATCTATAACTTTCAAATGGTATCACTTTTTTTGAATCCAAAACATGTGTCACATTCTATGCTTCTCATACTATAGGATTTAAAAAAAGAATAATTAAATTTCATGAATTTTTGACCAAGTTAAGGTGGTTACATAGACGAGCTTTTATATTTTTTTAAATTTGTAATAAAAATTCATAATTAATTATTTACATGGAAATAAATTATAAAAAAGTATGCATCACATTGAGACATGAGTCCTCTACTTATATCTAAAATATTATTATCATTTTATTGTGGTTAGGGTGGTCAGATAGATACTTACTTCTTATTTTTACCCTGAAATTTAAATACTATTGCATTGAAATTTCAAATTTTCACCAAATAGATTTAAAAAATAAAAATAAAGGTCTAGTAGTTCAGAAACTACATTCAATTTTCTACAGATTCTATTTTTACATTTTTTTGAAATAATATAGATAACTTATTCAAATTTTTACGTGAAGTTGTCTAACTCTGATTTTTTGTCTTTTTATTGCAACTTAAGGGCCTATTTTTTCCATGATGATCCTACACATACCCTGATTCCTATTGTCAAACTGAGTTGTCAACATCAGGATTAGATATATCCCAAATTCAGAGTGAGGACATTATGTATGAATATATCCAACATTATCCAGTCAGAGAAATAGGTCAGACAAAACAGGATATTCCAGAGTCAGCAACACAACAAATTGAAATAATGTCATCTATAGTGGTCATTTATCAGAGAATGTATTCTAAACAAGACATCTCAAAAAACGGAGAATCAAATAATAGAGATGCTACTACCACCATATTGGGGGAAAATTTGTCTCAAGAAAATGTCAACATAGGGTGCATAAAGAATCATTATTGTGAAACCAATACCTATACTACAACCAACCACGTCATGAATCTTCATCAACCCATCACCCCATCCATGAGTTGGGACCAACATCAAAAGAAAGATTTGAATCAAATAAAAAAGAACATTATCAAAGAAAAAGAAGCTAAGAAGCATGAAGGACAAGTCATATACAAGTGGATACCAAAGAATACAAAGAATGATTATCCCTATCAAACTCCATTAGTCGAAGAAACTATGGGAAAAAATAAAAAAGGGCCAAGTATCCATCAAAGATGTCCACCAATAAAAAATAAGGCTTCTTAAGCAACATACAAAGTATATCAAGTTGTTGGTCCTAATTCCATGCACACTTTCATATCCACCTATCATTTCTCATCTTCCCAAGTTTGGAGAGTCAGAGGTTCCAAACTGTCAACCAATCCATCTTTTATTCCTAAACACAATCCATCCACACCTCCATGAATGATATACAATTCCTACATTGACCATGTATTGGAAAAAACTCTTCACCATAAGGATTCAGAAGGCACTCTATTGTGATGTGCTCATAAAGACAGAGTTAACTCCGGTATCAACAAAGTAGATAAGGAATCTTAAAAGTTGCATTCAAGTGCACATATCTTGGAAAAATAGCTTTTTCAAGAAGGATATCGATGGCAGATTATGAAAGAAGTATCTACATCAACACCGCCAGGCGGTTTGGCATGAGCTTAAAAAATTTCACCAAAAACTAATTTTTTTTAAAAAATCATGAAAATAGTAAAGATAAAAATCGTCCTCTAGTGAAACCCACTATGGTGGCACTTTGGACAACTACCATGATCGAAACCTAGAAATCATGCGTCATGTGGAGAATCAAGCATCTGTGTGTGTTAATTTAAGTGAAAGCATCTCATCCCATCCATAATAAATCCAAATTTCCCTCCATCTTATCCATAATAAATCCATTCATCCACAAACCATTTATCAAATCCATTTTCATCCCTGTGCATCCATGATCCATGTTATCATAATATTGAAAATTTTTGGTGCACGCTTTACACTTGCATATGGTAGACATGTTGATATGGGTCATTTTCATGGATCCTATCCTACCTAATGTTATATGAGCCTTGAAGCATTATCCAAATAAACATCCTCTATCCAAACCCATTATCTTATCACAAGATAATCCTTGGCATCCTTTTTATGCTTACCATATCCATCCATCCATACACCTATCCAAGCATCCACCATGACATTCCATACATTTCTATACATTGGGGGCATGCATTTACATCTTTCTTTAGGAATAAATCCTGATCTATATCCTCCAACTTATGTGGTGACCCGAGCATTGGCAGACATAAAATCAAATTGGTTAAGCATTTGTGAGAAAAATCACTAGCCCATGGCATATTTTGACAAGACGATGTTCCTTATCTAGCTCATTATTTCATCAAACATTAATCCAAAAAATCCATATCATTCACATCTAATTTTACACTTCAGCGTCACATCAAATTATTCAAAACATTTTTTTCCAAATCAAGCTTCAGAATCTCGATCAATCAAATCCAATCAATCCCTCATCATCTCAGGATATCCTTCCCAACCCTTGTGTTTCCTAACACTATGCTTGCACTATTGTGTATCCTCAACAATATTATCATCATCAAATCCATTGATCTGATCAATCAAACTTAGCTTGGTTTCCAAAATATCCCAAAATAGAGCACTGATATCATCACATATCCATATATAAATCATATAAATCATATCAAAATCCAAAACTTGTCGAAAATATAAAAAATCAAAAGTAGAGTCATCTAGCCAAACTACATCATCTATGAGCTTGAACGTAGGCAAGGTTTATCTTTGATCATCCACCGAGACATTTTAAGTCAGTCCTTTAGGCATCCATCGCAACAGAAATGGCAATCGGTTTGCCCATCTATCTCATCAGTAATAAAGTCTTTCGTCAACCGAACTACATCGTCTCTGAGCTTGAACGTAGGCAAGGTTGATCCCATAACATCCCACGAGACATTTTAGGTCAATCCTATAGGCATCCGTCGTAATGGAAATCTATTTTCCCATTTATCTCATTAGTAATCAAGTTTGTGTCATTCGAGCTACGTGGTCTCTGTATGTATAACATAAGAAAGGCTAATTTGTTTTTCAGTTCTCGAGACCCCTAGGATAGGTCTTTAAGTTAGTCTCTTGGTCATAAATCTTAAAAATACCAAAAAATTTAAAAAATCCAAAAATCAAAACAACCTCAAAATATTTCAAAAACACCAAAAAAATCCAAATATCTAAAAAACAGAAAATGGTGCATCCATTCCATCTCACTTTCACTCACAATAATCATCATTCACAATAAGTCAATCGTCATCTTCATTATTTGGTATGTCTTTCAAAAGAAACTCTATCAAGTTCTAAAGTGAATACCTAATTAACAAAGTCTTAAGTCTAGGTCAGTAAGTCAACAAGTTGATCAACTTGGAATAGCAATAGCTTATCATCCAATCAAAATCTCATCATCACCTAATCATAACATGTCCTATGAATGTGACCTTCCTACAATGGACATCAACATCAGGAATCACCATAGTTTAGTCTTGGCTAGCGATATGAAGAACATTAGCTTCCTTTTTTACTTTATCTATGCTTTGGATTTATCTTATTGCGCTCAATCCAAGGACCTCTCGATGATGTGTAAACAAAAATATCTAGAGAGGAAGGAATGGGGCAAAAATCATTATCTTTAGATTCTTATTGGATATTCTTGTCAAATAACTTAGCGAATACTTTCTCTGTTAGGTGCATCCTAGAAAGGTTTTCATATGTGAGGTGTGAACATGAATACTCCTATCTGATTGTTGAGTCAAATTTCATCACACTAGGTACAATGTCATCCTAGTTATTTATACCTTGATGCATCGCACCTACATTTGTTATCAAACATAAAGTAATTGGCTCTTTTAAAATCCCAACTCCTAGTAAGCAAATCATCATCATCGACATTAATAATAATGACTTGTTGGATCCTCTTCTTGTCATTATTTTCTTCTTACTCTTCTATCTTTACTAACATTTCTATCTAAATTTGGTGTGTTGTATCAAAATAAACATGAGGCTACCCATGACTGATGATTGTCTATACATCATCAAGATTATCTATGTCAAATATTTGATCTTTCTACACAATTATCTTTTGTCCTTTGATCAATAGAACCACTCCTCTCTCATTTTATCATGATATTGATTGTAAAATCAAAAATTTCCACTCAATCTCTCAAGGGGGCAATAAACCAGCATAATTCTTCTTGTCGGGGCAGTAGTGGGGCATCTAAAAAAATCAGAATTTTTTTGAACCTTTGATCACAAAATTTTATTCTTTGAACCAATGCATTTCTTCAAAGATAGGAAAAATGTGGACATGAATAATATACAAGTTGATCCTACACACCTAATCCTGATCTTACTAACATCTCTTCTTCCTAAATCATCCCATTCTCTAATCAATTTAAATAAACAATCTTTATTTGATTAAATTCATCATATTTCCTCTCTTAGTTAAATAAATCAAATTTATCTCATTAAGTCATCATATTTTATTAATTAAATAAATCATTTTTTTTAGTTAATCTGATAGTCCCTCTTTTAATTATATAATTCACTTTATTTAATTAATCTCTAAGGTCATTTTATTAAATTAAATAAATTAAACCTTATTTAATTTGATCTAACATCATCATCCCTCTTTGATTAAATAAATAAAATCCTTTAATTAATTAAATCTATCTCTCATCCTTTTGATTTAAATCAACCCATAAATCTAAGTCAAAATAGTCACATCACCTAATCCCTAATCCTAATCTCCAAATTCCTCTAGATTTTGCAACTTGCACAATAAATCAATCTATTTGATTTATTAAATCATCAATTTCCATTCAAAACGACATATTTTGTGGAATATTCTTCCAATTCAAAAATCCCTCCACAAGGGATGGTTATTTCCAACAAGGCATTTAATGCCTCTTACATGTCCTTGGCATTGAGCCAAGTGACATTAACTCCATTTTTCTTCCCTCTAAACTTGCCAACTTTCACATTTCAAATTTGAATCTAATAGCATTTATGGGTACATTCATCAAAATGTGCACAGCCTTCCTCCATTATCATCTTGACAAGTGGCACTTGGCCATTGGATGTTGAATGATCCCACATTTCTCAAATCTTTCTATTTCTTCCAATTTTAGATCTATAAATAAGAGACTCTTCCTCTCATTCATCATCCTAAATTTCAGAGTAAATTCATTATCTTCGCATTGAGAACAACTTCACATATTTTCTTGAGAATTTTTCATCACCATAGCTAGGTTATTGCAGGTTTTTTCAAGAAATCATCTTGTTCTTCATCAACAAAGTGGATCAATCTCCATCAAATCATCAAGCTTACAAAGGAGCTGGGAAAGGGCCAATTTCTACACATAATTGGCACCAATTTCCCCATGGGATCAAAATTTTGATTTTCATTGAATAGGATTTAATAGCTTTTGTTCATATTTTCTTGTGTTCTTAATCTCATTTCTAATTCGTTGTAATTATAAGTGGATTTAATGGGGAATCTTGATTCTCACTTGAATATGAGCCTAATAATGTGTTTGTTGCATGTGTTTGTGTAGGTATAGGATTGGGGTTCATGGAAATTAATACATAGATTCCTAAGGTCACCACACATAACTAATTTATAATTCAAAGCCCAAGAGCAGTTAGAGATACTCAAAACCCCCAGTGATACAAAGAGAAACTTAAGCATCACACATCACTGATATGAATCAAACATTTTGAAATCCATCCTCGATGAGTGATGGAAAAAGACAATGGATGAGACTTAAGTGAAATAATTTTCACATGCACATAAGTTACATTGAGAAATCGGACCGCCTAGGACAACATATAGAAAGGCCCTAAAAGACTTAAAACATGCTATTTCAAAGGATGTAAAGGCCAAACAAGGTCAATCGATCAAACTTATATAAAAAAATATTTCAAACCTAGGCACGAGTGGTCGGTAACATCATGAGCTTTAATGGATCAAGATATTTTAACATGAATAGGTATGAGAAATAGAAGGTCAAAAATGGATCATAACATTGAGAAGGGCTAAGACTTAAGGGTTGTTAAGAGAGATCTTGACAACAAAATACCAAAGAAATAACAATGGTAAAAACCCTAAGCCCAAATACATGAAATTGGCTCAATTTTGTAGAGTTTAGAAATGGAACCAAGATTTTTTAGGGGTTACATCATAGTAATTTGAGCATACAAACTAGAAACCTTAATATTAACTCATAATTTGCTAAGTTTGTCTTAAAAACCTTAATTTGGGACTAATTCCCCCTCTTGTGCATATTCGTCCATGTACAATTGGTTTTTCAAGATTTATGGGAATTGTATGTTGTTTTTTTTTAGTATTTGAACCTTATAGAAACCCTAACTAGGAATCATTCATCCATCTGGGAAATTTAGTCTTGTATCAGGTCAAAATCTACATTTTACAACATTAAAAACTTCATTTATGTGCTTATGTTTGTTGTTATCAAATCTCTATTTTAGTTTGTTGAGTTTCTATTTCATTTATTTCCTTAGATCTAGCTTAACTAGGTTCATTTAGTGTATTTATTAATTCCAAATGGCATTTACAAAATTATATTTTCAATTTTTTTGCATACTGTAATCAATAAATTACCTTGTTTAGAATTTGAAAAACTGCATTGCATTTGGCCATGGATATATTCTTTGATAAGTTTTGGATGTCATAAAAATCATTAGTGGACATGTCAAGCTATGTTTTTTGAAATGATCCTACTTAAATTGAACTCACTCATGCTCAATTAACTCCTAATGCATGTCCTCCTCTTGAAGTTGACATCATTGGAGAACATGAGGACAACATGAACAACTTTATAAATGATTTCCTTAACAACCTTGAGACTAATGCATCCTTTTATCCTTCCATGAAAAAACCAACACAACTTGAGATGTTTGGTCTTTTACATCCTTAAATTGAGACAAAAACCAAATCTAAGCTCCCTACAATGGAAAAACCTAGCTCCTCTAATCAAGAAAACATTCAACCATCCTATGTTAGCAAAGTAACCAACACATCAATTAACCTAGAAGAAATATATGGGAAAGGATTCACAATCTTAAGAAAATAAGGATCTGACATAATAAGTGAACATGAAATTAATAAACTCTTAGAGAAAATACCAACTGAAGATACCAAAGGAGTGGAATATCAAAATCCTCATTTTTGACATAAATGTCCTCCTTCCTATGAAAAACCTAATGCCTCATAACAATGATAAGAATGAGAGGATCATCTTAGATCATCCTCCTCAATATATTGGTGAATCTAGAAAGAAACAAAAGCTATATAAAATCAAGCCATTCTAGCTTCCTTGTCCTATGTCTGAAAATGGAAAATCTTTAAAAATCCTTCTTCATCATGATCTAATAAAATTACCACCTATTAGAGAACTTAAGAAAAAAAAAAAGAACAAACATGTCTCATTTTCAATACCATACAACTATTGGATATAATACTAATGAGTTTCATCCTTTAAAGAGGATATGGAGCAGTTATTCTCCTTCAAAGAAAATTTATCTTTATAATTGAATATAAATTACATGCATTCCACTCATTCCCATGTAATAGTTGTAGGATCATAATATTCTCACTATTATATTCTTTACATTCATTGTAAATTATTTAAAAATGTAAGGAGCTCTTTCTCATCACCTACATCGGCTCATTCTTTTCTTGCACATATAGGGGGCAATAGTTCAATAGTCTTGTCCTAGTTTTGACACTTGTTGTTGTGCCTTTGGCTAGTTTTCCACCTTGTGTATATGACATGAAAAATATTGGGATGTGGACAACCTTCTATAGGATTACTTAGATGTGCCTTACTAGTCTTTATGTTGTTTCCTTTTTTTTTGCTATGTGTTTGATTGCATGTGTGTAATGTGATTTCTTTGTACCATTCTATCTGCATTCCTTTATTTGTATCTACATTCCTCCATACATCATAAAAATTTTATCCTTTATCTTTGCTTTGTCTTGTGTTTTCCTTTTAGGAATGATGCAAGGCATCGATACATTTAAGTCTCTTCCATGTTGACCCAAATGATTATCCTTTATCTTTTCTTTGTCCTTTTTTTTTTTCCTTTTGGGGATGATGCAAGGTGTTGAGACATTTATGTCTCTTCCATGTTGACCCAAAATATTTCTAAGTCTTGTGTTCCCCTTTTTGGGATGATGCAAGGCATTGAGAAATTTAGGTCTCTTCCATGTCGATGTAAAATATTTTTACTTTTTTTGTTCTCATTGTATCATTCTTCTTGTTCCATTAATATTTATGTTTCTGAGATCTCTATAGCAACACTATAGCAAATAAATACTAACCCTAAATCTATGGATCCCTTACGAGTTAGTTTAGGGATTTCATTTTGGGAGCAACCCATTTTCATGGCATAGCTTCATTTGTAAACATATAAATTTCCATAGGGATTTCCTAACAAGCTCTAATGTCATTATTATTATCATTTATCACTTATTACTTTAAAGTAATTTCCCACAACATGGTGTGTATAAATTTCCTTAAAGTGGGAGCATACACTGGACTTATTCTTTTGCATATTACTACTCATGCTTCATTGTGTGGTCTTCTTACTTCATGTGATGTGTCTTTCTCTTTGTGGTGACATATAGTGTTATCTCTCTTAGCATATTATATTCCTCTTAGTGGCTTGATGTGGCACACTATATCCCTTAAGTTGTGAATCTTCTATTCTTCGATTGGTCCTCTCTTGAAGACATTAGGCACGATGTTCCCTAAGTAAAAACCTTACATGATCTAAGAAAAAACCCCTTTGAACATACCTTACATTATTTTTCATTTACAATAACTATTATATGGCCACATTGCATAACAAACTTTTCTTACCTATGGATCCGTCCTATTTGTTCATGGGTGCTAGCATACAATATTTTTCTTCTCCCATGGATCCTATCATCGGTGTTGTTTGGTGCCTTATCAAATATATCAAGAGGTATAGCTTTGGTATGGTTAGCATATGGGAAGCCAAAATTAGGAATGAATTTCCCATAGCTATTTGCTTGTCTATGTGGATGCATACCAATTTCATGTGTATGTGTCTTTGGGGGCTCACCTAGTGGATGACTTGAGGTTCCACTAGCCCCTGTGAGAATGCAATTTTTTTGCATAGTGGACATCATGCTTCACTTTTAAATGTTTATTTGACAAATAGGTAAGGCTTGATCAAAATTGTGTTGGATAAATAGTCGAGGCTTGATCCACCCATCCTTTTCTTTTTCTTTATTATTTATGTCTTTGGCAGTGTATGTGTGTGCCTTATTGTTGCTTCATACATCATTCACATGTGTTTTAGTTTTTCCCTATGTTGGTTTTTCATAGATTCTTGATCTTGTGGGCTTGATCATCCCTCTTGATCATTATCATCCTATCTCACTAGAATTGGTACACTTAGACCCCTCTTGATGCATATTTTTCTACTTTAATGTGAGTTTGACACAAGGTCATCCTCTCACTAAAGTGGGAGCTAAATGTAGTGTTGGAAAATGTACCCATTTACATTTTCAAACTTTTTTGGGCCCTCCTTGTTAAAATTTGGCTTCTTTATGCCTTATTAAGTCCTATTTTTTATCCACAAGCATTATTTAATACATTTTTCTTAGGGCAATCTCAACATTTAAGAATTAACAAATCATAATTCAATGTTTGAGGTTGAGTGTTCCAAATCTGTTGATTTGGGACATACGCCACCTTGAGCATATGGGTCCCACCTAGGTCTTAGGGCTTGATTTCAAATATTGCATTGCACTTAACATTTCTTGAATTTTGTGTCCCATATTTAAGAAATTGGGACTCATACGCCCCAACTGGCGTATGAGTACTGCTTTATCCAAGACCTATTTTAAATCAAATTCTTGGTGGGATTTCATTATCCTAGATTTGATGTCATCTTGTGTTGTAATTTGGGAAATTTTGGCATACACAAGTATAAATAAAAGGTTATTTCACTATGCTTCACCTAATATTTTCAAACTAGAAGTTTTATGCAAGCATTCCTAAAGCAAGTTTATGAGATCAAGAGCATTCAAGAGAAAGTTATCAAGCATCATGTCAAATTCATCATGCATCATGTGCTTTTGTGAGATAAAATTTGTGATGTAGATCTTCATAATTCAAGAAATCATTCAAAGACATTATCTCATATCAAGGACAAGAGTCAAGATCCACATCTATTGGAGCCATTTCACATAGTGAGTTCAAAAATTGCATATTGTTCATTCATCATTCCTTCATGGGTGATCCCACAATATTGGTCTACAATTTTTGGCCAAACTCGACTTTGAAATAGTTTTTTCTAACTAAATCTTCACTTTTGGGCACCTATAGTGGCTAAACCATGATTTTTTTTGAAAATGATGTAAACTAGTGATTTGTGAAAAAAATTCTATATATTCTAAAAAAAAAATAATTCAAAATTTTTGGAAGAAGATTGTAGTTATTTTTCCATATCCTTTAAAAACTAGTTTTTTGTAGTAAACAACATTTTTAAGGAGTGACGCTCACCATATACAACATAATTTTTTTTCCATGAATGATAAAATTCTAATTTTTTCAAATTTAGATTTTTAGCTATGATGTCTAGTGCTTCCAATTGATTTCACAGTGTGTTATTGAATATTTTTTCCTTAGTCAAGTTTTTAAGTCAAACCAATTAGAATTCTAACATAAACAGACTGTGTAATTTTTTTTTTGTATGTATCAAAATTCAATTATTATTTTTTGTTGGATCAAGGACTTCGGTGTTTAGTGCACTCATATTTCTATTTTTTTTTGATAAAATGATATTATTCCACATGTGTAGAATAGAGAGCTTGATTTTTGGTGAAAAACCTATGTTTAATAAAACTAAAAAAATAAATACATAATAAAACCAAAAAATATTAAAATTGTATTCATTAGATAGCTCATTCTAAGGACTACCATCATCCAGTTGGGTCTGTGAATTCTCCTTCATTTTCATCCTCAACCTGAACTTCAAAGGGAATAATTATGGATTTGTATTGTGCCATAGGGTGAGAAGGTGGGAAAACGAGGGTTCAAGTAAACCAATAGGATTCGAGCAAACCCCTAGGGGTTTGCTTAAACCAGGGTTCAATAAAACCCTTGTTTGATTGAACCCCCTTTCAAAAAGGTTTTTTTTTTTTTTTTTGGGAATGGTGGGACCTTGCATTTGATGGGTTCGCTCGAACCCGGGTTATAGCGAAGCCTGTTTTGATTCGCTCGAACCAAATAGTTCGTTTGAACCCCAAAAACCAATTTTTTTTGCATGGGGTCTTCTTTTGCAACTTTTCCTTCCTCACTTGAATTGTAAACCACTTTTGTGGGTTTACCCTCATGTTATTCTACTCCATTTAAATGTTTAATTACCAAAATAGGGTTTGACTAAGGAAAAATCCTATTCCCTAACACAACAAAATTTTTCCCTCTTCATGTGTGATTATAGATCTAAGTGATTTGGAGCTTGAATATCTTTTAAAGATAAACTTGCAAGATTCAAGAAAGTTGTCAAAGTTGTCAAGAAGTTGTCATGTTCACAGAAACTCACCCATATGCCAAAATTCATTCTTTTAGGCTTGGAGATCGGACAAGACAAAAGATATAGAAGTTCACTAAAGGCTACAATTTTTTTAGTGAAACCCTAATACTAGGATTAAACTTTTGCTCTAGACGTATGAGTCCCAGTATACCCCGTTTTTCTTGTTTATGTAGATCCTGATTTTTCAGCAAAAGATTCTACATTCTACCTAGATTCTTGTAGCAGCACTAAATTTCCCAGTCTAGCATATGAGTCCCAATGTACTTCAGAAACAACAATTTTTTACGATTTCATATCTTGTTTAGACATCTCCTATCCTCTAGGTACTTCCTTTTCTTTTTCTCTCTATCAACTAATTTGAATTCAAAATTTAAGTTTCTAGGGTTTAGCACATTAGAATTTACATTGCTCCTTTCAAGCTTCATTTTAATGGTTAACCCCCCTTTTAATCACACCTAAGTAAACCTCCTACTGGTTCTATTATTAGTCCTCCCATTCCCTTAATTGAATCTCTTGGTTGAGGGATCTTGGTTTCCTATTGGACTGAGAGTGAAATAGGTTCTAAGTCCCTAGTTCTATCTATAAAAATTTGGACACCTATTTCATTCAGTTTATACACCAAATATATATTTTGGAATTAAGTTACTAAAAAAACTCATTAATGAGATTATCAATCATAGGAATGGAGTACCTAATCATCCTTTTTATGTATTTATTTGTAATTTGCAGAAATCTTCATGTAACCATTATATTACTTCATAAGGACAACTAAAGAAAATAGTGGGATGTGGGATAGATTTTATGTGTCCCATTTTAAAAAATCATTAAACTACTCCTTTATGTCAAAAAGTGGTGGCATGTAATTCTCATGACATGGTTATATCTTGATTCAAAAGTATAAATATTTTGAATCCTCTAGATGGTAATAGTATCCAATATTTATTATTGAGGATCATATTATTTTTATTTAAAAAAATTAAATATAAAAAATATTGATTATGGGTCACTTACCAAGAAAAATATAATGTATACCCTCCACCACCAAGAAAAATTATATCCAATAGAAATATATTTTAGAAGAAGCTATCTTAACTATAAACACTCCCCTAGATTCATTAGAAACACCTTCAAGCACCATATATACTCCTTTAAAAACAAACTCAAGCTCCTTTTGTTGATAAATCAATAGAAGCTCGTCAATATAAAATAACCATTATACACATGTAAAAATATCAATTATCATAGAATAAAATGCATTACATACCTTATTCTCATCTATAGATACATTGGTTGGTTATCTTAACTAGGTGTGTGGTTTGATAAATTTGATAAGAATAAGTATATTAAACCCAACATAAAATTTAACCTTAGTGTATCTCACATATTCTTTAATTTTTATTTCTTTTGTTAAAACATTAGAATCCAAACCATCATGCCCATCATGCCTAGTAAATTCTAAAACTTGTATCTCTATGTCATTTTTGGAAAAAAATTCCCTTCATATTTTAATCATTATTAGAATTCCTATCATAATAAAGGGAATCTGAAGTGATATCGTATGAAACTAGTAAAATAAATATTTTTCACTACTATCCTTTATATCAAAGAGTCAATAAAAAAATTAACTTTCTATTGTTCAATTATAAAGTTCTAAAATATTTCAATAAATGCTACATTCTTGTGACCCATTGTTTTAGAAGGAATATTAGAAGAAGAAAAAATACCTTTCACAAATTTATGCTTAATCAATGCATCTAATTCATTAATAAATTTCATTTGATGATACCTCAACCTTTTCAAGATTCAAAATTTTAATAAGAATATTTTGGGCATTATAATTCACCAAAATAATGCAATCATTAAAATGAATAAATGATTTTTTCATTGATATAATTCATAGCTTCAACCACTATAACTTATTGTGGCTCTATATGTAAACTTTATTCTTTTTTAAGATCATTTTATTTTATTTGTGCTCAATTATCCTCTTTAAAAAATGATTCTTTCGACTCTTACTCCTTTATCTCCTCTATAGTAAATTCTAGTTTTTCTCTTCATTTTCCAAATTTCATATGAAACTATATAGTTCTCTTTTTTATGTCAAGTAACTCTAAAAATTTAGTGTATCTCTAAAAGCTTCAAACTTACCTTGGTAATTTTCAAGGATTTTGGCATCCTCAAGTTTGTTCATTCTAATATTCCAAAATAAATATTTACTCTACTTATTCCATATAAATTTTCTTAAGTACCTTTTGAATAGGATTTGAATTTATTTTTCTCAAATCTCCCTTCATGGTACAATATATGTTTCTAACTAGAAAAAAACAAAAAATAAATCTACCCTTTAGGACAATAAGATCAAAGAAAATAAATCTTTTCAATAGAAATTTTAGATATGGTATAACATAAGAAAAAAGTTAAAATGTGATAATTTTTTAATTAAGGAAAAGTAGGTTTTGAAGGGGTCCCAAAACCCTTTAACAACAAAGAGAAGATAGATAAGGCATGATAAAGTTCAGAAAAAAAAATAGAAAGTTTCCAACAAAGATAAAAACAAAAACCAATAAAGAGACAACACAACACAAAACCAACGGGGACCCAACGTAGATCCAACCGTTAAGCTAGGTTGCTCAAGATACCTACCACCTCCTTCTCGATATTTTTCATTTCTATAGCTTCTTTCTTAATTTCCTGAATATCAATAGGGGTATTGTTATCATTCCTTTTCAGGTTAGTTCTAGTTATTTTGCATGACCCTACACCCTCTACCAAGATTTTTTCTTTCTCACCTTCCACCTCCACAACAGTCCTTACCTGATAGGCATTTTCCAAATTCTCAACCATCATGTTCATGGTACTTGTAGTGGACTTCAGGATCTTGTGGCTCGTTTCCAAGACTTTCCAAATTGACTCTTTAACATTCTTAAGTTTTTCCTCCTTGTTAGATAGCTTTCCATCGTGACTACTCTTGAATTTTTGCAAGTCCTCCATATTTTTCTTAAGGAAATCTACCAAATATCTCTTTTCATCTTCAGTCCACAAAACCTTCGCCTTATCTTTGTCCTTGTTAGTTTTATCCATCATTTCATTCTCTTCCAACTTGTTGTTAAAATCCCTTTGATTCGCCTTTATCTCCTTAATCTTAAAGAAAACCCACCTAATCAACTCTAATAAATCCATGGACCCGTTGCATCCGATAGGAAGGATATCATCAGGGAACTCACATTTTTTCTTAAAGTAGTGATCCTCCTCCTTAAGGTCACTAGTATACCAAGGCTTGTCCTTCCTATTAGTAGGAGGGTAGCAAGAGTACTCAGATGAATGGGTTGAATGAGACTCATCTGTATTTGTTTCATAGAAGGGGTCCTCCAGAATCTTCCTCTTGCCCTTTCCTTGAGGAGAGACATTGGAATTACCTTTCAACTTCATTTTATTAACCTCAGAACCTGGGAAAATGACTTTAGCTCTACTAGTAGAAATCATTACACTAGGTTTAACAAGGGCATTGGATTTTGAATTACCTTTATTTTTTCCCTTCCTCACCACCTTCGAGGGACACTCTTCCTCCTCCTCCATATTAGTCTCCCATTCATCTTTGTCCATATAGATAGCACCCAATTCCTCCTTAGTAAAGGCAGAGTGGGGAGGAGGGGTCTAGTGGGTAGGAGCTGACAAAGCTTTAAAATGTTCATAAATAAGAAGAAGAAAACCCTCCTGAAGAATGGGGTACCTCACTAGGTTTGAATTATGGTCGTGAAGAATAAAATTTAGCAAAGTACAAAGATAAAAAGGGAGGGAAAGCCTAACATGATGCCGAAAATTATTCAGGAGCACAAAGTGATAGTCGAAAACGCTTGTATATCTTCCATCTAGCATTATGTATTCCATAATCACTCTCAGAACATCTCGGGAGAGCAATTTAATCTTGGTGAAATCATAGTTGCTTTTGGTAGCTCTTCGTAGGTCCTCCTTATCCTTATTAGTCTTTGGAAAAAATTTAACTGCCTAGTTAGAGAGCTTTATGTCCCTATAGAACTTAAGCCCCTCCATGGAAATCCCAGTCACATCAGTAACTAACTATTCATTAATGGCCACATTTCTCCCAAAGATATTTATCTTGTCATTGTTCCATTCCTTAGCAAAAAACTTGGTAATATCCTGATCCCTACCATGAAGTTTTTCAATAAAGTTGGTAATACCACCCTTCTCCAGAAAATAAAAAAAATTCTCCTTACTCTTCAGCTATTAAAATGTGATGTTATTCACTTTTAAAATTCAATTAATCAAATATGAAATGCCCAAATTTAACTTTCCACAATTATGCTCAAAAAATTAATCAATTATTGTACACAAGTAAAAAAAATACAACAATGATGAAAGTAGTATATATTGATAATATATTAAAAAAATGATATAAATAAAGCTAAATATTCAAGCAAACATGAAAATATAATTATCGATATTTTTCTTTCTTTCAAAATATTCACTCTCACCAAAATATATAGGAAAAATATTTTTAGAAAATGTAATAAAAACACACATACTCACTCAACCAGAAAGTTGAAGATAACTAATATGAATATAATGAATATTAAAAAACTACTAAAATTTATAAGTAGCATCAGTAAAATGTATATATGGACTTCTAATGAATCCTTATAATTTTGGAACTCATTAACTCACAAAATTTATAGTTAACTCACTATAAATTACTAGGAAATGAAAATAATTAATGAAGCACAAATGAAACATTTGTGTGATATTTGTGCATTACCAAATAATATGATATATCTTAGAAATATTTACAAAAAATCAGAAATATAGCATACCACTTTGTTGGGGTCACCTGTAATAATCATGTAATATGATATGAATTCAATAGTTGATGATAGGATGATATAGAGGAAAGTTTTCATATTTATAGGCTAAAATATGTAGACATGTTGCTTCATCCTAATTAAGAGGTATTAATTTATTAACTAATATTTATGTTAAGGTTAAGCATGCCACAAGTGCTCATCCTTAGCAATATATAATATATACTTAGGAATATATCATATTATGATCATAAAATTCCTTTCCCCTTTATAAAAGTATTTCCCTCAACGCTTAGAAACTCTAGAAAAAAATTATGAACCATTCATTGTTCCATGTTGCATTTTTAGTTGGAAAATTCTTACACATGATTAAGAATTTTGAGGTGGATCTATTTTTGAATCTAATTTTTGAAATTCCATTATTTTTTATATATTTTGTATGAATACTTTTCCTTAATATTAGTGGAAAATATATGATAGGTTCCAAAAAAAATGCATTGTTAAATAGTCTATACTCAACAAGCTAGATTACATTACTATTATTTGTCTTTAGCAACCCCACAATAATGCATATTAATATTTTACGAGTATTGTATTATAATGCCTAATATTTTTAAGAATATTGGAGCATTTATTATTTCACTTTTACTTTGTTGTCATATCCAAAATTCTACAACAAATTTTAGAATATTCAATTTAATACCTTCCCTAAAGAAATTTTTCTGTATATAACAATATGTATGAAAAAATATTCTATACTACCTTGTTAGCCCAAAATATTCTCTCTTCTTAGGTTTTATTTTAACATCTTTAAGTGATATCAAATATATTGAGTATTCTACTTGTTTCACCCTAAAGATACCTTTGACTGGTTTTGCATAGATTGTGTTTCCTTCCAACTGAATAACAATAGGAAATATAAACTGATGTAGGTGCACAAATAATATGATTTTATTATAGATATTTATAGGCTAATACACATATGGAGGAATTTTTTTGTTTAATATTAATAACCTCATGATAATGTTGTAATGAGTCAATAATGAAATCAATCTTTTTTTGTTAGCATTCATCTAGGAAGTCAAAATAAGTTTAGGACTAGTTTTGACTTTTTTAATTAAATGAAGATTTGATTGACTCTTTTTTGGGATTGACTTAGTTTAGTTTCAATGTATAAAATCAAGCCTTGTCTCTCATTATTTAAGTGAATATATATGTCCTTCTTTTGGTTTTTGAAGTAAAGAAATGATTATAACACCATTTTTTGTATCTGAGCAAGGAAAAATTATTGAAGGTCGTGCTTGTTAAAAATCCCTATAGTTGAAATAAAACATATATCTAGTTAGAGAATGGAGGGCTTGCAAAAAAATAATATAGTGTCATTGATTCATGAGATGTCACCCCTAGAAGACAAAAAAATTCCTGTCAAAAGAGTGAAAAAAATATATTGTTGCAACCACCTAAGTTGGAGATGCAAAGGAACCTATTCATTGGAAATTTTGGATTAGTTGCTAGAGGGAGGAAATAAAGGTAGTTGTAAGAAAATAAAATAAATTTTAATTATTGATTGAATCATAGGATTGGAAGATTTAAAATTGAGATCACTATGAAGTTAACATTTTTTTGAAGATATACATGCAAATAAATCTAAGTATTGCATGAATAGATCGCCTAAAGTTTGTAGAAGTTTTCAAATCAACTTTCTATCATGTAGTGGAGGAGGAGGTAGATGCCAATCCAAAAAAGAAAGTATTATTTATTAATTTAATTTGGTCTGATGGTATGAATATAAATGGCGGTATAGTAACTAAGTTATGGATTTGATTTCACACATGGAATTTATTGGTTCATGAAATCTATTGTAATTTAAAGAATTCAATTATTGTTTTAAAGAATATTTTAGTGAAGGTTTATCTAGAGAAAAGATATTGAATTAAAGGATAGTATTGAAGAATACAATTGTCATACATGTATGAATCAAGGAAGTTTTTGAAAATTATTTGAAAAAGATAAATCATAGATATATTATGAACTCGCAATTGTGAAAGGTCATTGTCATAAATTTCTAAACAAAATAGGAAAATTCAAAATATTCTAGAAAGCTCATAAAGTGTAGAATAAAACCAAAAAAATACTATGGTAAATTGTTTTATGATTTCTAACAAGATCATAACAAAAAATCCTCATTCTTCCACAAAAAAAAACTTGCACAAAATGAGCCTATTTTACATTATGAAAGATATTGATAAAAGAGTTGATTAAAATGTACAATATGACCTTTGTTAAATATGCAAGGTAGTTAAGGTAGTCATGTGAAAAAAAATGACCGAATAACCCTTCAATGATGGAACAAATTTTAACTCACATGAAAAGTGTTCTATTTAGTTGCAAGTGACCATGCAAGAGGTTCCTCAAAAATTGAAAACACTTGTCTCAACTTAATGAGGTGAGACAAAACTCTAGAATTTCTCTAGCTAAGCTTATGTGTGTTGTGAATATGAATCTAATAAGTAGTCTATACACTACCTAGCCTATTAATACCTCTTTTCATACCAACAAACCCCCTGAATAAATACTTAGGGAGTAAGCTAAACACTTAAAATATGAGTTATGGAAACAAGACCTGGTAAGGTAATCATGTACAATAATGATCTCTCACAAATGGAAAAAAAAGGAGAAAACCTAATGGGAACAAAAATCCTCTCCAAAAAATAAAAAGAGAAGGATAAGACCTGAAAAGATGTCCCATGATGATAAGAACATGGTGATCAAGAAATATTGAAGCATGTTGAATTTATAAACTTTACTGAAGATAAAATAGTGTTTTGTAGAATCAATAAACCTCAAAGAAATGTAGATAAAGATAGGAGATACAAAACACTACATGAGTGAACATATGGAACACTACTCAACCATGAATACATATATGCCTATAAACTTGAAAATATAGATAGTACAACATGATTCTAGAGTATAATAAATAAATGCACAAGGGAAATATAGTACACTACTAAAATATGTATCATGGTGCTCTACATAAGTACCAAAATCTCACAAAACATGATCCACTAAAATAATCGTCCATACGAGTGTTAGTGTAGGTTTTCTAATATTGTTTTTCCTACACATTATTAAGAATACCTTAGGTTATAGGAGACATGATTTATGTGAGGAAACATGGTGTAATCTATCAGTTACATGTGTTTCTCTCACCCACACTTGGGTGGTTCAGTGAAACACCCTCTTTTGGCCTTCTATGCCACCTCAAAAAATCACTATCTTGTCTTCTTCTGAGTAGGTTATGCCACATGTTTGGCATTTTCCAAGTAGGTATAACTCCCAAATAATTTGGTTATTTTTGATTTATTGCCCCTCTTGGAATTATGTGCTCATATTCATATATTTAATCAACACTCACCTCTCCCTCCTATCTAGTCCAGATGAGCTCATATAAGTTCGGTTAGTTTAAGGGAGTGTTGATGCATATTGTATCATTTTGAGTGTGATAATATCGTCATTCTATTATTTCACCATTTTCCATAATTTCATCCTCTTGCTTCTCTCATGTAGAAGGTTAATCTCCATTTTGTGGGTGATCTTGGGTGCTTGAGTTCATCAAAAACTCTTACATGGTATTAGAGCATCAGATCTACATGCCCCTTCTCGAATTTGAGAGATTTGTGAGTATTTTAATCAGTATTGTAGGTTGTAGCATGCCTTTGTTTGCCTTAGGTAGCTGATTCTACCTTTGCACAGCATTTTTTGTTGCTAAAAGTGTTTGTTTAACATTTGATCCATATTTTTATATATTTTAAAGAAAATCTGCCATCTGGGTTTTGTGTGCAGCAGAAAAAAACCATCTAGGTCGTTAGTATTTTTTGCATTTAGGTTATATATTTTTCAGAAACTAAATCAGAATGTTTCAATAAACCCCCTCTCTGTTAGAGTTTTGCATTTTGCACCTGATCTTCAAAAGATTTTAACTTGTCATCCAAGTTCCATTTTGTGGAAAAAAAAATATATATTGGGGTAGAATTTTGTAGGCTTTATAGTGGTGGAATCAATTTTTGCTCAAGTGATCTGGATTTTCCAGAAAATCAGTATTTCAGTAGATCAGAAGGACAATTCTCACTTTTGGAACTTTAAACGACTATAATTTTCACATACAACATCGGATTGGGGCAATTCTTTTTTTGAAAGTTGATATTTTTACAAGAACTACACATTAGTGCTATTTTGAAGTTCTGATTTAGAAGTTATTTTGTACTTTTAGTATTTGGGTCTAATATTGGACATTGTAAAACTTTGGTAACAACTCCAAAATTGTAAACACACTAGTTATAAAGTTCCACCATTATATATTTCTAGGGGGGATCATTGGTTGAGTGAATTTGGGGGGATAGTATTTGGAATTTATTGGATTATGGCTCTTGATTTGTCTATTGTGTGACTAAAGTTGAGGAGTTTAAAATGGAAATGAAAACACATCCCTCTTTAATAAGGGTAAATCAATCGAACTTTAAGTCTTGGAAAGATGGAATCCTAAAAAATTGTAGGTGGCTTATTATTTTGCCATATCTCTATGAACTAGCTCCTAAACCTTCATCAAAATGAAAGAGAGTTGTGTGGGACATAAAGATAGAACATATCCTGGGAGTAATTGGTTGTAGTTATGATATTGATACACAAATGGTAACTGATTATATTGAGATCCCTCATGACCTTATGACCAAAATTTGGGAGATGTATGAAAAATCAAATGATCCTCCATTCCAATAGGATCATGTTGTAGATTATCTTAGTCCACTTGTAGAGTTTCAACCTATTGATGATAAAATAGCTGAAACACTTTTTGATTGGGAAAGGTATGGTAGTTTTGATGACAAAAAAAATTCTCCTCCTAGAGAGAAACCTATTGATACTTCAAGTTCTATGGCTCCTAAACCAGATTTAGAGGGTTCATCTTCTTCATCTATGATTCAACATCTTGAGGTCGAGGACTCTTGTAATCTAGAATTGTAAGAATCATCTAGTTCATCATTTTTTGTGGAGACAATGGGGGATGATAGGTGTAGTCATATCACATGCATTAAGATCTCATCTCCTTCATCTATTTTTTTACATGAGGATGCTCGTGATCCAACAATTTTGGCTCCTTGTGATTCAGTGCAATAGGACATACATAGTCTTCTAGATGTGACTACTTGTGATGGCTTCATGACAAGTTTTTTAGAATTATTTGTGGAGTCCCATCTTACATATTTGGGAGAAAACATTGATAGAATTCATCTTCTCTTTGATGGTGATGATCCTTCTTCAATTGTTGTGAGGGAACACTCTGACCCTCTTGTTCATTCTCTACATGATCATTGTTTGTAGTTTGGTGTGAGTGTGGATAATTTTGGACAACATTTGATGAAGGCACCTTTATTGTCAAAGGGGATATCTTTGTCTTCATGTTTTTTTCTACATCCATCTCCACTAGGTAATGGATTTTCCTCTTTTCTAGTGTGGCCTAGAACACCTGATTTGGTGGTGACAACTTTCAACATTGACATGGGGACACCTGAGTAGAGTTCAGAGACATCATACATTTGCATCATTCTTCCTTCATATTCTTTTTAAAAATGGGAATATATCCTGCATGTATACTTGGTTTTATTTCTTCCTAAGGGGAGGAATATTGTTCAAAGATCTTGGATCATCTTCACCTTCTTGTGTTGATAATTTACCAATAATGCATGAGATTCTACATTCAGGGGCTTCCTTATCTCTCTTCTTCTTCTCTCTTATGGGGAGGGTTTTTTCCTCATAGGGCATTTTGGCCTACTCATGCATCATTGAGATCATTTCATTTTTTGTATTTATCTCTCTGAACCCCTAAACCTACAAATGCACAAGAGAAACAAACATGTTAGGTTGTTAGATCAAATGCATGCAAACAAGTATGAGAGATTCCCCATGAAATCAATCTATTCAAACTAAAATTAGGAAATGAAGAACACAATACAAGAAATGAAGTTAAATCCTAATTAAGCCAGTAGATTAGTAATCCCATGGGGGAATTGGTGCCAATGAAGTGTTGCAATTGGCCCTTTCCCAATTTGTAAGTTGCAATGTTGAGTGATTGAGAAATGGTAAAATATCCCAAAGAGATTTGAGCATAACCTTGTTACAATATATTGAAGATGATGAATGATTGAGTGAAATGGGTAAAATTAGCTCTCAACGTGAAGAGAGTAACTTTGCATGAAGATTGTGGATGAAAAATGAGGAGAGAAGCCTCCAATTTATAAATTTCATTTTGGAAGAGAAAGTGAGGTTTGAGCAATGTGGGACTAACTTTCAATCCAATGGTTGAATGCCACATGTCATGATGTGAATGGTTAGTGGTTGTGCACATTTTGGCCAAAGTGCCAATAAATGCACTTATTTTGAATATGAATTTGTGAGATGAATTGTTGAAGAGGGAAGAGAAATGGAGTTAAAGTCACTTGGCTCAAGGCCAAGGACATGTAAGAGGTCTTAAATGCCTTGTTGGAAGGACCAAGTCCACTTGGCCTTTTTGAATTCAAATAAAAGAATATTCCCTTTTGATGCTATGTGAGGGAAAATATAGAATTGAATAAATCAAAGTAATTGATTTATTGTGCAACTTGCATTCTCTAGAGGATTTTAATGAGAGGGATTACCTTAATCATGGTTTTGATTAACGTAATGAAGAATTAAATGATGTGACAATTTAGACTTAAATTTATGAATTGATTTAAGTCAAGAATTGAGAGGAAAAGATTAATTAAATAAATGATTTGATTTATTTAACTAAGTTGGAATATGTTAGATTAAATAAAATAAGGTTTAATTTATTTAATTTCATAAGAAGACTTTAGGGATTTAATCAAATAAAATGAATTGTTTAATTAAACAGAAAGGTAAGGTTAATTAAATTAAATTGATTAATTTAATTGAAGGAGGCAATAGACTTAATCAGATGAATAATGATTAAGAGACATAATGTATGATTCATAAAGAAATGATGTTAGTAATTAGGATCAAGTGTGTTGAGCGACATTTGTACATTTTCCATGTCTACAATTTGCCCCTCTTTGAAGCAATGTACTTCTTGCATTGATTCAAAGAATAAACTGTTGTGATCAAATTTCAAAATTTCTTAATTTTTTCAGATGGCCTACTGCTGCCTTAGCAGAAGGATATTGCTAGATATTGCCCCCTCGAGAGATCAAATGAAATTTTTGATTTTTTGGATGATCTCGCGAAAAAAGATGACAATACGTTCAATAGGCCAAACATGCCCCGGAATGCCCAAAAATAAGTTAAGATGCCCAAAAAAGATACAACACGGCCCTTTGTTGGATGAAAACAGGACTGGGGGACCAAAACCCTAGTTGGAAGGTCAAATTAAGTTAAAAAACCCTAATTTTCAGGCTTAAATAGACCTCAGAGGGTCACTTTCAATACATTTGCAATCTTAAACCTTGAAAAAATTGACAACTTGAGCTCTAAGTCCTAATCACGATGGCACAATGACAACTTCCTCTGCACGTGTCAGAGCGGGTACAATTACATCAATGACCAGTTATCATAGGACCCATGGTATGTACCCCTATCCAACTCTCATTTTTCTCATTATTCGTGCATTAATTAGGGTTTAGATTTGGTGTAGGCAGTGCGACATGATATAGCGCTATGAAAAAATGCAAAGTTCGGGCCACGCGGTCTTGTATAGAACCACTTATGGATGGAGCACCACGCGACATAGTTTAGGTTTCTAGGGTTTCGTTGACCAAACTCGGCCACATGCACAAACAGCGTCGCGTGTTGCAGTTTGTCAAAATGGGGTGCCAAAGTCCACCACGCGGCATAGTTTGGAACATTACAAACTGTACTGCTTTTGAGAACAGCGTTGCTTTTGCTGTTTCAAAACTAAAATGTGATACAAATAGCATATTTTCCTCAGGTAAAATGATGTGGGATCCTTTCTTTTGCAGGAGATTCATGAGGTCATTCATTTGTGAGAGTACTAGTGGCCAGTACTCAAGAGAATGCATGGTATGCACGTATATCTCTAGGAGGAGCTTGCGATTCTTGGGCTATGGCACATTTCATATGTCCATCCTATTCAAGCACATCTGGGTATGATGCACACCTTGGCTGAGCCGTGGCACAACAAGACGTCATCCTTTTATCTTCTTACTAGCGAGGCCACCATTACCCTTGAGGATATTTGGTGCATCCTACAACTGCCCATTCATGGAGCTCGAGTGATCTATGATCTAGAGAAGGGTAGGGATGCCTACTTTGGTGTTATGGGTATTGATGAGCTTATCCTTTGCGATGGTCAAATAGACCTGGAGCGGTACCGGGGTATAGCCCCTACTTATAGGTTGATTATGGTTGCAATTATTTTCGATCTTCTAGCTCCTGATCGACGTGCCCGATACTTTAGTCTAGGTTGGGGATTGGAGATGTGTGTTTACCGAGAGTGGTTTGCCTAGGAACCAGTACTGCTAGCCTCTTTGTACCGATATTTGCACAAGTTTGCCTATTTCGATGGTCGGGTTCTTGGGGCCGGATTGACTCTTTTGCACATTTGGGCATGGGAGTGGATCCCAATGCTTCGCCCTATTGTGACACCAGTTGTTATAGATATTGATTATCCTATTGTGTGGCACTACGGCAGGGCAGAGATTCACTTTACCCACATGGGTATAGACAGTATAGCCCACTAGCGGTCGGTTTTGGATGAGATGACAATGTTCATATTGAGGCCATTGATGGGTATAGGTCTGTGGTACGATGATGCAAAATAACTCTTCTTTGCTCATCAAGACAGATTCATGCAGGGGCAGGAGCATACTATGATAGACAGGTACCTTCCTGATAGGGTAGCTGGAGAATTTGGTGAGGTGCAGGATATACTTGATGATTAGTACATGGCCCTCTTTTCCCATATGGAAAAGGAGACAGCATGGGGACATCCGATTCTAATAGAGGAGGTAGTGTCCTCATTTAGATAGTTAGTGGCTCGACCATGGCCATATGATCAAGGGCTAGTAGACATAGGGGTGACTCTAGCGTACAGAGCATGGTTTCGACCTCCTTCAAGATTGAAAGTTCCTGGGACAGTGCTTCCACATCGGAGGCCTAGAGTCAGGGCACCAAGTAGGGGTCGGGGAGGTCTACCACCTCCTTAGAAGTCACCTCCAAGAGACCAGGTACAACATCCAGTGAGACAGGATGGGCAGCCCCAGGTGGTACCACAACGTTAGCTAGCGACATAGCTAGTGGGATAGCCAGACCCCCAGGATGCCTTGATTCAGCAGTTGCAGGGCCAGGTACAGGTGCTAACAATAGAGCGGAATGAGGCCCATCAACAGGTTATTGCAGTTACAACCAAGAGAGATTAGGCATAATCTGAGAGGGATCACGAGATTGGCCTATGGAGGCAATTAGAGAGCGTAGCTTCCACATCTCAAGGCCAATCAGTTGACATTCAGGAGTATAGAGAGGCTATCAGAGAGGCTGAGTACTATCAAAAACACTACTGACAAGTAGTGCCATCAGCGAGCAGGGTGCTAGATTTCTCCTAGCAGACAAGGAGGTGGCCGACAGAGGATCATGGTGACCATCAGTTGGGGGAGGGCAGCAGTTAGTAGGGCTAGCCCATTTGATCCTGGACAGTTTTACATTTTTTATTTATGGGCTGCACTACTTTTTCCTTATTGTACCATGTATTAGATGTACACTTGATCCGATTCGTATCATAACAGTGTAATTTTTGATGGTATATATATGAGATGATTCTCTTTTTATGATATGTATGGATGCATTCTAATTTGATGTGATGCTATGAGATGTTTCTCTTCTTATGCTTATGTGATGTAATGTATGTAATGGATACATTTTTTTTTTATGTTTTCCATGCTTTTTAATGATGATCCTATGTAATGTATGTTAATGATGGTGTAATGATATGCAAATAGTAATGGATGCATAATGATTATGTATGATGTAATTATTTCTTAAGATTCTTAGAATAAAAAATTTATATTATTACTCATAACTTAAGATAATGATATAATGCAATGTGCTAATGATTATGCAGATGCAGAGTGTATGTATTGGTGATGCTATGATTACTGTTATGATACCATGCTAGTGTGGAAGGAAGATAGAAGAATTTAGAATTAATGGGTTAGTTAGGATGATGATGGTGATTTGCATTGCTAGGAGATGGGATTTTCAAAGGGTCAATTACGTTATGTTTGATAACACACATAGGTAATATGCATCAAGGTATAAAATACTAGGATGGCATTGTACCTAGTGTGATGGACTTTGATTTGTTCAATAGATAGGAGTATTGTTCTTCACACTTAGCATACATACGTCGTCCAGGATATAGTCTGGACATTCTAAACATCTCCGGCCAAAACACAAGAAAGCAAGCTTTCCTGTGTGGTCAACAAGATACCTACAACATCCTCCCTACAAACCAACCAAAGCACGCATGACTAAGTTATTTTACAAGAGTATCCAACAAGCATAGTAGATAAAAAAGATAATGATCATTGCCCCATTCCTTTATCTCTAAACCTGTTTTGTTTAGATATCATCGAGAGGTCCTTGGAATGAGCATAAAATAAGATAAGTCAATAAAAGACCAAATAAAGAAAACTAAACAAGCTAATGTTCTTCATACTGCTAGACAAGACTAACTACTTTGGGGTACCTGATGCTTATGTCCATCGTAGGAAAGCTTCATCCTAGGACATGTTGTGATCAGGGTTTTGATGGGACTCATTTGGGTGATAAGCTATTGATACTCTGAGTTGACCAACTTGCTTGCTTACTGACTTAGACTTTCAAGACTCTAACGATTAGAGTGTTCACTTTGGAACCTGCTAGACTTTCTTCTGACTGACTTACCAAAGGGTGAAGGTGATGATTTATTTTATTATGAGTGATGATAATCACAGGTGAAAGTGAGATGAAATTGATGCACCATTTTGGGTTTTTGGATATTTTGAGGCTATTTTTGGTATTTTCAGATTTTACGACGAAATGACTAGCTTAAGGACCTATCCTAGGGGTCTTAGGAGCTGATCTGTAGATTAGCCTTGCCTACGTTATACACGTAGAGACCATGTAGTTTGATTGATGACAGACTAACTTGATGATGAGATGGACAAATGGATTGTCATTTTATTGCTTAAAGGACCAACCTAAGATGCAGACTAGATGGGCAAACAGATTGCCAATCCGATGAGCACCTAAGGACTAACTCTAACTATCACTAGGGATGATCAAAGATCAACCTTGCCTACGTTCAATCTCAGAGATGACATAGTTCGATAAGGTGAAATACTGACAAGACTCAATGATGAATTTTTTGAAGATTTACTGATATTTTGACATGTTTTTGGATTTTAGATGATTTGGATGTTTTTGATTTTTTTGGATTTTTTGATGAAGTTTTAGAAGATTATGAGAATATACACGAATTTGATCTGATGTCGATACATGGACATTCCCCCATCATGGTGCGGTAGACTACTTCGATAAAGGCAAGACAAACTGACCTTAGGAATATGCCAAGTAGTACTATGGTGGAATATGATATGGAGACCAGCCCAGGCTATGGTATGGATGCAAGCAAATGGGTGTATGGATGATTAATGGAATGTGATGGAATAGATGAGTGAGTCATGCAGATCCTGGTGGATAGAGAGTGATGTATTTACACTTGGTGCCTGTTTGCTAGGTTTTCACCAAGGTACTTGTCCAAAGCACCACCGAAGTGGTTTTCACTAGAGGATGAGTTTTTTCTTTACTTTTTACAATCCTTTTTCTAATTTTTTTGGATTTTTTTATTTTTCTGTTGTCGCCAAGAAGCCTTTTTGCCAAGTTTTCATCAAGGTAACCATTTTTTTAGGACTTTTTCTTACTATTTTTTGTATTTTCTATTTCTATACCTTGCAAGTTCTTAGGCATTAAACTTTTTGAGATGACAACTATTCATGGGTTCTTGCAGAGGCTTTCCCTCTGGTGTCGATAGCTAATATGCCCTTGATTTACAACTTATAGTGATGATGAAAGGTCCCAACCAATTGGGCTCAAAATTTCCTTTTCTATCCAGGTTTTGCACATTCCTTTGGTTCTCCTTTAGCACAAGGTCACCGACTTGGAAGGTGCATTGCCTAATCTTCTTGTTGTAGCTCTATTTCAGGAGATTTTGGTAGACCTATAGATTATTTAGGGCATCCATGTGTCATTTATCCAATAGCTCCAGTTCATTCATTCTTGTGACCCTATATTCCTCATCTGTGACGAGGTTTTGCAAAGATATTCTCAGGGATGGGAGCTCGATCTCAATTGGGAGGATGGCTTCTGATCCGTAGACTAGGGAAAATGGGGTGGCACCTATTGGGATGTGGATGCTGGTGTAGAAGGCCCATAAGGTGGGGTTTAGCTGTAGATGTTAGTCATGTAATACCCCTCCATTTTGCTTCTTGTTCAAGTTGCTTTATGCTATGTTTGGTTGCAATTACTTTGATACTGGATACATTTTGTTATGATGTTTTGATCGTTACTATTGAGCGACAACATTATTGTGGGATGTAGTTATCTGATTATTGTTTCACATGTATTATGGATTAATGTTGTTGTAGAGTTAACATGAGGTGTTAGTATGAGATTACTGGATTATGATGGATGTGTCAGTTTCGAGGAGTGTATTGGTGAAGAGGATGAGTTCGCATCACTTGCTTGCGAGCGCCCTGTGAATCTGTAATTCCTTCTTCACGGTGTGTATTATATGCTCGATATATTGTATGATATTGTTTACTTGGTTGCAGGATTGCAGGTACATGACATCGACTCCACCTGGTTTCACAGGTTTGAGCGTGTCGATCCAACGGTTAAGTTGAACGGGAGATAGTAGCTAGGTAACATGTGTCAAGTCTATACCCTAGCCTTAGTGTGTCATCAGTTGTGTGTGTCGAGTCATTGTTTGTCTTGCTTTGATGTTATTTAATTCTGAAGCATTCTTGATTTGGAAATAGATATTTAGAATAATTGCATTTAAATCATGTTGATGGTTATTTAATTTAAATAATGCAATGTGGATAAAATTTTATATTTAAATTAATTAATTATATTTAATTTATTTAATTAATTAAATTTAATCCAAGGGGTTGAATTTAGTTATTAAATAATTAAATTAATTAATTAAACGTGATGCAAGAGAATGGAAGGAAATAAAAGAATTGAAATTAATTTTGGAAATTAATTTATTATTTGAAATTGCATTTTAAATTGAAAGTGGGTTTTCCAAAAGTGAAATTGAAATTTGAAATTGAAGGTGAAATGAAATTGAAATTGAAATATCTAATTTGCATGTAATGTGAATTAGGGTTGTATTAGGTATTTTTGATTTATAAAGAATATATGTTTTAATTTTAGGGAAGAAAGTTTTTTAGAAAGAAAAATACATTTTTACAACAGGGAAGAAATTTTGGAAAAATTTGCACAAGGGTTTGAACAAAGTTTGATTGTAGAATTGATTGAAGGAAAGATTGTTTGCATTTGTTGGTTTTGGATTGGATTCATTGGAGGATTGAAGAAAATTCAGGAAATCTTTGGAGGAGGCTTGCATCAGAAATTCATCTCTTCCTGTAGCTTCTTGTACCAGGTTTTCCTCTTTGTATTTTATTGTTCTTGATTGTTTTCTTTAAAATAGTAATGATTAAAGATTTGTTTGTTAAATCTGTTTTAGAAAATAAACTTGATATTAGAAGAAAAGAATTAAATAAATTTACAACCTTTGTTTGTGAAAATTCTTGAGTGAAAATTGTGAAAACCTTAGTTGAATTTAAATTATTTGGAGAAATTGATTTTATTGTTATTGAAATCAAACATAGAGATTGAACAATGCTTTTAGAATGTTTTTACAAAATGAAACTTTCTGTTTATTATTAAAAAATGGATTTTAAAATTTGCAGTATAGTTATATTTTCATGGTAAAATGGTCTGATTGTGTCGCCTATAACTTTACTTTCACAAACTGGGTTTTCAAGAAATTTAAAAAGTTTTTGCATTTTACGATTTTCTAAACCCTGTCCAAAAATTGCAAATACCCAGATCGTAGTTTTTGAGTTATACTGGAAACATGAGACTGCTGTTAAATTATTTTCCCATGGCTGTTCTGAAAATAAAATAATAATAAATTAATATTTATAAATATTAATATTTTATGTATTGTTATTATAATATTAAAATATTATTTAATAATATTTTATATTATAATTTATAATACTAAAGTATTATATTTATTTATATTATTTTAAATAAAATTTGTATATTAGATTGGTGGAATTAAAAGTATAAACATATGGGAAAATTATTGTTATTTTAAAATGGCATGTTAAAGTTTAATTGAAGGAGTTAAATATTTGATTTAAAGAATGCATAATTTAAAATTAAATTATGGAATTTAAATCCATATGTAAAAGGTCCAATTATTAATTTGATTTAATTGGAAAAATATATTTATATTTTGAAATATTGATGATAAAGGATATTTTATTTTGAATTAATCAATTTGATATTCTGCAAAGGATAGAAGATATGTTAATGATTAAATATATTTAAATATATTAATTTATATTTAGTATATATATAGTGAAGGTATATATCCATTTGAGAGAATAAATAATATTTTATCTTATTTTATTCTGTTGTTTGCAAATTGGGTATTATTAGTGTTTTAAAAGAAATGATTAGTATGTGTAGAAAATGTATAGAGAAAGATATTTTTTAATAGAAGTAATTACTTGATTTAAAAGAAAATATTTATTTTGTTAATATGATTGAAGAAAATATATTGAAATGTATATATATATCCATGAGTATTTTCAATCAGTATTTACCTTGTTTTATTTGAGTGCGTGTAATTTAGCTTTGCATAAAGAATTTAAATGATAAGTTTTGAATGTATGGTCAAAATTGATAAGGAAAAGAATATTTAAATATATTGAAGAATTATAGAAATATTTATATTTAAATTTTTGTTTTAATTATGAGATTTAATTATAAACAATATGAATGCGTGGCCAAATAGACAAGCCAAAAGATATTTTTATACATTGATGAAATTTCATGTTTTTAAATGGATGGTTGATGAGACATAGACTCCGGATGGAAAATTGGAAAAAATTGTTTGCAATAGTGTTAGGTTTCATTAGAAGTAAATTTAGGAACTAACTACATTGAAAAAGGCAAATAGTTATTATGTTCTATTTAGTTCCATAGAGAAATCTAGTCATTGTGAATGGAATATTAATGGTGTCTATATAATATGGAGCATATATATTATATATATATATTCAGTGTAAAATTCATTATCGTATTTTATTTTAATGAGATGCATGCAATATATTATTGAATAGAGATTTAAAAATGGATTAATTAGTGTATATGAAAAATGGAAGAAACAATATGTTATTACATTAAAGTGATTGGATGTTTTAAATAGAAAATTGAATGAGATGTAAGATTTGGTTAGGAAATGGAAAAAGTTTACTTGCATGGATTTGTGTCGATTTAAAAGTAAATTAAGAAGTTGTTTTATTGATGAGGCAATCAATTATATTATTTATTAATTTCTATTTAGATTAATTGAATCATTGTGATTGGATTATGAAAGAGATATGGATTTAGTATATCCAAAAGTAGTATCTTCCTCATGCTTATCTTAAAAGATTTAATTCTTTGTATTCAGTAAAGGGAAGTAAGTTTAATTGTTTTAGATTTCCAATAATGAAAAGGGAAATAGGGGTTATGATTATTTTAGATGATCTACTTCTTTTTGACTTTTCAACACTACCTATTGAATGAGTATGGATTTAGGAAATCCAAATATTAGATTTGATTGATGACTTGAATGCTTTTGTTGCTATGTCGTCAAGTTGCATTGTTGGTTTTGGGATTTAGTGTTAGTCCTAAATTATAAGTCTTCCAGAAGAACTTAGAGGATAAGGGTTATTGAATCTTTATGCCATCCAGTTGTTTTCCCTTGGGTAGTGCATGGCGTCTTTTCAGTTTTACCCGATTTTCATGAACGGGGATGTTTGCACCTCCTTGGTTTAGGAGCGGATTATGGGATCCATGTCTCCTTGTATGGAGTGACCTTGTTATGTGGTTTCATCTTGTTGCCTCCTGTGAAAGGAGTGGACTATGTGATTGTTGCATCCAAGATGTTTGGAGTGAGATCTTTTGTACCTCCTGTGAAAGGAGTGGACTATGTGTTGTTTCCTCCAAGATGTTTGGAGTGAGTTTCTATTATTTGTATCCTCCTTGTGTTGGAGTGGATTATGATGTCTAGTTGGTATGCACTTGTGGTCCCCTTGGTGGATTGGTTGGATGTGTGTTGTCAAATAGAAGAGTGGCTTCTGTTAGGCGCCAGAGCCCAAAGAGGTAAACTGGATAACCTTCAGGAGTGATTTAAACAAGTGATAATTAAAATAATGTACTTAGAAGATTAGGACTAACTTCTCACATTAATCAAGATAATTTAATCCTCACTCATAGACGCAAGGGCTTGTTTAGACTTGGGATGAGTGAGAAGGCCTGGAATGACAAGATCAACTATCTAGTTTTTGCGAGAGGTAGTTGATTCCGCATGAGTGAGTATGAGTGCCGGGATTCGGTTGAGGCCACCAGGATTACTTGTGTCGGAGCCTATGAAGAATGCCCAGAGGAGATCTTATGACAAACCTTGCGATGACACTCTATCTATGACAACTGTTGTTAATTATTTTATATGTATGGTTCTGTGAACATACTTGATCTACTCTATGTCTGGAAGCAATGTGACCTATATCAGTGATGTTGGAGTTGTACTTGTATTGTATTTGATTTGTACTTGTATTGTACTTGAGTTGTACTTGATTCGTACTTGTATGGTGAATGAGTTGTACTTGTTAATTTATTTGGTTGGTTATAACAGTATGAGTCAGTATGAGTTTGCCTTTGGTTAGAGGTAGTAGATCTTTGTCCATGTTACTTTGTTACTATCTCCTAGCATGGGGGGTGGGCCTTTCGGTACCACATTGGTTGGGTGGAACATGCACCAAAACCATTGGGTCCCCATCGATCTTCAGTACTTGGTGGCGAGACATCCAGATGGACAGCTCGCGGTTCTTGTTGTATTATTTTGCATTGTAATATTTTAATTTGTATAAGTTATTTTATCCCTATTATGTTTATGAGGTGGAATTTTTGTAATTATAACCTTGAGTACTATTGCCTCATTCTGGGAATGAGTGATGTATCTATTGGATTAAGATAATGTTTATGAGATTGTATCTTGGTTGATTATCTTATTATGTTATGTGGTATTCTTATGATGTATGATGTTTATATCATAAGGTTCATAATGTTATGGTTATATGTAATATGTATGTGTGGGTTTAAGTAATCCTAACCTTGTAGCCTTAGAGGTTGTTATTAATTAGTAAGTGAATGTGTATGTTAAATGCACTTTATAAAAAATAAATTGGTTCGCTTAAGATGTTAATTGCAACTTCCTTTAGGGTTGCAAGGTGGGGCATTACAAGTCATGACCAGACTCATTGATTATTTTCTTAAGGATCTTCAAGATAGTTTTATTTGTAGCTTCTGCTTGGCCATTGCCTTGTGGATAGTATGGGGTGGAAAAGCGATGTTGGATTTTGAAATTTTCACACAATTCATGAACATCCTAATTCTTGAAAGGTGTTCTGTTATCAGAGATAATGGACTGGGGAACACCGTATCAGCAAATGAGGCAGTTTAGAATGAACTTGGATATCTTTTTTCTAGTGATGTAGGTCATGGGAATCACTTCGACCCACTTCATGAAATATTCGGTGGCGGTGATTATGAACTTGTGGCCATTAGATGAGATGGCTGAGATTTTACCTATGAGATCAAGCCCCCATTGGGAAAAGGGCCAAGGTGTAACAATAGGATGTAATTCTTGAGCTGGTGCGTGAATGAGATCTGCATGCTGTTGGCATTGTAGACACCTTTAGACAAAGTCATGTGCCTCTCTCTCCATTGTTGGCCAGTAGTATCTGGTTCTCAACAACTTCTTAGCCAAGGTCATACTACTCGAATGTGAACCGTAAGTGCCATTGTGTACCTTAGTCAAAGCAATCAGGGCTTCCTCAGATTTTAAGCAACGTAATAGGGTTCCAACGATGCCTCTATGGAAGAAGGTTTCTCCTAGGATGACAAATCGTAAGGACCTTTTGACAAAGGTTCACTTGAGGTTCGAGGTAATATCAGCTAGGAGGATTCCCAATCTTAGGTAGGTGTAAATGTCATGGTACCAAAGATCACTGGGACCAATGATTTCACACACATATTCTAATTCTGGTACCTTGAAAGTGGGTATGAGAAGCTACTCTACCAGGAATTTGTGTTTCAAGATGTTGCCCTTGGTATTTTCTCAAAGGTGATGTCGATGAATGATTCCTTGAGGCTTTCTACTACCTTTTTGTATGGTTCGAGCTTATCGTCTTTAGTTTGGTATTCACCGTTGACTTGGTTAATGATAAGCTGTGAGTCTCCATAGACCTTTAATGCCATGATTCACCACTGTGCCACAATTTTGAGACCTAGGGTTAAAGCCTCATATTCTGCAATGTTGTTCATGTAGGGAAATGCCAACTTATAAGACCTCGCTATGCAATCCCCTTGTAGGTTGATGAAGAACACACTAGCTTCTTATCCATGTTGCATGTGGGAGCAATCAAAGTACAATTTCCAGTGGTCGGCTGCACTGAGATTAAAAAGGGACTCATCTGGAAATTCTGATATGAGTGGGTTGTTTGTGTAGAGGGGAGCTTATGCTAGCTAGTCTGCAATAACTTGTCCTTTGATCACCTTTCTCTTGACATACTCAATATCATGTTCAGATAGTATCATTACCCATTTAGCCATTCTGCCTATAAGCATTTCTTTTGACAATAGATATTTGAGGAGGTCTATCTTGGCAATTAGCTTAATTTGATGAGCTAGTATGTAGTGTCTGAATTTGTGGGCTGAAAATACCACTACTATGCAAGATTTTTCTATTGCTGTGTAATTGAGCTCATGCCCCACCATTGTTCTGCTGATATAGTAAATGGCCCGCTCAGTTCCCTTTTCATCATGTTGGGCTAAAAAGGCACCAAGGGTGGTTGCCATTGCTGAGATGTATAGAATCAAATGTTTCCCTATGATTGGTGGCATCAACACAGGTGGTGTAAGTAGGTATTCCTTGATCTTTTTGAATGCTTGTTCGCACTTTTTGTCCCACCTTAATGCTACTCCCTTGTGGAGCAGATTTGAATAGGCGATCTATTTATCTGCTACTTGTGCTACGAATCTTCATATGGACTAGAGTCTGCCTTGTAATTCTCTGAGTTTCTTTAGTGTTCTTAGCACTCCCATATCAAGGATTTCTTTTACCTTTGTGGGATCCACCTCTATCCCTCTCATTGAAACTATGTATCCAAGAAGCTTTCTTGATTATACCCGAAAGACACATTTCTTTGGGTTGAGTCTGACCTTGTACTTTTCCAACCTATCAAAATTTGCACTTAAATTTGCTATGTGATCCTACCTTTTCTTTGATTTAGTCAATATATCATCCAAATAATCCTCGACAGTTTTGTGAATCATGTCATGGAAGATCAGTGTCATGGCTCTTTGGTATGTAGCTCGTGCATTCTTAAGCCCAAATGGCATCACATTCTAGCAGTATTTGCCCAAAGGACATGTAAATTTTATCTTATGTTGGTCTTCCTTTGCTATCATTATCTGATTGTATCCCAAAAAACAATCCATTAGGGATAGCATCTCATGTCCGACTGTGATATCCATTATCATGTCAATGTTGGGTAGTGGAAAATTATCCTTAGGACATGCTTTGTTTAGATCTCTAAAGTTTGTGCAGATGCAAATGCCCCCATTTAGTTTTGAGACTGGCACAAGGTTAGATAACCACTTTGGATAGTCAATTGGGCGTATGAAGCCAACATCCAAGAGCTTTTGCAACTCAATCTTAACGAGCAAGGCTATTTGCGGGTGCGTTTTTCCTCAACTTTTGTCTCACTGGCTTTGTTCCAGGGTAAACAGCCAAATGATGAACTACTACTTCAAGATCTAGATGTGGCATATCAGCATAGGTCCATGCAAAGTTATTCTTTCTCTTAAGAATGTAGCCAAAAATTCTTGTTCCTCTGCTAGGAGAGACTTGGCGTAGAAAGTGATTTGCGGTTTTTTTTCCATTCCTAAGTTGACAAATTGCACTTCTCTGCCAGGACTGCTGACTTTTCTTGATGTAGAGCCACAGGGGGGAGATTGAATCCTTCATCCTCTAGCACCTCAGAGAGTTTTTCGCCATTGGATGCATCATTTATTTTTATTGTTTTTTGATTAGAAAGTGCCATAGTGTGGTTTTCTCTTCCTAACCCTGTGCTTATTCTCGATATTTTCCTTTTGCGACTGAATGTTTCAATCATCTCCCCATAATATGCTTGGGTGTCCAATGTGATGTTGAAGCCTGCTTTGTGATCTCCACACAGAACTTTATCCCTTAGTCTCATGAATTCCAAGAGCACCTCATCATTTTCAAAAGAGTCTAGAATTGGCAGTACTCGTTGATCGTGATCGATGAGTTGCAAGTGTACTAAGGTGATTCGATGGGTTTTATGATTTAACTCAGTGGGTGAGGCACTAATCATTGGCATGGTGGAATACTCAAAGATCCTGGGAAGGTTAGATATGATGTCATCATCATCACTACTCGCATAAACATTGGTGACGTCAAAGGTGAAGTTATCAAGTGGGATACCTAGGCATACAGGTGGTCTAGGAGTAGTTGTTGTTACTTGAGGAGAGGACCTAACTTCCCTAATGGGAGTACCTCTACCACGTATAGTTATACTCAAAGGAGTATACCCAAGGCCAAGGTTCCGCATTCTTCTTTCTACAATGATGGGCTCGAGCTATCCATCACATTTTTTTCCAAGGCTTTCATTCCCGTTATAGCCCATACCAAACATCAATTACAGTCCTTTGCTAGTTTCATCCATGGGTAGGGTGGGGATGGAAATTTCATCTTGGTATAATGTGTTTGAGATGTCTCCCTCATCCACATTTTCTCGACTAAGATCCCCCCAACGACAAAATCTAGAAGGGTTTTCCCTAACAGTGTGGACAGGTGTTTCAGTTGGCTGAGGTTGTCCATGCAACCTAGGAGATTGTGGTAACTCTCCTACAACAAATGCATTCCTTTCATTCTATAGTTGCCGCACCCATTGTCCTGGATCATTTTTTTTATTTCGGATATGTCAGAGATGGTAGGTGTCTCTGTCGTAGAACTAGAAGCGAGGTTGGTTGGGTCTATGTATGATGTGGACGGTCCTTCATCATTTTTTGGTACTTGGGGGATCTTATAAAACTTGGCTTCCAAGTTTTCATAGTAGGTGAAAGGTTCAGGGTCCCCATATATAGTGAGCTCTTTGTTTTAGTGTGAGAACTTGATACATTGGTGATACGTCAAGGCCACTACATTCATTCCATGGATCCATGGGCATCCAAGGAGGATATTATATGTTAGGTCAAGGTTGAGGACCTGACAGGTGGTTTCCATTGTTATTGGTCCCACTTGGATGGGGATTTTGATAGTGCCCTGAGACACTCTTTCTTGATCATCATACACCCTTATCGTGATGCTTTTGTTCTTATTAATGGAATCCTTGGTGAATCCCAATTTATTTATGAGCTTTAGAGAACAAATGTTAAGGCTTGCACCTCTATCCACTAGGACTCTTTTGACTTTCTTTTTATGGATGAGGACTTGAAGGTGGAGTGAGCGGTTATGAGATGGTTATGGGGGGAAATATTGGTTAGAGAATGTAATGAGATTTGGGGTAACGATGTTACCCACCATAGCCTGAAACTGCTATGTGTCAAGGGTGATAGAGATGGTGGATGTAGCTAATACTTCATCAAGGATCTTCCTATGGGCGGTAGAAATTTTCAATAGTTCCATGATGGAGATTTACGTGGGAGCTCTCTTCAGTTGTTCAATGAAATTGTAGTCATAGGGGATGGCTTTTTTATTAGAAATGGGGGTCTTAGCTGGTGCCCCGATAATGGTAACCTTTCCGCCACATGTGGTGACTTCACAGTCATTGTTGGCTCCTTTGACATTTATTAATATGACCATTTAATCAACACATCCAACTATCTCCTCATACACTAGGTTAGCACTAGAATATTTTTACTTGCCTCTATTATTCCCCTGATTATTTACTTGATTGTTTCCTTGGTTGTGGTTTGACATCGGATTCATGTACATTTTCAAGTCTTAGTTTCTGGTTGGCTGCTCAATATTGATAATCTTATCCTCAATGAGGTCTTAGATGATGTTTTTTAGATGAAATTGGCGGTGGTATGTGCTTTGACCTTATGAAATTCACAAAGGATATTTTTGTTATACCATGGCAGCATGGTCATGGGTTCCGCGTATTGCTTAGAGTTAGAGATTTTGATTAGATTCTCTTTGACTAGTTTCTTCATTATGGACTCAATAGATTCACCAAGAGTCATGAAGTTCCTCTTGGGGGGATATTTTCCTTGGGGAGGTGGTCCTCCTTGATTACCCAAGTTATTGATTTGAATGGTGGGAGGTGGTTGTTGTTGTGCTACTACAGCATTAGTTTGCACATTGTTGCAATTATGATTTTGCAGTTGACGATGGGTTTGGATGTTTTACTTAGGGGCACTGATGACCACTTTAGCATCAACCACACTGTCATTTATGATATTTTTGTTCCTCTACCATGTTCGAGGTTTATCATTATAGTTATTGGATGGGTGGTTATCCTGTGGTGGAGTGAATGTTGATGTACCTCCTCACACAGTAAAGGCTCTTTCGATCTTGAGTGCCTTTGGGATCAGTTGATCATAGGATGTGATGCATTGCATTTTCAAGTAGAATGCCAAGTTTTCATCTAGATTGGATATGACGGTGCAAAAATTTTGTTCTTTTGGCATGGTCCACTTGCTTTGATTGGCCTTGGATCACCATCTTTGCAAGAAAGATGCAAATAGCTCTCCTTTTCTTTGTTTGAGTGTGGATAGTTCTTCCAAACTAACATCCACACCCATATTGAAAGCATAATTCTTAAAAAAGCTTCCACGATTTCCTCAAATGTTTTAATGCTTGTGGGTAGGCGAGAAAACCATTCCATAGCTAGACCAGTCAGACTTCGGGGGAATAGTCATATTAGATATGTGTCATCGTATGCAACCTCCATGCAATGCACCT
Organism: Sequoiadendron giganteum; assembly: GCA_007115665.2. Classification (NCBI taxonomy): domain Eukaryota; kingdom Viridiplantae; phylum Streptophyta; class Pinopsida; order Cupressales; family Cupressaceae; genus Sequoiadendron; species Sequoiadendron giganteum. Next base: position 153,013,589 of record CM021105.1, read on the forward strand.
GAAATTCCTTGACTTGGTTTTCAGGGTTGCCCATTCCATTATACTTTTCAAATTTGGGGATCTCGAATCCCTTTGGGAATGGTACCATGGTGAGACTTCTATCAAAAGGATAAGGGCACAAGCTGCCTAGTGTTATTGTTGTTTTTCCTTCTTGTAAATCCAAAACTTGTTGCGAGAGAAGTTTGATTTGTGTTGCGGCATCTTTGTTCTGATCGGGTGGTGGAATGAATGTGTTTCAAGGTGTTTGATGGGTGGGAATTTTCTGCAAGCTCTATTGTGCGTTCAAGGCTTGCTGGTATGCTTTAATTTGTGTTAGCAATGCTTGTTGTTGATCATGTTGTTGTTGTTCCAACAACGCTTGTTGTTGGTCCATCTGTTGTTGTTCCAACAACGCTTGTTGTTGGTCCATCTGTTGTTGTTCCCATGAAGATTGTTGTTGGTCAAGTTGTTGTGCTAACAAAGCCTATTGTTGGTCTAGCTATTGTTGCACCAACAAATATTTTTGTTGATCGATTTGCTATTGTGCTAACAAAGCTTGTTGTTTGGCTTGTTGTTGTGCTTGAAAATATTGCAGGGCTTGTTGGTATGCTTACAGATGGATTGCTTGCAGTTGTGCTTGGTATTGGGTTTGTGCCTGTTGTTGGGCTTGTTCTTGCGCTTGCACTTGGGCTTGAGCTTGTGCTTGTGCTTGTGCTTGTGCTTCTTCTTCTGCTTGTGCTTGAACTTGTGCTTGTGCTTGTGCTTGAGCTTTTTGCTTTTGCTTGAGTATTCTTTGTTGGTTGTCTTTTTGAATGGTTTGGATTAGAGTGGTGAATGAATTTTCCGCATTGGATTTTGGTGGGATTGGTGGTGGAATGGGAATGATGCCAACCGTTGTGATAGGTGAGAGGGTTATGGTGGTGATTAGGATTTTCCTTGTTGGAGGGGTGGTCGAGATGCTTGGTCCTTGATAGGGTATGCTTTAGGATATTTGTGTACCGATTGATGTAGTGGCTTGAATGGTTGCCACTTGTTGTTGTGATGTTGTGGGCAAAAAGAAGGAATTTTGATGTGATGTTCACATTGCCTATTTTTGAAAAACTATCGGTGTTTAAGGGGGGAAAACCCAATATGAGAGGTGATGTGGTTGTGAATGGAAATGGGGGAAGAGATGGTATGCTGCCCTAGAAATAAAAAGGATTAGCAACATCGGTTGTTTCAAACAAACCACCTTCTCCTTGTGGTAGAGAAGTTTGTATGTTTGGTTGACAGGTGGGTGACGCATGGAATGAAGATGAAACAGTGAGATTATGGAATGTGAGTGTGACGTATGGGTGTAATATATTTACCAGGAAAGAATTATCCGGTGTGGTGGTGGTAGCCAGCTCTTTGTTGGTCACAAGGCGATGCTGCTATACCTCTCAAAACATAGCACTTCCTTTGTTCACAATTGGAGAGGTTGGTGTGATGGCCAAGGTGGTGTGAGGAATTTCTTGATTGACATTTGACATGGGGAATGTGATTGTAAGAGGCATGTTCATACTAGTACTTGCATCAAGGTCAGAAGGGAATTGGACCTCTCCTTCTACTAACGTGTTTAAGTATTTGAACATGGCACTAACAATTTTGTTGTTCTCTCAATTTTGAACCATTTTTATCATTTTAGATTGTGTCATCCCCATATCCTCATTTGCGATGTCCTCTTCGTAACTCTCCTCTTAAGGATTTTGTGATGTCAAAGAAGAGTTGCTTGCTTGATCCTGCAAGGTTTATTTCGGAGGTTACCTGACTCACATTAATGGAATTTGGTATTTCACTGATATTTTCCATGTTCTTCTTGTATTTTGATCTTGTTTGAACCATAAAAAATAGGGATTGTTTGATCCTAACCTTTTGGGCCCAAAAGAGAAGAACTAGGGAATTCAAAGATCAAAGAGGTTGGTAATGATGATGGGATAAATGGATGAAGTGAGTGAGTGAAACCTTTTGAAGAAATTTTGAAGGGTTATGCTAAAATTGTTGGGACTTAGATTGATTGTGATGGTTTGACTATGTGTATTGAGTCAAACAAGATTGTAGTGAAGTTGTATCCGCTAAGAAGTTGTGCTATCCTAGGGGAACTTGCACAAGCAAGTGAATTGGCTGTGTTAAGCCAATGTGATTATGAACTAGCAAACCTTAGGAAGTTGTATTATCCTAGAGGTGAATTCATCCAAGAGATTTGACTATTTTGGCTAGGTGTGTTAAGCCAAGATAGGGTGATGTTGGTTTAGCCCTTTAAGTTTAGCATCAGTGATTTTCCCAAAGTTCACAAAAGGTTTGTTGATGGAATGAGATTTGGTTTGATGAATATATGGATGAGGATGAAAACTTTGATCTTGAACCTTAACCTAGATAGGACTCCCCTTTCACAAAATCTTGGTGTTGAAGAACATGCTAGACTTCCTATGGGAGGAAAGAAAACATTTCAAAAAAATTAGGATTTTGTTGATAGTATAACACATACAAAGTGGGATTATTCCTTGAAGCCTTCTTATAGAAGTTGTAGATTGTTCTTTCTCTGAATTCAAAAAGTCTCTCAAGGTGCTCCTCACGAGCTTTTAGACTAAGCTTCTTGAACTTTGGTTTTTGGATTTTGATCTTGTGGGAAATCATTGGGAACAACACATATGAGGTTCAATTTTGTCCTTTTATGTTGGCTTAATGAATTCCTTTTACCAAAGACACTTGCTTGCTTAAGTTTCAAACTATATGTTTAATGTCCCACTTTCTTTTTCATCCCACAAGGTCCATTATGTGGAAATCAAGGGAAATAGGGAAAAAGTCTCCTATGTTTAACCTTATTGAAACTAAATGATGATAGAATCCAAGCATTTAGAATCCTCTAAGGATATGATCCCTAGGGAAAGCAAGAGTGCTTAAACTCGTCAGAGGTATTTGTTATTTGGATGTCTTGTGAATGTTCATTTTGCAAATGTTTCTAGGTCCAAGCAATGTATTCTTTACTTCCAAGCACTCTTTACAACCCTAGGATGATGAGACAATATTCAGTTGGGTTCCCACATGGACAAATCCTGCTGCACATATTTTGTGTGGATGGCTAAATGCTTGACCACACTAGCTCCCCTCCATGACACACACTTCTCAGGTTAGCCAAGAATTATTACCCATGAATCTACCATGGCATACTTTCCATCTCCACAGCAAAACCACATGTATAACATGGGGTGGCTTCAAAGGACATGACCTTTTGCACCAACAAAATAGATAAGGTTTTGGCCTTTTTCTAAAAAAAATGGTTTTAATTCAAGCATTTCATTCGTGGGGGATTATCCAACATTGGCAAGAGTCCATTTTTGTCCATCTTGTCGAAATAATCCTCGTGATTCTTGAACTTTCCTCGAGAATCCACACTTATATACTGGTTGGAAGTCGCTTGGCTTTAACGTGTTCCCGGTTGGTTCGTTCCCTTGGGTGATTAATTTTTCCCACAAGGCAGGCCCACTAAGATAAACAAAAGTGAGTAAACATATTTGTAGTTCGATCAACCTTTGTTTAGAAACAAAGGGAGAACAGTCGCAATAAGTTTACTCACACTTGCATGTTTTGTTCAATTGTTAGGTACCCAAATTGAAATGTGGAGGCAATATTTTATGCAAGTTAGTGTCACCAAAAATACTTTTGATTCTCAAGATCATCGTGAGGCACGAGACAAGCGCATATGCCTTTTCAAATGACATTATTTTGCAAAAACAATGACAAGACACAAAGAACACATGTTCGTTTTAAATCCCTCAAAGCAATAATGAATTATTTTTAAGCACCAAAGGAAATGTGAGATTGCTTTGTTCAATTGTTATCCTTTAAACAAAATCAAGTATGTTTGTCTAAGGTTCTTTTTAGCCCCTTGGCAACTTTGAAAAGAAATTGGATTGTTTAGTTTAGAACCCAAAAGAAGTTTAGTGTTCCTAAGGCCAATGAAATTAACAAATTCCTTTTAAACAAGAATCTAAAAATCCTTAAAGAATGCTGAAGAACACTTTGTACAAAATGAGCATGGTGTCATAATGAATCTCCTACTTTGCTTGAAAAAAGAAATTTGCTTGTTCTTTTTAAACCCAAAGTAAATTTAGTGTTTCTAAGGCCAAAGATATTAACAAATTTATCTTTAACAATCGGAATTTTTAAAATCCCTCAAAAGTGTTGAAGAACACTTTAGTGTTTAAAAACACTTTTTGGCATGATGAGTATGAGGTCATGATGAACTTCCAACCTGCAAAATGATAGAAAACCAAAGAGAAAAAAGATAGAAAACAAGGTCAAAGATTAGAAAAATCAAAATTTAAAAAGCACATGTCAATTTTAGACCTCACTATTTTTCCACAGTGCAGTTTGTAAAAGCGGTGTAGTTTTTAAAAGTAGCATAGTTTGGGTGAAAGCAGCACTATATAGTGTCGTGCGGCTGACTATGGGTGGCACTCTATAGAAACAAAGAGTGGAAAAGCAATGCGATATGGGTATGCGGTGTGGTTTGGAATCAGATCTATTTATAATTTCAAATTTTCTAGGTGGTAAAGCAGGAGCGGTGGAGTTTGGAGGAAACACGGTGCAATAGGGCGTTGTGGTGATGAACGGGGTGCAGTATAGTGCTGCAGAGATGGACATGGTAGAGTTAGGAAATTTGAAAAATTGTCAAGCAGGAAGAGGAAAGCAGCGAGGTTAAGAAACTATGCGTGGGTCTGTATGGCACCACTTCCCTAAAAGCAGTGAAGTATTGCACCGCACCTATAAAAGTGGCTCAATATAATGTCACGTGGTTGTTTTCCTATGACCTGTAGGAAAATGTTAAAAAATAAAAATAAACGCAGAAATTTTAAAAACATGATTAATTTCTTGAGTTTTCCCTCCTTCTAGCACCAAAATGTGAACCCCTAAAACTGTAAATGCACAAGACCAACAAACATGTTAGGTTGTTAGATCAAATGCATGCAAACAAGTATGAGAGATTCCCCATGAAATCCATCTATTCAAACTAAAATTAGGAAACGAAGAACACAATACAAGAAATGAAGTTAAATCCTAATTAAGCTAATAGATTAGTAATCCCATGGGGGAATTGGTGCCAATGAAGTGTTGCAATTTTCCCTTTCCCAATTCCTAAGTTGCAATATTGAGTGATTGAGAAATGGTCAAATCTTTGAAAGAGATTTGAGCATAACCTTGTTACAATATTTTGAAGATGATGAATGATTGAGTGAAATGGGAAAAATTAGCACTCAATGTGAAGAGAGTAACTTTGCATGAAGATTGTGGATGAGAAATGAGAAGAAAAGCCTCCAATTTATAACTTTCAATTTGGAAGAGAAAGTGAGGTTTGAGCAATGTGGGAATAAATTTCAATCCAATGGTTGAATGCCACATGTCATAATGTGAATGGTTAGTGGTTGTGCACATTTTGGCCAAAGTGCTAATAAATGCACTTATTTTGAATTTGAATTTGTGAGATGAATTGTTGAAGAGGGAAGAGAAATAGAGTTAAAGTCACTTGGCTCAAGGCCAAGGACATGTAAGAGGCCTTAAATGCCTTGTTGGAAGGACCAAGCTCACTTGGCCTTTCTGAATTCAAATAAGGGAATATTCCCTTTTTGATGCCATGTGAGGGAAAATAGAGAGTTAAATAAATCAAAGTAATTGATTTATTGTGCAACTTGCATTCTCTAGGGGATTTTAATGAGAGGGATTATCTTAATCATGGTTTTGATTAACTTAATGAAGAATTAAATGATGTGACAATTTAGACTTAAATTTATGAATTAATTTAAGTCAAGAATTCAGAGGAAAAGATTAATTAAATAAATGATTTGATTTATTTAACTAAGGAGGAATATGTTAGATTAAATCAAATAAGGTTTAATTTATTTAATTTAATAAGAAGACATTAGGGATTTAATTAAAGAAAATGAATTATTTAATTAAATAGAAAGGTAAGGTTAATTAAATTAAATTTATTAATTTAATCAAAGGAGGCAATAGACTTAGTCAGATGAATAATGATTAAGAGACAGAATGTATGATTCAGAAAGAAATGATGTTAGTAATCAGGATCAAGTGTGTTGAACGACATTTGTATATTTTCCATGTCTACAGTCTCTTTTAGGGAGGAGTTTTGTCCCACTTCATTTTCTCCTTTTCTCCATTTATGAGAGATTTGTACATGGGTACTTGACATGGCCTTGTAGTCAAGATCCATCTTTGCATTGTTACATCCTTTCACCCACCTAAGCTATGCTTAAGGGGGGTGTTCAGGTATGTTTTTTAATATTATTTTTCCTACACAGTATTAAGCATACCTTATGTTATAGGATACATGTTTTATGTGAGGGAACGTGTTGTAATATATTGATTACATGTTTCACTCTCACCCACACTTGGGTGGTTGAGTCTCACACATTTATTTCGCCTTTTATGTCACCTGAAAAACCACTATCCTATTTATTTCTGAGTAAGTTATGCCACATGTTTGGCATTTTCCAAGTAGGCATAACTCCCACCTGATTTGGTTATTTGGGAGTGATTTACCCTCTTTTAATTATGTGCTCATATTCAACTATATAATCAGCACTCACCCCTCCCTCATATGTAGTCCAAATGAGCTCATATAATCTCGGTCAATTCAAGGGAGTGTTGATGCATATTGTATCATTTTGAGTGTGATAATATCATCATTCTATTATTGCACCATATTCCAACATTTCATCCTCTTTCTACTCTTATGTAGAAGCTTAATCCCAATTTTGTAGGTCATCCTAGGTGCTCGAATTCATCAACAACTCTTCCAACGAGAGATAAAAATAGAATCTCTATGATATCCCCTATAAAGTAGAAGGTTTCTCCACTACTCCATTGAAAGAATCATTAGCATAACACTATTACATCCCCCCTTAATACTAACAGGAAGACATATAAGTAGACAAACTAAAATCAATAACATAGTGTGCATAAGAATTTAGACTCGGAACTAGGTCCAAAATATGTTCAAGAAACTAAAAATGGGTGTTCATTAAGGCACACACATGAGGCGAGAATCATGAGGATGTGTTAGTGTGATGGAAAATCAAGACAGCACACACATGAGGTGAGAAATACAGGGATTCTTTATTGTTTTGGCCAATCAAGGCACTACTCAATCCCTTATTACACTTTATAATTTAGTGTAAGTACAAAATTCCCTCTATAAGGAACACACATTTAGTTTTTGTGGCACTTTATATGAGTGCATTTACAAACTTATTTTTTTGTTTTAAAAACTTACAAGTTTATGTCATGCCATGAAAAATGAATACATATATTAATTATTCCTTTTAAACCTAAAAAATATGACAAAAAACAAAGAAAAAAAATGCCATTATTCAAAAAATGCCCCCCTCCCATTAGAAGACTTTGGAAAAAAAAGTCTCCCCTATTTGACAAGCTTTGGCTGGTTAAATAATCTAATCAATTTTGTAGCTAGCAATAATTTTTAAATAAAAAATACAATTAAAAAAATAATAGGTCAATAATTTGAAACAAGTTATTAAGACACCATAAAGAGGGAAAAAAACCTACTTAAGAGGAGAAAAGGTATTACTACACTAGAAAATATTCCAAAAAAGTTAAAAGGGCCTGTTGAGGATAGATTTGGAGGGAAAAAATGGTAGGAGAATTCTTGAGTATGGGCCAAATTTTTTGGACTAGAGAACCACATTTGTGAGAAGACTTGGTCGGTGGGAAAAAGCCAAATAAACAAGCCACTAATGAGAAAAATTCCTATCATTCCTCCATGAAAAAACAAAAAAAAAAATGCAACCGAGGTTGAGGGGAAAATGCCAAGTGGTAGAGACCATGTGGGTGAGGAGAGGGATTAAATTGTTGAGAGGAGAGCTAGTCTTATGCAAGAACCAAGGTTGGGAGCATGGAATTTGATTTGAGACCAATTGTTTAAGCTAAAAACTTCATGTTGTGCTTTAGAGTTTATTGGAAAATGTGCCGCAGTCTTACTAACATGAAACTCCTATAAGAGAAAAAATAATGAGATCATTGGGATGTATTTCCAACAAGTAGCTTGGTTCTTAATGTTTGAAATGATCATGTCGGTGTTACTAATGGTCATTCTTGCTAACCGGATCCATTGGTTTGACCTAAACGGTCGATGAAATTCCTCTATATGTAGGTAAAGGTAAGAGTCTAACTGATAAGTGATGATCAGTGAGAGTCTTGCCGATGGTACTCCATCAGGGTAACTTCGGTCTTTGATCAGACATGGAAATATTGGACCAATAGTATAATTCTGGTCGATGGGATATGGTCGGCGTGAGTCTTGTAGATGGTCCTTCATTAGTGTGAAATAATACTTCAACCCAGCTTTAAGATCTTCATCTGATGGTTGAAGTATAGTTGATGGATTGGGATTGATGTAAGTCCTATCGATGGATGGCATCAGAGTAACCTGGGTCTTTGGTATAGCTTTGGATGATCGTCCTGAGTGTATTGTTCTACCCAATAGAATTGATCGGGGTAAGTCTCCCCAGTGAGATCACAAGAAAGAACTTCATCGGTAGAACATGAACTGTCGAATGAGATTTGGAAACTTCCACTAAGGTGTGTTCTTAGCTCGATGTTGTTTGGTCAAAGAGATGTCACCTAGGTCTGACCGATCGAGCGACAAATGATTATGGTGTGTGCGATTGCCAAATGAGTAGCTTGGCATTAGTGAAACATAGACTGTTATCTCACCGATATGTGATGCAGTTGAACTAGAAGATGAACCGAATTTTTGCTTGAAAGAATGAATCAACCATGGTTGTGGGATAAATTGCAGGGTGTGCAACTAATCAAGGGTTTGAATTGTTATTGTTTTGAACTGTATGTTGTATGAGCATTGGAACAGTAAGACATAACAAAGTGACTGAATTTCATTGTATGTTTTTGGAGAGAATTGTAACAATGATGTTCTATTGTACAAGGCTGATCAAGGAAATTTTGTTCCTATAATATTGATATATGAAAGGAGAGTCTGTAACTTGTATGTAATTCAATTACTGTAATACAAGTGATCTTTTTTTGGTGCTCTGAGTTTTTCTCCCATAAGGATTTTCCCATGTAAATCTAGTGTCCAATTGTGTATATTTTTATTTCTCTATTCTATTATTCCTTTTTTGTGCATCTTAATGGACTGTAATTGTAAAATTTAAAGACATATCTGCATTCTTCTTTGAGTTTTGACATTAAAAGAGTTTGTTTTGCACCTTAAATTTTTCTAACAAGTGGTATCAAAACATGGCTAGATGTGTTATCCTTGTGGGTAGGTTGGGTTTTTTTGGTGTCAATTTTGTTTAGTGGGAGTCTTGTAGAAGTCTGGTAATTGAACAAATGACAGATTGAGATGACAATGGCAAATACATTAGGTAGGATTGAAATTGAGAAATTCAATGGCAACAATTTTGAGTTGTGGAAACGCAAAATGGAAGATCTATCATTCGATAATGATATGTGGTTTTTTGTGTCTAGAACAAAACCATAGGCTATGAATCAAGAAGAATGGGAAATATCAGATTGAAAATCAAAGGGGCTAATAAGGATTTGTTTGGAATACTCTATTCTTCTAAATGTTCATGAAGAGAAGGCTGCATCTTCTTTATGGAAAAGTTTGGGAGATATTTATCAGGGCAAGCGCTTGGTGAATAAGTTGTTCTTAAGGAAGAAGTTGTACTCTTTCAAAATGTAGGAAGGATCTTCTATTGTTGATCATTTAAATACCTTTAACATGTTGATTTCTCAATTAGCATCTGTGGGTGTGAAGATTGATGATGAAGATCGTTGTATGCTATTGTTATGTTTTTTGTCAGATTCTTGGGATCACTTGGTGATGGCTATTGGGAGTACAACATCTAATTTTAAGATAGAATATGTTGTTGATTCTTTGTTATCAAAAGATATGAGAAGGAAATCTCCCGAGATGGTGAAGGAGGCTCTTGTTGTTCAAGGTAGATCGAAAGAAAAAGGAAAGAAGAAGTATAAGAAGTCCAAATTAAAATCAAAAGGGAGATCAAAGTCTCCTGGAAATAATTCCAAGGTGAAGTGTTGCAACCATGGGAAGCTTGGTCATGTCTAAAAGGATTTCAAAGAGGAGAAAAATAAGAAGAAGAACTCTTCAAATAATGATTCTTCGTAGAGTGACACAGATGCCTTCATTGTAGCCTTAGTAATTCGGGGATCAGATGATGCATACTGATTGGTTCTAGGTAATATTTCGACATGAAATATCATAGAGACTAGTTCACAAAGTATGAAGAATACGATGGAAAAAAGTTATATTTGGCAAGCGATTCATCTTTGGAAATTGTGGGTCATGGAAGAGTCAAAAAATGTTTTCATGATGGAAGAATTAAGGGAATTGATGGTGTAATGCATATACGAGGTCTGACTCAGAATTTAATTTTTATAAGCAAGCTAAATGATATTGGAGTTCAATTATTGTTCTTAGGAAATGGCTAAAAAATGACTAGAGGCTCAATGGTGTTTGCTAGGGGTGCTCGAATTGGTACTCTATACAAGCTAGATGCACTATCAGTTCAATGTAACAGTGTCTCTGCAAAGTCACAAAAAGTTGTTCATAAAGAGAAGAAAGAAAATTTTCCTATTAGGGAAAAATCATTGGAAGTTAAACTTCCAACATAGAAGACTATGTTTTCGCATGAAAGGCTTAGTCACATTAGTGAAAAAGGTTTGAAAGCCTTGAAAAATAACAACCTAGTTGAGGGGCTTGATGATTGTAACCTAGAATTTGAATTATGTGAACATTGTATATATGGTAAATGTCATCGTGCTTCATTTTATTCTAGTCCTCATAAATCTTCTGGTATACTTGATTCTGGAGCATATTTCCACATGACATCTCATAGAGACTGGTTCACAAAGTATGAAGAATACCATGGGGGAAAGGTGTATTTGGAAAGTGATTCGTCTCTAGAAATTTTTGGCCATGGAAGAGTTAGAATTTAGTTCCCTGATGGAAGAGTGAAGGGAATCAATCATGTAATGCATATACTAGGTCTGGCTCAAAATTTACTTTCTAAGCAAGCTGAATGATGTTGGAGTGCAAGTCTTATTCTCTAGAAATGACTGCAAAATGACTAGAGGCTCGATGGTGTTGGCTAGGAGTGCTTAAATTGGTACTTTGTATAAGATGGACACACCGAAAGTTCAATGCAATAGTGTCTCTGCAAAGTCACAAAAGGTCTTTTGTAAAGAGAAGAAGGAAAATGTTCCTAACAATGCAAATTATATGGAAGTTAAAATTCCAATATAGAATACTATTCTCTAGCATCAAAAGCTATGTCACATTGGTGAAAAAGGTTTGAAAGCCTTGAAAAATAAAAACCTAGGGCTTGATGATTGTAACCTAGAATTTTAATTTTGTGAACATTGAATATATGGAAAACATCATCGCGTTTCATTTTATTCCAGTCCTCATAAATATTATGGTATAATTTATTACATTATTTCCGGTGCGTGTGGTTCGATGAATGTTCCTTCATTATCAAAATCTAAATATTATGTTTCTTTTATTCATGATTATTTGAGAAGGGCATTTGTGTATTTTTTAAAAGGTAAATCAGAAGTGTTCAGTAGTTTTAAGGAATTTACAAACCTTGTGGAAAATTAGACTGGCAGAAAAATAAAGTGTTTAATGACTAACAATGGTGGTGAGTTTTTTTTCTGTTGAGTTTGAAAGGTATTGCAAAGACCATGGGATTAAAATTCATAGAACTACATCTTACACTCTGCAAAAAAATGGAGTTGCTAAAAGGTTTAATATGATGTTAATGGAGAAGGAAAGAAGTATGTAAAGCAATGTTGGCCTGGGGAATTTTTTTTGGGCTGCATCTATGGCTATAGCATGTTACTTGTTGAATCAGTCCCCTTCATCAAAACTTGTTGACAAAATTCCTATGGAAGATTCATCTGGTAAGAAGCCCTCTCTAAGACATATTCATGTCTTTGGCTATGAAGCATATGTTTATATTTCGGATGAGAAGAGATCTAAATTGGAGAACAAATTTTTTAAGGGTATCTTCATTAACTAAGAAATTGGTGTGAAAGGATACAAGCTTTGGAATCCTATGACTAAGAAGGTATTGCACAACATAAGTGTAATCTTTCATGAGCTAAAACCTTCTACATTGGATCTACAGTTAGAGATGAAAGAACAAGAGGAAAAAATGATGTTACTGAACTACCTCTAACTCCAAGAAAGAGGAAGAATACATTGATAGTGTACCTGAAACAAAGGAGAGGTCAAGTAGCTCTAAGAGTCCTGAACAAGAAGAAGAATTGCAACCTCAGACTCAACCTGCAAGGAGGTCTACATGTGAGAAGAAGCAACCTTCTAGGTATGGATTCTCTATGTTGGATTCTACTTGTGCCTATGCTTTGATTACTAACACTGATGAGCCTTGGATAGTAAAAGAGGTAATTGAAAATTTTGATTCAAATGCTTGGTTGGAAGCCATGAATGAAGAAATGGCATCACTAAGAAAAAATTATAGTTGGGATCTGGTTCCATTGCCTGAAGGTAGAAAGCCTGTGGGCTGCAAATGGGTTTTTAAAAAGAAATTTTTTTCAGGATGGCTATGTTGAAAAGTATAAACCAAGGTTGTTTGTAAAGGGATATTGCTAGGCAGAGGGAATTGATTATGGGGAAATTTTTTCTCTAGTAGCAAAGCTGACATCTATCAGATTTATTTTGTCATTTACAGCAACATATGACTGGGAGATTGAGCAGATGGATGTGAAGATAGCATTCTTCATGGTGATCTTGAAGAATAAATGTATATGTCCCAGCTAGAGCAATTTGTAAAAAAAGGTAAAATAAATATGGTCTACAAGTTGAAAATATCTTTGTATGGATTAAAACAGTCTCCTAGAATGTGGTACTAGAATTTTGACACATTTTTTTTGTCATTGGGAATTGTAAGATCAAAATTTGATCATTTTGTGTATTAAAAAGGTGAGAATGATCGTATTTTAATTATTTCCATTTATGTGGATGATATGTTATTCATTGGGAATAGTAAGCTTATAATTTCTGATCTAAAATCTTAGTTGTCCTCCAAATTTGAAATGAAAGATATGGGTGTAGCAAGGTATATTCTGGGGATGGAAATAACTAGGGACAAAACGAGTATAATTTTTTTGGCTTAGCCAAAGTATATTAACACTATTCTAGAGAGATTTTGTATGATTGATTGCAAGAAACTAGTTGTTCAAATTTCGCAGGGAATGAAACTATTTGTTGAAGATTGTCCAAAATCTTCTACCGAGATGGAGGACATGAATAGGGTTACTTATGCAAGTGTTGTTGGTAGTTTAATGTATGCAATGGTTTGAAACAACTAGACATTGCTTAAGCATTGGGAGTACTTAGTCAATTTATAGAAAATCTAGGAAGGCCGCATTGGGATGTTGTGAAAATATTTTTTAGATATTTGAAGGGAACTTCAAAATATGCTTTGTGTTACCATGGAAATTTGATTGGATCACAGAGGACTCTCAAAATTCATGGTTATATGGATTTTGATTGGGCAAGGGAAATTGATAATAGAAGATCCACTAGTGGATATATTTTCATGGTGAATGGTGGTATAGTTTGTTGGATGAGAAAGTGACAGGTTGTAGTCACTTTGTCAACTATGGAGGCAGAATACATGGCAGATACACATGCCTATAAAGAAGTAATCAAGTTAAAACTTTTGTGTTTTAACATTGGGTTTGATGCATGGTAGATTAAAATTTACTATGGCAATCAGAGTGCTATTTCTTTGAAAAAATTCCTACTCTCCATGCTAGGATGAAACATATTTATTTTCAATATCACTTTGTATGAGATATGGTGAAGGATGGAAAGGTTTGTTTAGAAAAAGTGGATACTCTGGAAAATGTTATAGATGCATTGATGAAACCAGCAAGCATAGACAAGTACATGTGGTGTGCAAGTTTGATGGGCCTTTGTGCCCATGAATCTCTATAATTTTGGATGCTCTAAAGGTGTCAGTAAGATCTTTGTCAAGTGGAATATTGTTGGAAAATGTGCCTCAATATTACTAACATGAAACTCTTGTAAGATAAAAATCAGTGAGACCCTTGCGATGTCTTTTTGACAAGAAGCTTGGTTTTCAAGGTTTGAAATGATCATGTCGGTGTGACTAACGGTCAATCTTGCCAACGGGATCCATCAGTATGACCTGAATGGTCGATGGAAGTCCTTTATCTCTTAGAAAAGGTAGGAGTCTGACCAATAGGTGATGATCAGTGAGAGTCTTGTCGATGGCAATCCATCAGGCTAAGTTTGGTCTTTAGTAAGACCTAAAAATATCAAACAAAAAGTAGAAGTCAGGCTGATGCGATATGGTCGATGTGAGTCTTGCTGATGGTCCTTCATCAATGTGAAATATTACTTGTGCCCAACTTTAAGATCTTTGTCTAATGGTTGAAGTTTGTCCAATGGATTGGGATCAGTGTAATTCCTCATAATGGATGGCATTAGAGTAACCTGGGTCTTCAGCCTAGCTTTGGATGATCAACCCGACTGTATTCATTAGCCTAATGGAATCGATCAGGGTAGGTCTCCAAAATGAGATCACATGAAATAACTTCATCAATAGAGCATGAACTATCATATGCACTTTGGAAACTTCCACCGAGGTGTGTTCTTATCCCGATGGTGTTTGGTTGGAGAGACGTCACCTAGGTTTGATCGATTGAGTGATAGAAGACTTTGATGTGTGTGATTGTCAAATGAGAAGTTTGGCATTTTTGAGTCATAGACTATTATCTCATAGATATGTGATGCAGTTGAACTGGAAGATGAACCGAATTATTTGTTGAAATAACAAATGGACCATGGCTATGGGATAAATTTTAGGGTGTGAAAATGATCAGAGGTTTGAATTTTTATTGTTTTGAACTGTATTTTGTATGAGCATTGCAATAGTAAGACATAATTAAGTGAGTGAATTTCATTGTATGCTTTTGGAGAGAATTGTAACAGTGATGTTCTATTGTGAAAGGTTGATCAAGGAAATGTTGTTGTTGTAAAATTGACATTTGAAAGGAGAGTTTGTAACTTCTATGTAATTCAATTACTGTAATACAAGTGATCTTTCTTAGGTGTGATGATTTTTTCTCCCATAAGGGTTTTCCCACATAAATCTGGTGTCCAATTGTGTATGTGTTTATTTCTCTATTTTGTTATTCCTTTCATGTACATCTTAATGAACTATAATTTTAAAATTTAAGACATATCTGCATTCTTATCTGACTTTTGACATAAGGAGAGTTTTCTCTACACCTTAAATTTTCCTAACAAATTCTAGAACAAAGTGCCCAAGATAAACTCTTCATGTGGCATGGCTAAAGGAGATATGGAACTGGGTAGATTCCAAAATAAATTCTATCTAATGTGTCATCTTTGTGCAAGTCGATCACATTTTCAATCACTCTTTAGGTAGAATGGGTTTATGATCTCTCGCTACCTTTAGAATGGAGTTCAGCAGTGAAATCCATGATGCATGTTGTTGGAAATTAAATTTTACATTTATTAAATTTAAAGTTTACATTGAGTAAATTAGCTGTCAGGTTAGTTTTTATTAATAAATTAATTAATTGTTAGATCTAGGAAGGTATTCACATAAGGGAATTTTGGAGGTTATTCAGGGGAATGTAATTCACTAAAATACAATTATTTTTAAGCATTTGCAATGCACATTGTAATTGACCCAAAAGAAATATAATATTTACTATTATTATTTTTATTGATGTTTAACAATGGTTTAATTTGTGAAATTTTCTTTCTATTTTAACATAGGTATCACAGAAAAAATGACTATGGGTTGTGAAGGAGGCTACATAGGAAGCATATAAATTGGAATGACACTAAAAACTTGATGGTATTGAATTTTGTATTCAATGTTATGTGAGTATTTATTTTTAGGTGTTGAAATTTAAAAAAAAATAGAATGAGGCATTAAGAAGAAATAAATGTAACTATTGGTTGTTGGTTATTGAATGTTTGTTGCTTGCCACCATTTTGTCGGGCTTATGCATTTTTTGACCACTAAAATCTTCATTTTTAGAGGCATGAAATAAATTTTGAATTGTTTTGGTTCAAAAGGAATGTAAAGGGGTTATAAGTAATTTTTTATGTTCTTGTAATATTATCTAATGGAGAAGTAAGGCATTACAAGATAATCTAGAATTATTTTATTGTAATGGATGCAGTCTTAGTTGAATGTGACATCCCTATCTAAGAACACTTTCATGCATTTAATAATGATGCATTCAGAGCCATTAATGTTGTATCTAGTGATTAAGATCTAAAGGCCTCATTGAAGGCAAGAAGAAATGGAGGCAGGAGGAAAAATGTAATCCCGAGTTAGATTCTCACCCAGGGATGATATTGTGCATGAGAAGAAAATTTTGTTTCATCTCGAGTCCTTTCAAGAACAAGATGGGGCATGTAGTGGTTTGTTGGTATGTCGATAATTGAATCCACAATCCCAGAGAGTTGTGTTGTTGGTCTGTGGATGATTGAGTATGCCTTAATCCATAATTTTACAGGTGTGTTACCATGGATAATGGAGTTAGTCTTGATTCAGATTTGGTTGGTAATCCAAAAATTTATCTAGACATGAGGAGTTTGGATTGATGTTGATGAAGAGTTGGTAATCTAGATATTTATCCAGACATGAGGAGTTTGGATCAATGTTGATGAAGAGTTAGTAATCCTAATATTTATCCTGAGAAGAGGAGTTTGGATCAATGCTGATGAAGAGTTGGTAATGGAACATTTACCTAGACATGAGGAGTTTGGGTTAATGCTCAAGACATTTTCCTAGACAAAGGATTTTGGGCTGATTTTGGTGTAGGGATGGCTAATTAGATCCTTTTCCTAGAACAAGAAGTTTAGGTTGATGCTGATACAAAATTTTGGTTCATTTTTTCTCTAGTAAACCTTAAGGGGGGATATCTAGCAATTTAAGGTTTACATTTTTAAATTTTGTTTTTATTATGTAAACTTTAAGGGGGGTTGTTGGAAATTAAAGTTTACATTTAGTAAATTAGTTGTTAGGTTACTTTTTAGTAATAAATAAATTATTTGTTAGATATGGGAAGTTATTTCCATAAGGTAATTTGGGTGGTTATTTAGGGGAATGTACTTCATGGGAATGAAATGATTTTTAAGCATTTGCAATGCATATTTTAATTGACCCCGAATAAATATAATATTTACTATTGTTGTTGTTATTGATGTTCAAAAATGGCTTAATCTATGAAATTTTCTTTCTATTTTAACATGTATGGAATGGTTGTGGCACCAAAGACATCACAATCTTCCTGGAAAAGATTTTAAGAAAACACAAAAAACCCTGAATCAATTGCAGGTCGACTTGTAGATGTATATGCAAGTCACAACTACTAAGAAGGAAAGTTTTAGCTCAACACACTCTTTGAATCAAAAATAATTTTTTTGGGTGTAGGGATAAAGTTTTAGAGGTTCCAAGAATGAATGTCAAACACCTATTAACCTATAAAATGGTGAATAATATTCCCTTTTTTTTTGGTGTAGAGATAAATTTTTAGAGGCGCCAGACGTGAATGTCAAACAACTATAAACCTTTAAAATGGCCAATTCTTTTTTGCAATATGCAATTGAAACTTGCAATAGGCATGCAAAAAAATGTTGATCGACAAATAATTACACCCAAACAAAGATTATTTTACGTGAAAATCAAATTGCATGGAAATCTAAATTAAACTTGACACAAGCTTTTGGAAAGAGTTTTTCATGCATGGCTATGGTACCATTTCATGATTTATAACAAGATCATAACAACAAAAACCTTTTGCTTCAACCAAAAAAATAGTTGCACACAATGATCCTAATTTACATTATCAAAGAGATTGATAAAATATTTTATTATAATTTAAAATATGGCCTTGTTTAAATAGGTAAGGTAGGTAGTCATGTGAAACAAAATTACTGAATAACCCTTCAAAGATAGAACACTTGTTAACTCTCATGAAAAGTATTAGATAGTGAGTGGAAAGTGACCATGCAATAGGTGTCTCACAAAGTGAGAACACTTGTCTTGATCACATGAGGTGGGACAAAAATCTAGAAATCCTCTAAGTTAGTGTAAGTGTAGTGTAAATAGGAATATACTAAGTAGGCTAAATGCTAACTAGTTTAATAATACCTCTTTTCATACTAAAAAAATTATTTGGGGGAATAAGCTATTATATGTATAAATATGATGGGTTTTTAAAAAAATTCTAAGAAGTGTTTTTTCCAAGTTGAAATAAAAAAAATCAATTCATAAATTAGCGTATGAGATAAATTAAAATCAGAACTAGACCATTGTTATTGGATCGAGAAATAATTCTTGTAGGTGCGAGATAAGACCTTTTTTTCAAGAGATAACATTCAGAGTCTATGGAAGAGGATGAGGCTGAGAAAGACTAGCTACAAATAAATAAATTATAGAAGAGATGAGGAATATTGAAGAATTTTTGTAGGATATGGAACTTGCAAAGAGAGCAGGAGTTGACATGGGAAATGCTAGTGACAAAGAGGAAGAACCTCAAGAACAAGAGGTTGAGCCTAAAGAAGAGGTAGTTGAAGTAAGAGTTATTAGAGAAATTTTTGGGTCAAGTTCCAAACCAAAAGTGGAAGTACCCATGTATTAATGAAGCTTGAATGTTGAGGACCTAATTGATTGGATTAGTGTCATGGATAAATACTTTGAATATGAGAATGTAGATGACGGAAATAAGGTGAAGTTTCTAGTAACCAAACTAAAGTATCATACATCTCTTTGGTGGGATGGAGTACAAGATGAAAGAGGAAAGAAAGGAAAAGCCAAGATCAATAGCTAGGATAGGATAGTGGATAAAGTGAATGGTAAATTCATGCACAAAGCTTATAAACATAGTATTTTCAAGAAAGTACAAAATCTTAGATAAAAATAAATGTCAGCTAGAGATTATACAAAAGAATTTATTAGGTTGAACATTAGAGTTGGTATAATTGAAGAAGATCTTGAGAAGGTGGCTTGATATATTTGTAGATTGAGATTAAATATTTAAGATGAAATAAAACTTTTATCCCCAAGAATAGTTAAAGAATCATATCAGTGTGCTCTCAAGGAAAAGAAAAAAAATTATCTATAAAACAATCACAAAATTCAGGGGGTAAAATTATAAATTTTAGAGGTAGAGAATATCCAAGTGGTAGAGGTTATCTACAAATTCAGAATAAAGAAGTTAGTATCCCATATCATCAAAAATAATTCCCAAGAGGTAATAATTATCTTAGAGGTAGAAGACATTACTTAAGAGGTAGAAATAGAAGATTTTTGGGATAATTTTATAAATGTAATTAGTATGGTTATAGATCTTATCAGTTCCTAGAGAATCCTACAACAAGCTAACATTTCTCAAGTTGAAGAGGAGAGTTAAAAAAATCCTATTAATGAATATGAACCTGAGGTTGGAGAGTCATTTCTCACAAAAAGAGTCTTGGTAAAGCCTAACAAAGAAGTTTTGATCCTGTTGAAAGAATGAAATTGTTTAGAACCACATGCAAGACTAAAGGTGAATGTTGTAAGGTTATTCTTAATAGTGGAAGTTCTGAAAATATTGTGTCTACTTAAATGGTAGAAAAAATAGGCCTCAAGAAGAAAAGACATCGAACCATATATAAGATTTCTTGCTTGCAAAAAGGACATAAAATATTGGCAAATGAAAATTGCTAAGTATAATTTTAGATAGAAATTTATAAATATCATTTAACAAGTGACGTTATGCCAAGGATGCTTGTCATGTTCTATTAGGTAGACCTTGGCAATTTTATAGAAAAAAAAAATCATTATGGGAGAAGTAATAATTATAATTTTAAAAAATATGGAAAGAAGGACACACTCATACCTTTAATAGATGAGAATGAAACTGAGGAAGTTAGTCCTAAAGTATTGATGGTTAGCAATAAATAATTCTTAAACCAAATCAGAAATGAGGAGGTAAGTTTTACATTAATGTGTAAGCCAATTGTAGTCATTATCAACACAAAGTTGATTGATCTACCTATAGAAATTGAAGAATTTTTTTTGATATTGTTCTGTATGACTTAAACAATGAATTACCTCCATTAAGAACCATCAACCATCATATAGATCTCATTCTACGGGATAGTTTACCAAACAAGGAAACTTACAAGATGAATTTAGAGGAGATTAAGATATCAAGAATCAAGTACAAGAATTTTTGAATATAGGGCTAGTAAGAGAAATTTTGAGTCCAAATATGGATGGAGGTTGGATAATGCTTATAGATTAAAGAGCCATCAATAAAATCAAAATCAGGTATATATTTTATTTACATCAAATTGATGATTTGATGGATTATCTAAGTGGTACAAGATATTTTTCTAAGATAGATATAAAATTTGGATATCATTAGATAAGAATCAAAGAGGGTGATGAATGGATAACAATATTCAAGAAAAGTGATGGGATTTATGAATGGTTGGTAATGCCACTTTGATCGATAAATTCCCCAAGCACTTTCATGAGGCTTATGAATGAAGTGATTAAGGATTCCATAGGTAAATTTTCCATTGTTTACTTAAATGATAATTTGTTTTATAGTCAATAAAAGGAGGATTTCCTTATACATCTCTAATTGGTTTTGAATAAGTTGTCAAAGGAGAAATTAGTAATCAATCTTAACAAGTGTACTTTCATGAAGGCAAAGCTGATCTACTTGGCATTTTTTATATCACAAGAAGGCTTTAATATGGATAAGGAAAAGGTCAAATCCATAATAGAGTGGTCTAATCCAAGGAATATCTCTGAGGTAAGAATATTTCACAATTTAGCTAGCTTCTATAGAAGGTTTATAAGAAATTTTCAAGTAGAATTTGTTCTCTAGGTGTCAAAAAATTTAATGGAAATAAGAAGTTGTTTTAATGGAATAAAGAAGTTGATAAAATATTTTGGTTACTTAATAAAAATATTACAAAATAATCAATTCTATCCTTACTTGATTTTGGTAAAATTTTCCAAGTAGAATGTGATTCTAGTGGGATTATTATAGGTGTTGTCCTAAGCCAAGAAGGTAAGCCAATTACTTACTACAATGAGAAAATTAATGATGAAAAAAGAAGCATTGATTGCATGAAAAATAATTTTATGTCATTGTCCAAGCTTTGAAGAAGTGGAAGCATTATATAATGCTTAAAGAATTTATATTTTATATTGATAACCATTCCTTACAGTTTGTAGCATCATAAATTGTCACCCTTGATAATTTTAGAGTAGGTTTTTCACCCTCCTATATCTTTGGACATAATTATACACCGAATTTCCTACCTATGCATTCCAAGGCCCATTTTAAATATTTATCGAAAAACCAATGTGAAATATCAAAGTATGCATTTAATATTTTTCCACCAACACTCTAGAAATTATGCACCCTAGACCTCTTAAGTTGGCCCCAAATTTAAATATGTCAGTCTTGAAAATTTATTATTTGAAATTCAAATTCTCATTGTTGATCATTGGGATTTATCTTTTTGGAAATTAGAAATAATTGCATATACATATAGTACATTCACCATTTTAATTGATAGGAAAAAGGAGGAGAAATTATTAACAATATTCAACATTCTAAAATTAGCCTTAATTAAGAGTGTAAATTGTAAAGATTGTTGTTGAGTTTCATCATTCAAGCATCATGTCAAGTTTTATATGAGTTTGCTCATGTTTTTGCATGCATCACATTTTTTTGTACTCTTGCTTGTAGGTATTCAAATCAAATCAATTGAATTTGCAGTCAATCCTTGAAGGTGATTACCATGACTTCAATCCATCAAGGAGATCAAATCTAAGCGGTGTTACAACAAATTTTTAATTCACTACCTGTTATGAATTAGCTCCAATTTCTCAAAAGGATAAGCTATCTTTTATCATCAACGTTTCCATTGTGATGGTAGAAATAATAACATGCAGTTTGATCAAGGTAAACCCCTATAAGGTATAACCCTTCCTCTGCTTTTATGTGTGTAATTTTTAGATCTAAAGTGGATTGGAGGAAGATTGAAAAAAAAAATCTCATTCATACATCAAGACCCCACAATTTGAAAAGTCACAAAAATTTCCATTACCTTAGGAACAAATGAAGATCCAACAACCAAACCCTAAAGAAAGAAGCTATAGACCAAGAACCTTAGGCTTGTGAAAGTAATTTCCAAATCTAGATCCCCAATATATAGCATCCTTGCACCATAGACCATGCAAATATTACTCAAATTTAAACCCCATGTCCATTAATGTTTTCCTTCTACTTTTCTAGAACTCAAATCTATCCGTGTTTTTAGTTTGTCAAAATTTATCTTAGGATGCTACATCATCATAGTTTACATAGTTACATCATTGTTTCACATCAAAATCCAATCTCAAAGTCCTTTAAATAATGAAATACAAGGTTGATTTACACATTTTACGTTCCATGTCACTCACATACCTTTGTTGATATTGATTCTAATGTTTATTATGAAAGGCTCAATCCTAGTGATCTAGATGTTAGACATAGGATCACTTTTCTTGCAATTCTTTTTGGTGAATCTGAGATATATTATAGTTACAATTTTTATTATTTTTAGTTACATAAAATTTCTAAAAAATTGATTCAAAACCTAGGTTATTTGAAAATATTGTTGATAATTTGCATTTATTTTTTAAAAATATTAATTTTCATCAATTTTCATCATAAAAATTAGAAATAATTGGAATTAATTGTAAAAAAATTCATATTTGATTTTATTTTTATAGGGCTTGGAATTAAGTTATTTTCATAATGAAAATTAATAAAAAAATTATTCTATCATTATGCATGCATATTCTAGTAAAAAACATTGGAAAAGTTAAAATTTTGCATAGTATTTTCATTTCAAAAGGTCAAAAGGCATTGATTTTCTATATTTTTTTGAAAAATAAATCAATTGTAGTGATTTAATTCCTTTAAATTATCATTTGAACATATTCAATTTCCCTAAAAATATCCAAAATTGAATGCATGTATGTGATTCAGATAGAAAAATTAGGTGTTGGGTCATTTCCAAAAATCTCTTCACTTCCAAAATTGAACCTCTAAAACATAAGACTCTTAGAAATTGTCAATGAGTTTCAAATTTTCATTTTTTCAAAATTACCTATATATTCTATTGCATGCTTGCCTCCTAGACTAGCTAAATAAGGGGGAAGTTTGTTGTGCCCATCCCCATGTGTGGTTGTTGTTTAGATATGGTTCCTATTCTAGACCTTTTTTTGCCAAACTAGTTTGATTTTGTTGTGCATTACCAATTTTTCTTAATTCATCTAATTCAGTAGAATAATCACCCTAGAAAAAGGATAATAACAAGATTTTTTCTTTTCAAAAGTCTAGTTTTGATATAAAAAATTATGGCTTGTCTAAAATAAAACTGGACTGCTACCTCGAACCCCATTCCACAGTATGAAAAAGGATGTATATTGGCCATCAACTGAAAAATAGTTTTTCTACCTATGAGAAAATTTTGATGGAACAAAATAAAAACATTCATACATTTATTAACATTGTAGTGTGCCTTTGGTGTCTACTATTTTTTTATGTTTTCTTATGTTCGTTTGCTACTCGTTTAAATAATTTGGATACTATATTACATCATTTAAATTATGAAGTTGATGTTATGTTAGTCTTTGTAGTCTTATGATGTTACATTGGACATCGTGATCATCTGGTTATGTTCATGTCATGACATTATGATAGACACGTGTGTGTTATGGTTTATGTCATTTCTAAGTTTTGAGGAGGTTCTCGTGATGTAATTTAATGTTTATGAATTAATGATGCATGTTACTCTTGGTGAAGGAGATAGTGTAGCATTAATCACTTGTGAGTACCCTTCTACGTTGTTATTCTCCTTCATGCTGTGGTTGTTGATATCTGTTGATATGTTTGACAATGTCATTTTGTGTAGTTTGTAGGTACATGCATTGGTTCCACCTACTTCGTTAGGTTTAAGCATGCCAAAACCTAATGGGAAATATGTGGCTTGGAGATAGTGCCAGGTCCTTTGTCTTCAGCCATCATTCTTGATAGAATGAGTACTCATTTTTTGTACATCGATTGTTTTGTCATGTCATTTGTAATTTCATCATGTTGGAAATTGAATTGTTTTAATTAGATAAATGATTTAACTTATAAGTATTTAATTAATTTTGTAATTTAATTATAACGCTAGATTAAAATAATAATGTTAGATTGCATTATAAGTATAATTTGATTTAATGTTTAAAAATAATAATTATTTGGTTATTTAGATGCATTATGTGTTGTTCTCTGGGTTCCATGGAGGGGCATTACTGCTTCATATCAGAGAACAAGATTCTAACACTAGGTACTCTAGTTGTTGTGAGACTATTAGGTTGTCCTAGATGTTAGACTCTATAGTGTATCTTTTATTTTTGTCTTTGTGTCTTGAAACTGAGACTCATTTTTGGTTTTGTGTAGGAACATTCTTAGGCATTGTGGCAGGGTTACAATCAAGGCTGAGGTTGTGGATGTGCGATGAATTTCCAGGACACTCCTCCATTAAGTTCACATGGAAGTGATCATGTTGAGAAGTTAGAAACTCAGGTTAATCAAGTAAATGAGGAATACAATCTGATACAACCAGGATTGGAGGAGCTCTGTTTTGTCCTTTACTTGATTAGGTTCTTGCTCGCCTTGGTCCTAGACAGGAGGTTGACCAGGAAGCAAATATAGAACAAGATAGATCACCTAGGAGGGTTTTTGAGATTATGGTGTAGGATGATGTTGTTGCAGGGCATATGAGAGAGTTTTTGAGGGCACGTCATCCAACATTTGATGGTATTGGTGGTGGTTTGGAGGCAGAAACTTGGTTATTAGACTTGGGGCAGTTTTTTTATATGCATCCATATGGTAGAAACACCAAAGCTAGATGAACTATTATGCATCTTAGAGGCTTCACCTCTACATGGTTGCAATCGGAGGAGCATAAGCTTAACTTAGAGAATGGTTCAATATCATGGGCTATGTTTCTCGATCATTTCATATTTATTTTCCTATCAAAGCATTGGAGACAACGTCGTGCAAATGAGTTCCATGATATACATCAGATGGCTATGTCAATTGAGTAGTTTGAGCGTAGGTTCTATGAGCTCAACCAGTATTTTAGGATTATGGATGATGAGGCTATGTTGGTTCAAAAATTCATCAGGGGCTTGAACACCCATATCAGCAGAGGAGTCTAAGTCTTTTAGCTAAAGACAATGTAGATAGCCATGGAGAAGGCATGAATTATTAAGGATAATTTTTCTATGGATTTGGGTGGACATATAGGAGTTTAGATAGGTAGTTCACCTACTGTAGGTTTTGGTCCCCATGGTGGTCCAACTCAAATAGGAGGTTTCTCTCAGAACCAATAGCCACCCACTAAGGGTGGTCAAGAACAACATCAATGTTACCCACTGAAGAATAAGAGTTCTCAATTTCAGTTGGTTAATGGTTCATAGTCTTGAAAGAACCGTAACTATTTATGTAATAAGCACAATCGTCAAGATCAATGAGCTCTGATTGAATAGTCTTTGGTTAGCAGAGGCAGATTCTAGTAATTGAATGTACCTTCGGATCGTAGAGGTTTTGGTAGAGGCATTGGTTGCTTTTCATGTGGTCAATAGGATCACATCACAAGGTTGTGTCTGATGAGAGGTACATCAGGGTTTGGTCAGCAACCCACAACTTCAGAGCCGACAGTTGGAGATGTAGGTCATTCTCACATAGTTTTTTCTATGGTGGATGACTGTCTGGAAGATCATTAGATTATTATGGTTGAGGCTTCAAGTAAGTTACATGGTATCAATGTTTCCATCATTTTTTGTTTTGGAGCATCTAATTCATTTATTTCTCCATCTACTGTTGAGTAATGTGGACTCATGGAAATAAAGCAAGGCGTTAGGTGGTAGGTCAAATTTTCCTCTAGGGAAAAGGTAGTAGTAGAATATCTTGTTCGCAATTGTCAACTTAGGAGTGGATAACTATCTACCTCAGTAGACCTTTCGGTTACATCTCTTGGATATTATGACATTGTTTTGGGTATGGACTGGTTGGAATCCCATTGTAGTGATTGATTTTCGATGGAAGATAGTACATTGTTTAGATTATTCTAGTGAAGAAGTTGAGATAGTCGGTGTGCAGAGACCCATCTCATTTAAAATTATATCTATTATGCAATTGAGGAGAGCATGCGACAGGGTTTTCAGCTAATTTCTAGAGGTGTCCCTTGATGATTATGCTATTCTTGGGGAATTCACATATTTTTTCCAATTGATATTCCTAGTATGTCACGAAAACATGACATAGATTTCATAATCAATTTGGTTTCTGGAGCAGAGCCTATATCTCGAGCTCCATAGAGAATGACCACACAGGAACTAGAAGAGCTTCGTTTGTAGTTGGAAGAACTTTTGGCTAAGGGTTTTATTCGTTTGAGTGTTTCTCCTTGGTGAGAACCTATCATCTTTATGAAGAAGAAGGATGGATCTCTCAGGTTGTGCATTGATTATCATCGATTGAACAAAATGACGGTTAAGAATCAATATCCTTTGCTTAGAATTGATGATCTCTTTGATCAAACCAAGGGATAAAAGGTATTTTCCAAGATTTATTTGAAATTAGGTTACCATTAGTTGCACATTTTTGAAGTGAACATTCATGAAATTTCATTTCAAACTCATTACGGGCACTATGAGTTCATAGTAGTACCATTCGGGTTAACAAATGCACCATCCATTTTCATGAGTTTGATGAACTATGTCTTTCACACACACCTTGATAACTTTGTTCTTGTGTTTCTCGATGATATTTTGATCTATTCAAGAGATATGAAGGATGACAAGGAGCACATGAGATAGGTATTGCAGTGCTTGAGAGAGAATCAACTATTTGTGAATTTTTTGAAGTTTGAGTTCTTCAAGGCTAAGGTGAAATACCTTGGTTATGTTATCTTCAGAGAGGGTATTGTAGTGGATCCTTCGAAGATCAAAGTCATCATTGATTGGCCCATTCCTACCAATGTACCTGAGGTTCACATTTTTATGGGTCTAGCTGGGTATTATAGATTGTTTTTTCATGGGTTTTCTAGGATTGCTCATTCTTTTACTTGTCTTTAGAGGAAATAGAAGAGATTCATTTGGTCAAATAAGTTCCAATCGGATTTTTAGACAATGATGCATCTTTGAATGGATTAGGATTCATTATGATGTATGAAGGTTGTTTCATTTCTTATGAGTCTCACAAACTGAATGATCCTAAATTGAACTATCCTACTCATGATTGGGAGATAGCTATAGTTGTTCATTATTTGGTTCAGTGGAGGCATTTCTTTTTGGGTCATAGATTTTAACTTCATATTGATCACCATAGTCTTCATTACATTTTCCTGCAGCCTAATTTGAATGCTAGGTAGAGACGGTGGAAGGAGTTCTTATGCGAGTATGATTTTGAGATAAAATTTATCTACGGGAAGGAGAATGTAGTGGTTGATGCTCTTAGTTGGCAAAGGCATGAACTTTCTCTCATGACTCTTGGATTTGATTTGAGCAGTTATTTCTTAGTATCACTTCCTACAGATATAGTGTATTAGGAGATGAATATGTATTTGCGATCAAATAGACCCTTGGAGGGTAGATTCACATGATGTACTCTTGAGTCAGATGGTTTATTATGACATTTGGTTTGTATCTATGTGCCACTTGTAGATGGTCTTCACACTTTGATTATGTCAGAGGCACATTGAGCACCTTACTCAGCTCATCCTCATGTCAAGAAGATGCATACAAATCTTCAACAATTGTACTTTTGACCTTGGATGAAGCATGACATCACTATTTTTTTTTGAGATGTCTTGAGTGCCAGAGGGTTAAGTTCGAGTGCCAACATCCCATAAGACTATTACAGCCACATCTTATTACATAATGGAAGTGGTATATCATATTAGTAGACTTAATTTTTTGGTTTCCTATGCCATCTCGTTGACATGATGCTATCATGGTTACTGTTGATAGGTTGACTAAGGTAGCACATTTTTCTTTGATTTTTTCATCCTATAATGCATCTTCTATGGAAAAGATCTTCATGGAGGATATTGTTCATTTGCATGTAATTCCACATAGAATCATTTTAGATAGAGATCTTGTATTTATTTCGACATTATCAAAATCCTTGTATCATGCCTTAGGTACTCAGTTAAATTTTAGTTCATCTTATCACCCAGAAACTAATGGACAAACCAAGAGGATCAATCAGATTCTTGAGGATATTCTCAGGATGTATCTTGTGGCACAATAGATACATTGGGATGACTATCTCTACTTGGTGGAGTTCATCTATAATAATGGGTATCATAGTTCCATAGGTATGCCTCCTTTTCAAGCATTGTATGGATGCCCTTGGTAGAATCTATTGAGTTTGGATAGATTTGAGGATAGAGTTCTTCTTGTACCTAATATTTTTATAGTTATGGAGCACTTGGTGGTGACGTAGGACAGGTTAGAGAAGTATGTCAATGCTCATAGAGTGGATCATTAGTTTTCAATTGGCGATAGCATATTTCTTTGGGTGCATATGTGGAAGAGTCCAATCCATTATAAAAAAGGCTCTAATATTGTGCCTCATTTGTTTGGACCATTTGAGATTTTGGAGAGGATTGGTCATGTAGCATACTGACTTCCTTTATCGTTGAGTTTATCGCAAATTCATGATGTATTCCATGTATCTGTTTGATGTAGAGGTGGGGTGCCAATCATTTTTCCTATGTCAAAATAATAGTTTCTACATAATATCAAGGGGAAATCACTCAAGGGTCTCCATTTAGAACCTTACACATCAATCAAATCTTTCAACACTCTAAAATCAATTTAGGCCAATTTTCACCCAATCTTTCCAAAACACCTAACAATTAAATTTTGGATTAAGACACCCTTTTCAAGGTTACACAACATACCCAAGAACCAATGACAACTCTTTTGGACCAATATGGAATTCCAGCACACATACCTCACTTTAGGCTTCAAAATTAGGCCTAATTTCCAAAGGACCTACCCTTCCAACAATGGCTATTCACCTAAAATCCTTGGAAAGATTTAGAATATGGTTCAAAACCTCATATTTTGATAATGGCTTGCGTCTACTAGGACTCTAACCCCCTACTCCAAGAAACCCTATCAAGAACTCCTAAAAACAAGGGTTTAAAGAAAATCATGCATCTAGACCTCCCCCAATCCTACCAAAGGTCCAAAAACCTCACAATAACTCAGCCCTAACTTGAAAAACACTCATAATCCCATTCTATTTTGTAATTCTCATATTCACTGCTTGGGCTCTTTGCTTTCATAGTGGAAACACCCCTGCTCACCCTTAAAACTCACTTCATTGCACAATTACCTCATTCTTTCTTCTCCAAAAGTATTCATACCCAAAACTAACCATGGTACAGGCCAATCCACTAAGCCATAGGATCATAATAGTAAGTGGATTGGTTTAATGGTGATGTTGTTGCTCTCAAAACCCCAAACATGGGAAATAGGGAAATCTCCAAGTTTTCTGATCCCACACACACCAAAGATGGATTTAAACCTTTAGAGCAGATTTAATGAAGGAAAACACCTATGAAATAAAGTACCCAAAGCCTCAAGTCATGACAAACTTGTACGACCCTATGCAAAGTAAAGAAAGTTCAAGAAATGAAGGGAAAAAAAGTGATCAACATTTTCTTCAAGATAAATTCTTCTTTAGAACTGAACAACAACCTCCTCCTCGAGATATTACAACAATATATCAGGATATCATCTTAAAAATACCCCTTCGGTTGATCAAATACCATAACCACCCTTTATTTAGACTCTAAGATGACAATTTTGCCAATTCTTACTCCTAATCACCAACCCTTTACAACTTGTCCTTATAAATTCCTCCTAATTGATCTATTAAGCCGTCTAATACATTTGAAAGTGGTCATTGACAACTTATTCAAGGAAAATGTAAAACCCTAAACCAACACTATATCATATGCACTTGGATCATATTGCCAACATGACATAAAAATGGACAACTTGTGACATTACATCTCATTTTAGCATATTTTGCAGCTTCCTCGTTGCATATAATTTAAGAATCTTCAAATTAATTTGTTGAACCTTCAAGACCCATATCCCTATCTCTACTAGGTATAGGTTCCCTTGCACCACTATTCTTAGGCCATATCATCCTGATATTTCACATGTGATTGATTCGAATGCATTACAGGTAGAGGATGGGAAACTGGCTTTGGAGCCCATGGGCATTCTTTAGCTTGGGAGGCTCACCCTCAAAGGTTGATACATTGATCAGGTGAGGGTCCAGTGGGATCCTAGTGATGAGGCATCTTCTAGTTGGGAGGATGCAGCACACATAAGGGAGCTTTATCCTCATTTGTTTGCAGGCTTCCAGGAGTAAGCGTTATCCTAGGGGGGAGGATGTAGTGTCCCTCTAGTTCCTACTATTTGTTTATGTTTTCTTATGTTCGTTTGCTAGATGTTTCACTATTTTGGATACTATATTACACTATTCTAGTTATGACGCTGATGTTATGTTAGTGTTTATACTTTTATGATGATACACTGGACATCATGATCATCTGGTTATGTTCGTGTGATGACATTATGATAGATACTTGTGTGTTATGGTTTATGTTGTTTCTGAGTTTTAGTGAGTTTATCATGATGCAATTAACTTTTTTTATGAATTAATGATGTATGCTAGTCTTGGTGAAGGATAGAGTATAGCATTACTCTCTCGTGAGTACTCTACTACACTACGATTCTCCTTCACAGTGTGGTTGTTGATATATTTTTATATGTTTGATAGTGTCATTTTATGTAGTTTGCAAGTACATGCATTGACTCCACCTAGTTTGTCATGTCTAAGCATGCCAAGACCCAATGGAAAATATGTGGTTTGGAGATAGTGTCAAGTCCTCTATCTTAAGCCATCGTTCTTGATAGAATGAGTACTTGTTTGTTAGCCATTTTTTTGTACATAATTCATTCCATCATGTCATTTGTAGATTCATCATGTTAGAAATTGAATTATTTTAATTAGATAAATAATTTTATTTATAAGTATTTCATTTATTTTGTAATTTAATTGTAATGTTAGATTAAAATAATTAAGTTAGATTTCTTTATAAGTAAAATTTGATTTAATGTTTAAAAAAAAAATTATTTGGTTATTTAGTTGCATTACGTGTTGTTCTTTGGGTTCCATGTAAGGGTGTTACAACTTAGTTTTTGAAAAAAAGAAAGGATTTTGGTTTCTCTCCCTGTTTGGTTAGAAAAAAATTGAAGAATGTGAATTTAGAGGCTTTTCTCATGTTGGAAAAGATACCATGTCTGATATTTTGTGTTCGGCATCACCCATCATCGAAATTCGAGGATTGCACTAGGTTTTCTTTTGTAATTTTGTTTGTTCTTGAATTCCAAACTTTAAAATGATGTTGATAGTGTTGGTTTTGTTTAAGCTGATCGTGTATGCTGATTAGCCTGCATAAACAATAGAAAATGAAAAAATGTTATTGTTAAGATTTGATTTAATTCAAGAGACGATTTTAGTGAGACATAAATTCATAGTGTGAACCCTTTCATTTTCGGACCTGCACACAAGAAAAAAAACAAACATAACATTAGATCATTGTGCAAGGTGAAACGAGGATTCCCCATGAAAACAAATTCCCGCATTAATATAGGAAAATAAGTGAAGAACAATGCAAATGAAAGTAAATAAATCCCATTTTAATGAACAACTATCAATCCCATGGGGGAATTGGTGCTGATTGGTATGTCAAAATCAACCCTTTCCCAATTCATGTTTGTAAGCTTGATGATCGTTGATGGTGAGATTAGCTTCTTGAATGGAGTGAAAAATATTGGATCTTAATTCAAGAGAGTAACCTTGTATGAAATATGTGAAATGAAGGTGAATTTGAGTACAGTAAGTTTACTCAAAATTTGTGGATGAAATGAAGTATAGTATACTTGCTTGAATTGTGGATGATAAAATGAGGAGAGAAGCCTCAAATTTATAGATTTCCAAAATGGAAGAGAGAGTGAAAACAAGATATGTGGGACCATTCAACATCCAATGGCCAAGTGCCACTTGTCAAGATGTGAATGGTTGATGGTTTTGCACATTTTGGCCAAAGTGCCAATAAATTCAATTAGGTCGAATTTCAAATTTGAGAAATGACATGTGAGAGGGAAAAAAGAATAAAATAAATGCCACTTGGCTCAATGCACAAGGACATGTAAGAGGAGTTAATGCCTTGTTGGATGTAAAAGTCCACTTGGACTTTTTAAATTTTTTTAAACTACAGGAATCGGGTAGCACGACCCCCTATAAACTGCAGTGCACCTGGTAAACTTTTTAACGTGACCGGCGGCATTGGCTTGACACACCCTCCAGTACCACAGGGGTGGGGGAGACTAGACCTCGTGACCAACCTCCTGCAATAGGAAAGATTTTGCCAACCGAGTTAGGGCCCCAACCCCTTGGACTTTTTGAATTCAAACTTGAGGGAATATTCCATTTTAATGCCATGTGAGGGAAAATAGAGATTTATTAAATGAATTAAATCTATTTTCATGTGCAACTTGCATTCTCTAGAAGATTTTAGTGATAGGGAATAACTTAATCAAGATTTTGATTAATTTAATTAGGGATTAAATGATTTGACAATTTTGACTTAAATTGATGAATTGATTTAAATCGAAATTGAGAGAAAATGCTGAATTAAATAAATGATTTTGATTTATTTAACTAAGTGGGATAATAGTAGATTAAATCAAATAAGTTTTAATTTATTTAATTTAATAAGAAGACTTTAGAGACTTTAATAAAATAAAATTATTTATTTAATTAAACAGAAATATAAGGTTAATTAAATTAAATTGATTAATTTAATCACTAGAGGAGAAAGACTTAATCAAATAAACAATGATTTATTAAATTAAGAGACAAAATATGATGAAAAGATGAGAGTATGATTTAAGAGGAAATGTCATGAATAATTAGGATCAAGTGTGTCGAACAGAATTTGTACATTTTTCATGTCTACACATAGAAACCTAGCCATATAATCCTAGATCTTCAAAATATTGCTAAACTCTTCATCATCGACTTGAGAATTAGTTACTATCGCTGCCTTTGTATTGGCATTCTCATTCACCATGATATGTTTTTTTTTAAAATTTTTTTATGCCATTCCTTGATAGTTTTGGTTTGTGGATGAATTTCTTTTCTTTCCATTTTTAATCTTTGTTGACATTTGTGCACCTACCATTATGCCATTGTTTTATTTCTGTGGACTGCAAAGTTGAACTAAGTTACCACAAATATTGGAATTCTATTGAACACTTCTTTTCATCTTTGAGTTTGTCTGCCATCGAGGATCTTACATATACGTCGATCTATTAATGGGGTCTGGTCTATGTTTCTTGGTTCATTGTGTATTATTCGTGCTAATACTGGGACATAGTGAGTGCTAATATTTTTTCTATCCTACTTTAATTATATATTTTTTGGTGCATGGAAACAACCGATAGTTTCGTCTCTAATCTTTTATCTTTGAATCCAATATTCCAATATTTATAGCTTCCTTACCATCAAAATATTGCTTAGGCAACCTATTTTTCCCGATGCACTAGCAGCCTATGCCTATTTAAAATGGAATATAAATCATGTTGGCATTGTTCACGGTGATTTTGTGCATGTTAGGTTTAGGATGAACATGTTTTTGCATGCTTGTCTATGGAAACATTGAATGCTATGTGGGTGGGTGCAACTATATATCTTCTTAAAAATTAATTGTTTGCAACATGGTGTTATCTGACACTTCACTATTATAACTTGTTTAAAACAAATAGTTGACTGTAGTGTCATCTTACTGGTTTTTTTCGTCACTGGTTATTTGTATTTATTTCTCTATGTTAGTCTAAGTTTAGACTGTGGAATGTATTTGCCCACAATTCATTAGATATGACTCCATAAAATTTGTGAACCGCATGTTATGCATCATAACTAAGGGAAGATTAGAGATTCATAATTTTATTAGATTCTATACTTTTATTTTTGTTTATTAATCTTTAGTTTGAATGAGTGGGTGGTTGTATATTGTGCAAAGAAGTTGTGAATATATGACCCATATTGTCCTTACTACTCACTTTTATAATTTTTGGTAGTACTCACTTTGTTAAATTCAAATATAATTACATTGTATATATATATGTTCCTATTTGTTCTCATATTGTTTATTCCTTTATATATATATGTATGATTTTAACAATGTTGTTAAATATATGAAAGTGATTGCGGTATAAGTTCTTTTAGATTTTTCAACTAAATTTTATATTAAAAGAAATATTCAAATTATTTCATATATATTTATATGTATACATGTGATTAATATCAAGTTAATTCTACCTTCTATATAATTATTTCAAATGTGTGAATAATGAAATATTATTTTGGGGAAATTTGATTAATTTCTATGAGATCAAAGGAAGGTTGTGTATGTGACAAGGAATTACCTATGATTTTGATGATTTATTAGTAAACATGAAAATAATGTCAAATAATCCAATTTTTCCTACCATGTTATTTCATTGAGTTTGAATTGTTAGTTGAAACATGCGTCTGGTTATGGTTTCAGAGCGTATTTTTGGGTTTTGAGTTTTAAATCTTCCAAAGGTTGGTTAATGTACTTTTTGTTATTAAACATTAATTTCTTGTACCTTGATAATATTGTTCAATGATTAAATTGGGATTTATCCATGTACCATATTTATGTTGTCATATGATGGTAATTGAAAATTATAAGATTTACATTTTATTGGGGATGGTTATATTCATGTTTTTTTTTTGTGCATTATGGCTATTATGTGTCTTTTCGGAAAAGTATGTTTTGTATATAGGATGAGTGGCTTTCGTTAGGGGTCAAAACCCTAAGAGGTTACCAGGATAACCTATCGAAAGTAGATAATTTAGCGAAAAGCATAAACCTAATGTATTAGGGGTTGGGTAGTATGCACTTAATAACTTAGATGATTTTTTTGCTTCTGTGAACCCCAATTAGATACCTGCACATAAGCAACCAAAAAACATAAAATTAGATCAATATGTAAGGTTAAAACAAGGATTCCCCATGAAATCCATTTACAAAACTTAAAATAGGAAAATGAAGAAAAAATGAACAAAGAAAACAATGAAATCCTAATTAAGTATGAAAACTCTTGATCCCATGGGGGAGTTGGTGCCAATTGGTATGTCGAAATCAGCCCTTTCCCAACTCCTTTGTAAGTTTTGTTGATGGTTTTGTGAGTGATCCACCTTGATGAAGATTCAATGAAGCTTCATGATAAAAATCTGCATAACGTAGCTAAGAATGTGAAGAAATGGATGAAACTAGATATTGGAGGGAGAGAAGAGTGGATTTAATGTCACTTGGTTCAATGCACAAGGACATGTAAGAGGCCTTTAATTCCTTGTTGGAAGTACCCTTCCCACTCAAATTTGAATTCAAATTTGAGTGAATATTCCTTTTTTTATGCCATATAAGGAAAATAGAGATTTAATAAATGAATTAAATCTATTTTCATGTGGAAGTTGCATTCTCTAGAAGAGTTTAGTGATAGGGATTAACTTAATCAAGATTTTGATTAATTTAATGAGGGATTAGATGATTTGACAATTTAGACTTAAATTTATGAATTGATTTAAATCAAATTGAGAGGAAAGGTTTAATTAAATAAATGATTTTGATTTATTTAACTAAAAGGGATAATGTTAGATTAAATCAAATAATGATTAATTTATTAAATTTAATAAGAATACTTTAGGGATTTAATCAAATAAAATGAATTATTTAATTAAAAGGAGTTTTACATAATTAATTAAATAAAATTGATTTATTTAATTAATAGGAGATGATGACTTAATTAGATAAAGTTGATTTATTTAATTAAGAGATGAAGAGTGATGAATTTAATCAAATATAGATTATTTGATTAAATGACTAGCAAAAGAGATGATTCGGGATGAAATAGTGTTAGTGAATCAGGATCAAGTGTGCTGGATCGAAATGTAAATTTTTTGTGTCTACAGCTTCGCCTCATACCTTAATGCATGTTTAGGCTAAGGGTAGGTTCAGATGGCTTGGAATGTCTTTCTCATACACTGTGTCCTCTCAAAAATTATTTTGGTTCCACATGAGTTTTTTTAGGGGTCAAAAATCGATAGAGATTTTTAGGGTAACTAAAGAAGAGCATTGGTAATCTAGGAAGATTCACTAGAGTAACCTAAAACAATTGTGTGATGACACTCTTATCCTTATACATTTTTATGGTCTCTTTTGTAGATTCACCTATGGTTATGTTGTTTCCTCTACGAGTTTTTTTGTTATCATGTGGTTTAGATATTGCCATTTTGTTATGTGATTGTTAGTCATGTGATGTTATGTTCTATCTTCTTTTATGTTTGTTTGAATTGTGGACTTGATACTATCTCCTAGTATGGGGGCTCAAATTTTGAGTACCACTTGGTTGGGAGGAACATGCTCTATCCTCCATTAGGCCCCCTTGCAGGTGATGTAGTTCGAGACGAGATCGTTCTTGACAGGTTACTAGATTCACTTTGTTCATCGAGTTGGATGTTGAGAATTATTGTGAACGAGATTCATTGTTGTACATGGTCGTCATCTATATTGTATTCATACATGATGTTTAAATGAGACTTTATTGTATCATTATTTTGATGTATCGAGATTTGTCATAATATCACTTGTTGTATCTTGAACAAGTAATTACCCCTCTTTATGATTTTTCATCGATGATATGATAAATTCTTATATTTCCTGTATATTGTTTTATGATGTGTTATTATTCTAGTTTTTTTTTAGTAGCATTGTTGTGGAACCCTGAGAATGTTTGTTTATATGCTTACTTTGTTCATATCTTGTAAATGAATGTTTAAAAAATAAAATTATTTGGTTATGTAGTTGAATTACGTGTTGTTCTCATGGTTCCATGGTAGGGCATTACAAAAATCACTTTGCATAATCTTCCAATGTTCTCAAAACATCTCCTATATGTTTGATAATATTTTGGTGTAGGAGGACAAAATCATTGACAGTTATGACAATCTTATTTTTTCTTCTTCTGATATATTTCCTAGTTGTGAAGAAGGTAACTTGGTGCAATAGGATATAATCATTGAGAATCATTAAAATTATGTTTGTTTCTCTCCCAATATCTCTCCAAATTGGGAAGATAATGTGGCATAATAAGAAGAAATCATTCGATACATTTCTTTAAAAATATGGTAAGATGGATTTCAAAGATGAAGATGCTAAATTGAAATTGGATCCCCCATTGATAGAATATCATCAACAAATAGTTAACTTAGTTGAGGTTATGAACCCACAATTGATAATTGTATTCCCTTTGATTTTCAGACCTCCTAAATAACCTCTCATTCTAGGACCTCCTAAACCTCATGGACACATCCTATAATTTACAAATAAACTCACTAGCAAACATTTGAAACAAGATGTGATGCAACAACCAAGTTATCACTCACTTGCTCACACATATAACATTAGAATTAATAAGAAACTAGAAAAAATACCAATATTCATCCCATTACCTAAACCATATCTTCCACCCCCACCTAGTCTTCCTCAACATAGTTGTAAAGAATATGATATTGTTAAGAAAATAATAATATAGCTAAGATCTACCTTTGGGATAGTATTAAAATATCACATATATACCACAAGATGCTCCAAGAGGCTTTAAAATTGAATTATATTACCTTCTATCAAACTAAATGATGTAGTTGCCTTGTTTCATTGTATTCAAGTGACAAAGTTGGATATTACATTCCCTTAACATGAATTACCCTTGCTTTAGATACAAAACAAACATAAAGTTTTAATGATAATGCTAGTGATTAATAAATTTGGGGTCATATGTAATATTATTAATAATGGATCCATTCTTAATGGTTGTAGAATTGATCTTCTAGATTCAATCAGTATGGATAATAATCCCATAGAATGTAAAAATATTTATATTAGTGGCTTTGATAATGTTAGTAGGTCACCATTATGGAAAACCATGCTACCCATTAAGGTAGGGCCCATGGTTTTCCTACCCTTATCCATATTATTCTACGACCTCTTTCATACAATCTTCTACTAGGTAGACCATGGATTCATACCATGAAGATGGTATCATATACTCTTCACCATATTCAAGATTATGTAGTATTGTAAATTATCACTCTTAACAATTTCACACTATGTTCTGCTACCACCTAAGTGATTGGACAAAATTGCACATCTAATGTCCTTAATTATGCATCATGTCACCCATTTGAACGATTATCAAGAAAACCCATGTACAAAACATAGAAACATAATTAATATTTTCCCCCTAACACTTTACATCACGCAAAGTAGGGCTAAGAAAAACTCACCCTAAGTGACTTGGACCCCTATTTTTCCTCCAAATTTTAATATGTCAGATTTGGCATTTTATTATTTGAGTTTCAAATGTCAAATGTCACCTATCAAGA
This sequence comes from Sequoiadendron giganteum, assembly GCA_007115665.2. Lineage (NCBI taxonomy): Eukaryota > Viridiplantae > Streptophyta > Pinopsida > Cupressales > Cupressaceae > Sequoiadendron > Sequoiadendron giganteum. Next base: position 153,052,391 of record CM021105.1, read on the forward strand.
TTTAATTTATGGGGAATTACATCAATTGCATATAAATACCTATTTATTTCATCATTTCAATCCTAAGGAAGCAATAACTAAAAATTAGGAGAATTATCAAGCAATTATTATTAAGTTGAGAGAAGATCTATTGAAAAATTTCAATATCAAAGCATGATGTCAAGTTTATGTGAGTTTGTTCATGTTTATGTTATCATTTTTTTTTTGAGGACAAACCCTTGTAGGTCTTTCAAGAAAATCAAGCCAAATTGCAATCAAGCCTTGAGGATATGTACATGATTTCAATACTTAAATGGAATCATATTTGAGTGTTTAGTTGTATCCCATTGTTGATTCACCATTCATTTTTTATTTAGCCTCTATCCCTTAAAAGCATAAGCTCTCTTTTATCAAATTTTCCATTGTCGAGGTTGAAATGCTAACACAAAGGCTTTACCGAGGTAAACCCATATATTGCATAATCCTTCCTCTCTCTTTGAATGTGCAAGTTTCAGATCTAAAGAATATTGGAGGAAGATTGAGGACTATTTTATCATTATTGCATTGAAACACTACAACTTGAAAAAATACAAAACTCAGTTATCTCAACATCCAAAAATGATTTGATAGTGGTGTCCAGAAGGAAGAAGTCTCTAATTAGAATCTTGAGGATTGTGAAGATAGATTTTTAATTTATATAATAGGACATTGGTGGCTTGGGTGACTTAGTACTACAAATTCAGGGTCAAATTTGTATGACCAGTGTATAGTACTTTTCTCTTTTTAGATCTATTTTTTATTATAGCTAAAAAGAGGTTTCGAAGAGACCCAAAACCCTTTATAGAAATAATGTTTCTATAGAATAAGAAAGAGAAGAAACATAGAAAAACATATGTTGGAAGAATAAGGAATTTTTAATTGATGCATTTGTTTGAAACATGAGAATATGGGATGAGCACAAGTTATACAGTCATGCATTGCATGTTGTCATTGATGTCAACATTGTATTCTGGTATAAAGACCATTGTATAGATCATTTTTTATGGCATGAATATGTTTTAGGATTATTATGAAAGTAAATTTTGCAAGAATTTTTTATCCGGTTAAAACGTTGACATGAAAATAGACAAAATGTTAATATAGGTATTTTAGTATATAGGACATCTGATTTTTGACTCTATATTGGTCAACTATTTAAGGTCTTACTCTATTCTTCTAATATAATTTTATTGGATGGTAGAGGAACCTAATTCTATAGTTTCATCTTTTTTTGGCTCCTAGTGTGAAATTTATGAGTAACAAAAGTTGGGATAGATAGTCATAGGTGTTTTCAAGTTCAATGCATATGTTTCGATGAATCTTCACTTCTTCATAGATTGGAATCTTTCTATGTAGTTCTAAGGGAAGGTTGATAGGTGTTAGTTAAGTGTATATTCTAGATGGCATGGATTTTGGAGGTCTATGTATCCAAATGTGGGTGTACATTTGGAAAATTTTGATATTAAGTCATTATCAGTGTCGTCCTAATGAGTTTTATGTATTGGGGAGTTTTATTTTGTTTCAATCCATTATGTGGGTGCTATTTTAGGTCTATGTCAACCTATTTTAAATTATTAAGAGTTTTGAATCTTGGCATGAAGCATGTGTGTATGGATATTGAGCCGAAAAGTTACATTTTTCTTATTAGATCTAACTAGGCCAACCTAATTTATGTTATAGATCAAGAGGGTATATAATGTGAAGGATATTTTAAGTGTTTTGTGAAGAGTAACACGTGCCAAGAGTGTGTGAATGCAAAGTAGATTAGAGTCTTTAGTAAAATCAATATGAAGTGTGCAAATTCTATATTTTGAGTGTCATTGGTACTATATTTCATGCATATGTTAGATGCAATTATAATTATTCAAAATTAGTTGTGTTTCACAATCTCTTCTATCTCTTCTATTTCTTAGTGGGAAATGATTCGACTTAGACAGTGCTTCCACCTATAGTGAGCAGTTATGTAATATACAATAACTAGCTACAATATATTGTGAGGTAATCCCCACCCTACTTTATCCCATTTTATGTTTTCCATGTAAACGTCTAGTGTTCATGTGTTAATTTGTTGTTTTTATTTATTTTAGTGTGTTTATTCATTACTACAATTTGAATATGCTATGAGGATTAAATTCTTAAATGGTTAAGTGGTTTAAGAGAATATTGATTCACCCCCCTCTGAGTATTTAGGGTGTTCAAAAATTTATATCAGAGCTTTGTTTCTTGGAAGAGGCTTAACTTATTAGGGAAGATCTTGGAGGTTTAATGCATGGGTTTTATAAGACTACATATTCCTCTAGAAGAGATTCCTACTATTAGATCTATTGAAGAGGATTTCATATTTTACATAAATGGAGTACTCAAAGTTTCTCTTGAAGATTTGGAAAGAACTAAAGAAGTAGATGAATTCAATAGGAAATTCAAAGAGAAAATAAATAAGTTTAGATAAAGGCGTAATGAGGCTAGAGATAAATTAAAGAAATCAAATGAAACAATTACCAATTTGAAAGTGCAAGTTGAAGAAAGGAAAAGAATTGAATTTTTTTGTAATGTAGTGGTGAAAATAAAATATTAAGAATTCACAAAGCTTGAACAAGAAGTTGTTAATATGATATTAGATCTTGAAAGAGCAAGGATTCATGAAAAAAAAATCAATATGAGTTTTATAAAGCTTAATGAAATGATTACAAATTAGAAAGGATCTAAAGACAAAGGTGGATTAGGATTTGAGATAAGAGATAGCTCAAAAATAGATCAAACTACAAAATAGTCTTAAATGAAGACTAAAGAAAAAAATAAAAATGGAAAACATATCCAAAATCAAAATAATGAAGCAAGAATACCACTAGTCAGAAAGCCAAATGCACAAAGGTACCTAGTTTTAATGTTTTTTCTTATTATTGCATTATATTTGGACATAAATCTATGGAATATAGAATAAAAATGAATTAGAGTGTTCAAAATTTTCTTATTCGGTGGTTTACATGCAAGAGATTTGGTCATAGATCTAATGAATGCAAAATTCAAATGGTGAATGATTATAAAAATGGTATAATTGTTCAATATTTTAATGGATTTTGTTACACATGCAATGGATTCAAGCATAAAGCTAATCAATAAGGATCTAGAATGAATGAAAGTAAGATAGTTCAAAATAATTTCATATGCTACAATTACAATAGGCCTTGAAATATTTTTAGTTTTTGCAAAAGCCAAAAAATGAAGAAGGATAATCCTGTAAAGAAGAATGATCTAGTACAAAAATTTGATCTGGTAGAGACAAATAAAGATATGGAAAATATTTAAAAAATGAAAAATGAGACTGAGGTTAAGGATTAGTCTGTACTAGCATCTAGTGCAGATGTTTCCTCCACAAACTAAGAAGAGAGATTTTGCTTAGGGGGAGATTTAATGAAAACCTTTAATCCCCCACTAAATAAAAGGTGTTGATGCTTCAACATGTGGATATGTGGTGTACATAAATGCATTTGATATATTAGAGAATATATCGGTAGAAAATATTTATAAAAAATTATGGAGCGTTTGAAGTGGACTATGCAAACAATTATGGTTTTTACTAGCTTTTCAATTTGAACATTCAATGTAAAATTAGGTCATGACAAAAGGTTTATAAGTGATTACACTTAATCAAATTTCATTTGCAATTGAGTTATCAAGAGGAGAAGAGTAGATGAAGGGTATTGCAATGTTTTTGAAGCGATCGAGTGGTGATGCAAGTGAAACCCTAGAAAAAGAGCAATGTAGAAGGTATTTTACAATATTTTCACTTACCCTAGTTTTTTTTAAAGTTGTTTGGAAACAATTTGATATGGATACTCTAGGGTTTTTTTATGTGCCTAAGCAACCCCGACCTAAGTTTAAGAAACATTCTAATAAATCCATGGAGGGCAACTTCAATGGGAAAATTTTTAGGGTTCCATATGGTATCATACATACAAAGGAAATAAGAATCTACATTCATGGAAAATTATAAGTCTAGTGTGATTATTAGAATATTGGTGATGCGTGGGTAAATGAGCTCACTAGTGAAAAATTTTTATTGAATCCGTAGTATAAGAATTTGGTTGCAAAGAAAATAGATGTTTGGAAAAGGTTTCCTAACTTTTTCATCAGAATGATTGGGTAAGGATTGATTTGAGCCACAAACATGAAAAATTTGTGTGGATGGATGTTCCTAGGATGATCACAAAGGAATTGATTAGGGAAGTAATAGTTTTATATTAAATTATGCTTGTTTTGGTACTCTAGCCAGTAAAGAATGAAGTTGTGATGGAACTTACTAGTGCAACATATGACAAGAGGCATTGATAGTAAAGAAAATCAAGATTAATGATATGAATTGTGCGGAAATGATGATTGGATATATGGTTTACTTTTCAAACATAAAGAACTCTATTTAAGCCACCACAATTAATACTATGTATGAAATGGTTAAAAAGGGATTTGATTATGGCCTATGTGAGTTATTGAGGTAGAAACTGATGGAGAATCTACATAAGAAAAAGGATCATAGGTATCCTTTTAAATTTGGAACTTTAATCATATGCTTATTATTATGTTTCTTGAAATAAATCCTAGGTACAAAGTGTGCGGTGTGGCTGAAAGGAAGACTTGTAGCACACTAGATCAGAGAATTTTTGTGGGGTTTGCATTATTTTAAAGCACATGAAGATTCCCTTATGGAATTCCTTGCCATTTTTCATAAGAGGATGTAATAATGGGAGAGTATTCCTTAGAAGATGGTGCATAATTACAAGAATTTCATTACATTCTTGGTGACCAAAGATGAATGTATCATATAGATTGTAGAGCCCAGAAATGTAGGTATCTCATAAATTAGATATAAGATCACTAAGGAAGAAATTATGGGGTCAGTAGATTACTTGTGGAGGAAAATCAATAAAGGGAGCTATGCAACTTATGAAGATAAATCAATGGAAGTCCACCTTGACCAAAGATAATCACAAATAAAGGAAATAAAGGAAAAAATGACTGCTACCTCTGAAGAAACAATGGTCCACACATCAAAAAAAGTTGATGCAACTAAGGCTAAGTCTGGTACTATAAGAATCTCATCAAGTGTAAGGTGATCTGGTAAAGTAGCTACCTCTCCTTTTGCTTCTCAAAAGTCCTTTGGGACCGTGAATTCATCTAGTGAAACAAAGAGGAAGGAGACAAGTACTCCTGAAAAACAAAAAATTATTCGATAAAGGAGAAGAATTCTTCGATAAAAAAGAAGAATTATTCGGTAAAGAAGAAAATGAGGCCTTAGAAAAGAAGGTTTCTCTATAAGCACATAAAATTGTCTTGGTGAAAAGGACAGTTAAAATCAAGGCCATTAGGAAGAAATATATTAGAGTAAATGTTTAAGATTGTGATGAAGAAGAAGAAGGACCTGAATTGGTCCACAAAAGGAAAGGTGAAGCTTCACAAGGTTAAGCTATTGGAAAGAAATTGTAGTAATGGTAAAAGTATCCTCTTTCCTTACTTGATTTGGGAATAATTGTCATTGAATTAACCTAATTTTTCTTAGGTTTAATGTTGTAATGTGTTGTACACATTCACATTAATCTCTATCCCTTTTTAATAAAATGTACATAATGTGTGCCTTGTTATAGGTGTTGTTAAGTGTTGTATGACACTTTTACTCTTATCTAGGGTTGTATTAATTAATTTTTTTAATTAGAGTTTAATTGACCCTTTAATTCAAATTCAAGCCCTTTTTTAAAGGATCTATCCTGACACCCAATAATGATATTACATGAAATTTAATTTGGAAAGCTTGGCGTCCTAAGAGATACTATTAATACTCATTCACCTCTACTGGAAAATGAATCCTCTCCACACAAGACACCCCTTTCTATACATTTTTTTATGTTATTTTACCTCCCCCAAGCTTGGTCCTAGAAATTGTGCTAGGACCCATTTTCCTTTAGTGGTAAATGAGTCCTCATAATGTAGGAAACCCCTTTTATGGAATTTTTTAAATAAATTTTTGATGTTGTTTCATCCTCCTAAAGCATAGTCCTAGAAATTTGTGATAGGACACATTCGCCTTTAGTGGAAAATAATTGCTCCTCAAATAGGAAACACATTTTTGAATTTAATTGCGGCAGGATCCTATTGATTTTCAATTCTAGGTCTAATGTCAGCTTGAATTATTTGAATTTTAGGGTTAATCTCTATATTGATTATAAATATGGGGTTAATTCACCTAGTTTCATCCTAGATCTTCATGAGCACTCAAGAGTCCATTCACAAGAGCATTTAAAAGTCATCCAAAGGTATATTAGTGAAGCCTTATTGCAGAAATTCAAGATCATATCATCATGTCAGAGTCATAGTGCTTTCAAGCATGTTGTTGAGCTAATATTGTTGATGTAGCACTGAGGATCTACTTGTAAGATTTTTTTCACATCTAGTTTGAGATAAAGATATAAATTATTCATGGCCATTTCATGTTAGTTTATAGTTTTTCATTCTAAGACAATTTCCAAGTTATCAACATTGAATTTCATGTTCATGCTTCAATTTAATTATTTCATTATTTGGTTTAATTACCTACAAGGTGTTTGACTTAGGAAAGCACCTATTCACTAAAAATCAACAATTTTTTCTCCTCTAGAATTTATGTTTGTATATTTATAGGTTGAAGATCAAATGGAGAAGAAATTGGAAGCAAAATTGTCAAAGTTGTCAAGTTGCAAAATTGTCATTCATAGTGCAAGAACACAAAAAGAAGGCTACAAAATCAGGTATAGGATTTTCAGGAGTTGACAACCGAGGATCTGAGAGTGCAAGAATCAAGGTATAGAACCCATAAGTCAATTTCTAGAACCCTAAAAGGGATCCATTCACCAGTAAAGGTGAATGAGTCATTTGTGGCCTAAAAACAATTTTCTACAAGGTTCACATCATTTCAAGCTCTTAAAACTACCCTTTTTATTGCTATAACAATTAGGATCAATTTATTATTTTTATTTTTGCTATTTGGTCCTCATAATTTAATGTCTTAATAGGAAATACTAATGGTTCATCATTTTGATCAATTCACTTTTATGCAAACCCTACTTTTTCTATTAAATATTTTGGTGAGCCCGACTCATTGAATATTACAATTTTTTCATTTTGAAGTCTTTCATTGCATCCTATATTAGATCTTGCATTCATTTTCATCTAATTTTCATTTTATTATATCTCTTTTAGGGTTTCCTACTTTGCATTCAAATTTAGATCTCATATAGGGTTTTAGAATTGCATTGTTTTGCATTCTTTAAATCTAAAAAATACAAAAAAAAATCAGTCATTTTGCATATCATTTAGATCTCATACATTTTTATTTGAGAATAAAAAAAAAAATCATTTCAAAATGTGTTATATAGGTCATCAAATTCTAGAAATTTATTTCATAAAAGTTACATTTTGAAACTGGGAACAAAAAACACATAAAACAACTTAAAAATTGTAGTTTTCACCTTTTTAAAACCTTGATTTGGTTCCCATTCCCCTTTACTATTGAATGAGTCCCTGATCAGGCTTGACCTCAACTTTTTGGCATCTGAAGCTCACTTAAAATCACTCAGACATCAGCAAAAATATTTCAAAAATCCTTATCTAAGATCCATTCGCCAGTGAAGGTGAATGAGTCCTTGATCAAGCGTAAAACTGCCTTTTATAGCATTGATAACCTTGTTTTGGTAATTCATAATCTTGATGGTAACCTATAGTATCATCCTAGAAAGTTTCAGTAATTCTTGTTTTATGCATCTAGGTCAAAAACATCAATATAGGGTAGTCATTTTTGAAATCATTTCAATAGAAAAAATCATCAAATCTAAAAATGTTTACATTTATAAAACTTTACATAATATGGATAAAAGTATTTTTCACTTTTGCATACACAATTTTTACATTCATGAAGCTTTGCATAATTTTCATAAAATTTCTTTTCAGTTTTGGATACACTTTATTATCATTTTTGAAGTCTTGCATACATTGGATAAAAGTAATTTTCATCTTTAGATATACATTGTTTATATTTGTGAAGCATTGCATAAGATGGCTAGAAGTACTTTTCATTTTTGGTCAAACAATGTTAGTATCCTACCTTTCTAAGCATACTCAAAAAGAGTCCATCCCTCACCCTCATGAGAATGATTTAGTGAAAGAGAATAAAATTGTGGACAATCATGATAATCAAATTTTGTTCTTACCCTAATATCTATCCTATTTGTGATGAAGATATTTCGGTGTTAGAAGATCAAATTGGTGAGATTTATGAGAGTCCAGTTTGTCTCTCTTGCCCTAGGAAATACATAATTGAATAAGATAATGCTACCATTTATGCATCCCCTACTTAGTATGAAGTTATTTTAGAAGAGCCAAAAAATGAATGTCATGAAAATCTAGTTTTTAGCTCTCCTGAAATCTCTCCTACTAGGGAAGATATCATGGTGGAAGAAAATGATAACATTGACACATGTCTTGCAAAAAATAGAGATAAGGATCTCTTAGATGAAGATGATGAAGAGACATTAGACTCCCCTTAACTAACATTTCATAAAAATAAGGATAATTATTCTAAGGTTATGCACATTAGATACCCCATGAATTACTCTCTTGAACCTAAAATTATCATTTATCCACCCTAAAAAAAACCACAAGTTCAAAATAAACCCATGTTTATCTTAGAACCACCTAAAAGGCATCTTGATAATGTTTTGGAGTAATCAAGTTTCAATACCAATGCTGACACATATAACACTAGGAACAATCTATAACCAAAAAAACCAACTCCAACATCCCTCCCGTTGGCTAACCCTATCTTATTTGGGCCTCCTTTTTTTCCTTTAAAATATGGAAAAGGGTGTGATCTTGTTGAAAAACTAAAGAATAATCCCATTAAGATAGCATTATGGGACCTTATTCAAGATTTCCCTCATTATTGTAACATCCTTTAAAGTTATTTACAACAAGTCCCTATCATTCGTAATGTGGAATCAAATTATGTGGTAACCAAAATTCAAGCTATAACTCTGACCAACGTAGAGATTGATTTCCATCAAGATGAGTTACCTTCGTTAGAAGAGAAAAAACAAAATGAATCTTTCATGATAATAGCCCACATTAATCAAGTAGAGGTAAAGATAACTTTAGTTTATAGTGGCTGAACCCTTAACATATGTACTATAAACCTTATTGATAAGATTAAAGTAAAGAAAAGCCAAATTCAACATGATTCTTTATCCATTTGTCAGTTTGATAATATCTAAAAACAACCACTAGGAGTCATCCCATTAGCTATTAAAGTTGGAAATGTTCTATTGCAAAATCCGGTCCATGTTATGCCTCATAATATTTTATATACTATCCTCTTAGGCAAACCTTGGATTCATGAGATGTATGGAGTGACCTCTACCCTTCATTGTAAAATGAAGTATGTCTAAGAAAATAAAGTTTACATACTTAAGGATGATCTTCAACCTGAAAGTTTTTTGATTGTTGAAAAAGAAGAACAAGATCCTTTGGAAGTATTGAATCAAGAATAAAATGTTAAAGTCACAAAGGAAGAACATAAGAGGAAAATTAATGAAGTCACTAAGCTATTGGATGATAATTGGGGTTCCTTATATTTCACATGTACATTCATGGGAGAATACAAGATCATAAAAAATGATTCTGAAAAGGGAAAGGAAAAAGTAGTAATGGAAATGAAAAAAATTGAAATCATCCACCTCAACCACTTAATAAGAAACAAATTACACAACATACTTTGATGAAGTTGATTATGAGAAACCACTGAATCTGAAAAAAATTCCAAAACTTTATGGAAGATATTAAGGACTTATGAAAAAACTTGGTCATAGTACAAAAGGATGTGGTACTAGAGAACAAGGTATAAATTTTCCTATAGAATGTAACACACAAGAAAAAAATCATGGTCTTGCTTATTGTCCTTTGATAGAAATCAAGGCATCAAAAAAGCTTTCACTCAATATCAACACTCTTACAAAGGATTCTTGTAAGCCAAATTTAACATTAGTGCATCTTGAAGTGATAGAAACTAGTGGCATTGGTTATTTCCCTTTGCAACAAATGAAAGAAACATAGAAGTCATCGCTTAATATAAATTTCATCACGCAAAACACTAATGATTCAAATTTCATAGATTATACACCCTATCATAAAGGAGAGTAAAAAATCTCAAAATCTAAAGAGTCTTGTGTAAGTATGACATCTTGTACTAAGCAAGATATATCTTTGTCAAAAAATAAAGGAACATATTATACTATTTATCAAGTGGGTATCTTTTCGAGACTTCTCCAAGAACATTAAAGAAATTTTACTAAAATAATTCATTTTGTGCATATCATCAAATTCATGGTCATTCTACTAATGCATGTAACGTTTTGGGTAATGAAATTCAACATCATAGGGATTTTGGTACTCTTCCTTTTGTTGATGCACCTAGTTCCTCTAATTGATACTCATTTTCATGTTTCTCATGAATCATCTAGGCTCACCATTGTCCCAGACTCAGTGGGGGCAAGGGGTTAGGTCACTCTATCCTCGTATGTCACTTGTTGTTATCTCTTTTGGCTAGTTGATTACCTTCCATGTATATATAAGAGCAAGCTTAGGATGTGACCAACATGCCTTAAGTTGGCACACATGTGGCGTATTGAGTTTTTGTAGTTTTGGGGGAAACCCCTCCCTCCTTGTTCATGATGTAAATTTATTTCAGAAACATATATGACTTGCAATAGGATTTTCCAAGGAAATATCTAATGTATTAGCACAAAAAATTGGCTACTTTAAAGAAATTTCTCACAACAATTGTGTAGCAACTGCTTTAAAGTGGGGGCATACATAGATGACATCTTTTAGAAAATTTCATGGAATTATTTTTCTTTTTTCTTTTGACATTTCCTTTTCTTGGAGTTGTCGTTGGGTTTGATGTCCTCCAAGAGTGTGATATTTCTAAGCATATGATCTCCCTTCATGGCATGATGCAAATGATGCATCCCATAAGTGGTGATCTGATATCCTTGAATAGTCCTCTCTTTGAGACATTAGGCACAATTCTCCCTAAGAAGAAGATCTTGCATGAACAAATTAAAATCCCCTTTAGAAAAAACATATATTCAAAAATCATTTGTGGTGCCTTATCGAAGTTGTCAAGAGGATAACTTCAATATGGTATGAGAGGCTAATCTGATTCTCTCATTTTCCACCTCATTGGGATAAGTCACCTAGTGGATAGACTAAGGTTCCAATACCCTAGAGTGAGTATCAATATTTGGGACAACTCGCCGAGTGGACTGACTAAGGTTCTACTACCCTAGAGTGAGAAATGTATGTTATGGACAAACAACCCCGTTCCACATCACGTTGAAATGGTTGTGTTTGACCCTTTTGTGTATTTTTTTCTTCATGGCCTTTGATAGGGTATGATTATGTATCTTTTTTATTGCTGAATACGTAAGTGTCTTGAATGTCTACTTTAGTGTGAGTTTGGCATGGGTTCATCCTCTAACTAAAGTGGGGGCAAAATGTAGTAACAAAAAAAGTATCCTTTGTACTTGATTTGTGAATAATTGTCATTTAATTAACCTAATTTTTCCTAGGTTTAATGATGTAATGTTTTGTACACATTCACATTAATCTTAGGCCCTTTTTAATAAAATGTACTTAATTTGTACCTTATTTTATGTGTTTTAGAGTGTTGTAGTATACTTTCATAGTTATCTAGGGTTGTATTAATTAATTATGGTTAATTAGAGTTTAATTGGACCTTTAATTCAAATTCAAGCCCTCCTTTTAAGGATCTATCCTGACACCCAATAATGATATTGCATGACATTAAATTTTCCAAATTTGGTGTCCTAAAAAATTCTGCTAGGACTCATTTTCCTTTATAGGTAAATGAGTCCTCTCCACATAGGACAGCCCTTTTTATGCATTTTTGAGGTGATTTTTTGATGTTTTTTCACCTCCCCAAATATTGGTCCTAGAAATTGTTCTAGAACCCATTAGCCTTTAGTGGAAAATGAGTCCTCATAATGTAGGACAATCCTATCTTGGCATTTTTGAAATGGATTTTTGATGTTGTTTCATCCCCCTAAATTATGGTCTTAGAAATTTCTGGTAGGACCCATTCACCTATAGTGGTGAATGGGTCCCCCTCACATAAGACAACCTCTTTTGAATTTAATTGTGGTAGGATTCGAATGATTTTCAATTCTACATCTAATATCAAATTGAATTATTTTAATTTCGGGGTTAATCTATAGATTTAATATAAATATGGGATTAGTTCATCTATTTTCATCCTATATCTTTATGAGAACTCAAGAGTACATTCAAAAGAGAATTATAGAGTTCACATGAGAATTTCAACGACATTCAAAGGTATATTAGTGAAGATTTATCGAAGGAATTCAATATCATATCATCATGTCAAAGTCATAGTCCATTCAAGCATGTTGTTGAGCTAAGACTATTGATGCATCATTGAGGATCTACTTGTAAAAATTGTTTAACAACTTATTTGATATCAAGATCTACATTCTTCATGGCCACTTCATGGTAGTTTGTAGATTTACATTCCAAGATAAATTTCAAGGTATTGACATTTCATATTTCATGCTTCAATTCCATTATTTCATAATTTGGCTTAATTACCTACAAGGGGTTTGACTTAGGAAAACCCCTATCAACTAACAATAAAAAAAAATTATCCTCTTGAATGTATGTTTACATATTTATAGGTTGAAAGTCAATTGGAGAAGAAATTGGAAGGGAAATTTTTCATTCATAATGAAAGAACATGAAAAGAAGGCTATAGAATTAGTTACATGTTTTCAAGAGGTGACAACTGAGCATCTAAGAGTGCAGGATTCAAGGTACAAAACCCATAAGTTAGTTTTTGGAACCCTAATAGGGATCCACTTGCCACTAAAGGAGAATGAGTCCTTTGTGGCCTAAAAACAGTAATTTTTCTACAAGGTACATATTATTTGAAGATCTCAAAACCCCCCTTTTTAATTCTATATCAATTATAATAAATTTTTTATTGTTAGTTTTGCATTTTAGCCCTGATAATTGAATTTCTTAATAGGAAAGATTAGTTGTTCATCATTTTTATCAATTCACTTTGATAAAAACCCTACTTTTTCTATTAAATAGAAACAAAATGTTGATATTGTGGTTACCGACAAAGAGAAAAAATTAGAGAAATAGAAACAAGCCTTTGTGATCCACATGCAAGAGAAAACAATTGAAGCCACAAAGAAAAGTATACCAAAAGAGAAGAAGAAGAAAAAAAAGAAATATCTAGTAAGGACTTATAGTCCTATGAAACTTGATACATTATTGAATGGGATTTGCAAAATGAAATGTTAGAGGAAACAACAGCAATGTGTACTAAGGCTGATAAGGTGGACAAGGGAACCATAGTAGAAGCCACTATAAAATACATTATTGTTCTTGATGTAGATATGTGAAACACAAAGAAACAATTAGCTACAAAATTTTTGAATGTTTTAATGTAGAGAAGATAATAAATAGAAGAAGAGGCTAAATTTAAGGCCTATTAATTGGAGAAGATAAGTTATCCTCTTTCCAAGTAAAATAAGGCCACATTGGCTATAATTTTTAATAAGTAGTTTAAATGATCTCAAGAGGCTCCAAAAGGATTTTATTGAAAAAGTGGAAGACCTAGGACAAAGGTTCAGAGTAACCCAGAGAACAAAGAATAAATATATGAGGAGATTATTGATATGGATGAGAATGTGGAAGAAGATATGCAACATGATGATGATGCTAAACATAAGTATTAGATAGAAGAAGGGAATGCACATGATAATGTTTGTCTAGATGTGGAAGAGACACCAAAATAAAATGTAGAAGTTGAGAAGGATTTTGGAGGGAATGTAGCTACCAGAGAAGATGTTGCAAAGTATTACACCTATACACCTCATCTAGTAACTAAAGCACATGTTGAGAGTGTACAAGAACAATCAGAAATAGTCATCCCTCAAGATGATATAAAAAAAAAACTGGTGAAGGAGATACAGATAAAGAATATGAGTAGAAAAAGGAATGTTCCCTTAGTGATGCAAGATGAAAGACATAAGTAGAGACACTAGTTAGCACAGGTGATAATGAGAAGGAGCTAAAAGAGAAGGCTGCAAAAGAAATGGAAATTGGTTAATCTTCTAGAACCTCTGAAGATTCTCTAAAGAATCTGCTTGATATGAAATTATAGTTCTATCTTGTTGTGTCTACTCAACTACTTCAACTGCCCATGCAACAAAGAAATGTGGACTTGGATAAGATCTCACCCCTCCACAAGCTTTAACTAGGAGATTTCTTCCACTCATCTTTCTAGAAGGAAAAAAATTAAACTCATCAAAAGAGTGAAGAAATAATTGAGGAGGATATGAAGAATCTATAGGAGGCCATTCCTATTGTAAGGTGTGTGTCATTCGTGTGTTGTGTAATAGAGCGCTTGAGTTTGTGACATGGCTTAACTTCTTCCCATTGATTTATCAATTCTAGCGATAGTATTGGGAACTAACAAGTTGATGTTTTGGTGCAATAGCAACCATCTATCTAACAATTGGTATGACAGCCTAGGTCATGGGTTCAAACCACTCACTTGTTCTAGGGGGGATTTTTTCAAGGTGTGTGCCCTTAGTCTCCTTGTGCTATGCAATGCAACAATTAGGTTCATGAATTGGTTTAACTACCTCCCATTGTTTCATTAAATCTTGCAATCGTATCAGGAATTAAAAGGTCAATATTTTGGTGTAATTATAACCACTTGTCCAAAAATACCTAGTACCACCATTGGAAATTCATTATCTGGTATGGAGAACCTAAAATTTTGATTGATTCATATGCCTCTAGATTATAAGAAAAATTGGACAAAAAACTAGATAAGAAAATTAATGAGAAGAGCCTAATGGAGATAATGGGGAAGTGTTCCCATGCACACAATAAATTGTAAGAAAGTTTCAAGGGTGGGAAAGCTTGTGTGGTAGAGGAAAAATAATTAATTCAATTTTACATGAAGTGGCTTGGAGCCACGAAGAGCATAAATGATCAAATGAGTCTCAGATTGACAAAGCTTCCACAGCCTATGATTTTACACATGACCTAGATGGAAGCACAAGGTCAATAGTAGAGGATTAAATGAAAAAATCTTCCATCTACAAGAATAGAAGGAGAAGATCATTATGTAGTTTGGAAACCTCAAGGATCTAGTGAACTCAAACTTCATATCAATTTCTAGTGCCCTATTGAGTGATGATAAGGCTACAAATCTTAATTTGGTACCCAACACTTTGAGAAAAGGTGAAGAACTATTGATGGAGTTGGAGACAGTGAAATTTTTTTGGCATAGCCAAGAGATTTTGGGAAGAATGAAAGAAAGAGTGGAAAATCCACCTTGAGAATC
Source organism: Sequoiadendron giganteum (assembly GCA_007115665.2). NCBI lineage: Eukaryota > Viridiplantae > Streptophyta > Pinopsida > Cupressales > Cupressaceae > Sequoiadendron > Sequoiadendron giganteum. The sequence continues at coordinate 153,067,893 of CM021105.1, forward strand.
TACAAGTGTCAACTTCCTTCGATTGACCATACTTTTTTTTGTTTCACACATTTTAGTTATTGTTTCATATTATTGTGTACATATGTGGATGATATAAATTATATTTTTAGTCGAAAACATTCTTTGGATAACACTCTTAGGTGGAGTCACTTCAATTTTTCAATTTTGTACACATGTATATATTTTTTAGGGGGAGATACAGTATGTGAACAATATAGTTGTATGTGCCCTTTACACTTGATTTAAAAGTAGAAGAATGATTTTGTAGATAATTTTGGGATGTTGTAATCAATTAAAAAAGGGGGATATTTTTGGAAGAATAAGTTGTTTTTCATTTGATGCATTTTTTGGAAACATGATAATGTGGGATGGGCAGAAGTTATACAGTCTAGTATTGTAATGTTTTCATTGATGTCAACATTGTATTCTAGTATGAAGACCACTGTGAAAATCAATTTGGATGGATTGAATATGTTTGAGGATGATTATGAAAGGAAATGTTTCAAGAAGGTTTGATATGGTGAAAATGATTAACATGAAAATTGACTAAGTCTCAATAGAGGTATTTCAATATACAAGACATATGATTTTTGTCTCCGCATTGGTTAGATATTCAATTTCTTTCTTTGTACTTCTAATATAATTTTTTGGATGGTAGAGGAATCTAATTCTAGAGTGTCATCTTGTTTTGGCTCTTGGTGTGAAATTTATGAGTAATAGAAGTTCAATCTAGCAGTTACAGGCATTTCCTAGTTTGGTGCATATGTTTTGATGAATCTACACTTTCCCATGAATTAGAATCCAGTTGTGTGGTTTTCAGGGAAGGTTTAAAGGTGTCAGTTGTGTGCATATTCTAGATGGCATAGAGTTTGGAGGTCCATGTGCCTGAATGTGGTTGTATAGTTTGAAATTTTTGATATTAAGTCATTATTGGTGCCAACCTAATGAGTTTCATGTATTGTGGACTTTAATTATGTTTTGATCCATTATGTGGGTGGTATTTTAGGTCCACGCTGATCTATTTTGAATTAGTGAGTTTAGAACCTTGGTGCAAGCTGTGTAAGTATGGATATTAAGCTGACAAGTTATATTTTAATTATTACATATAATAAGGCCAACCTAATTGATACTATAGATGAAGTGGATATATAAGAAGGATCTTTTTTGATGTTTTGCGAAGAGTGACATGTTAGAAGTGTGTGGATGTGAATGTAGAGTGAATGCTGAGTGAAGAAGAGTATTAAGTCAAATCAATATGAAATGTGTAAAGTCTATATTTTGAGCTTCAATGGAACTATATTTCATGCATATGTTAGGTGCAATTATAATAGTTCAAAAACATGGTTGTGTGCCACAATATATTCTATCTCTTAGTGGGTAGTGATTCCACTTGGACAGTGAGTCCACTTGTAGTGAGAATTTTTTTAATATATTATAACAAGTTATAATATATTGTGAGCTAATCTTCATCATGTTTTTTCCCATTTTGGGTCTTCCACGTAAAAATATGGTGTTAATGTGTTATGTGATGTTTCTTTTTGTTTTCATGCTTTCATTCATTACTACAAAATTAGTATGCTATGAGGATTGAATGCTTAAATTATTAAGTGGTTGAAAAGAATAATGATTCACACCTCCTCTTAGTATTTTGGGTGTTCAATGTCATCACCAAAACATTAGTAGAGAAAACAAAAAAGAAGTAGCCTCCTATAAATTATTTAGGATATTCATACTTTCCAAATCTTAGGAGATAATGTGCTCATGTATATCCACCACCTCGGCTAGCTCTTTAGTCAGGATCTCTAAAGGTTTTTTGGTCTTATTCTAAGTACAATTACTCAAACCTATACTTGTATTAGCAACTCAATTTCCCTTCATCAAGTCCACCTCAACACTAGCAACCATTTTCAACTAACTACACAACTTCCCTTTCTACTTTCTTACATTTTCATTAAGAATTTAAGACCTTAAACATTATTGTAAATTGAAATTTGACTAAATTTGACAACCTTGTCAATATTTTCATACACTTTACAATTATTTCTCTCCAAAATAGAGATTTTGGATTCAAATTCCTTCTTCATAATCAAGACATCATTTACCACAAACTTGAGAATAAAAAAAATTCTATTACACTGATCATAGAATCTAGCATCCTCCTCTTTGTTGATATTATAAAATTTATTTATCAAGGAGAATATTTTTACATTTATCTGAATCTAATTAACCTCAGTGAAAAACCTTTTAAATAGTCAGAAAATGATAGTTCCATCCTTAGCCATACAAAGAACATTATCAATTCTTCTTTGTTAGAGTTAAAAATGATGATATCATTGGATAGGTAAATAAAGGTGTCATTTAGGATCCCCTGCTAAGTTTCATCAAGAATAAAAAGCTTAAGTTTTTCTTTTCCATAAAACTTACCAAGAATTCTAATTTTGGGTCTAGGTTCCTCCTTAAAAGTAGTCAAATCAGGATTGAATTGAGCAACATTCTCATCATCAAACCTCCAATCAACATTCCCATCACCAACCTCCTCCTCATTCCCATAATTCATTTTCTTCTTAACCTCTAAAGAATCATGTCCCTTATTGATCCAACCAACATCCTCATCCATAGACCTTCCATCCATATTCTTTCACTAGCCTCCCCCACATTACAAAATTTCATTTTCTTCTTAGCAGAAACTTGTCCCTTATTGATGCCCTTCTTCTTATGACTAGAAGGGGGATCCCTAACAATATCCTTGGAAAAAAACCTGAAACCTCCTTAACCATTTTACCCTCATTTAAAACAAGTGTATGACACATCCTTTTAACAAGTGAGGGCTTTGGAACAAAATAATCATGCTAAAATTTTGTTTCACAATTTCACTATTGTAGAAAAGGTGCATTTTCAAATTAGGTCACATAAATTGATTAAGTCAATACAATTGAATCCCCTTGTTTACTTTCATCCTAATTTCTATTTAAAAAGGATTTGACCTTAGGTTCTACATAAAGAACCTAGGATCCCTTTTTTGACTAAACATTTTGGTGAACCTAATGTATCTTACACTTGCAATTTTATAATTATTCAATGCATAAAATCTAAAAATTAAATTTAAAATTTAGGTTATTTGAAAATTTTATTGATAATTTTTATTTACTTTCAAAAATATATTCATTTTAATTAGTTTTTCATCATAAAAATTGAAAAATAATTTAGAAAAATTTGCATAAAATTTCAGATCTAATTTTCATTATTTAGCGTTCAGATTTGAGTTATTTTCATTTGGGAAATTAATTACATATATATTTTTATCATTTTTGCATGTAGATTTTGGTGAACAACATTATTTAAAAGTAACATAATTGCATAGTATTTTCATTCTTAAATGCTAAAAAGCATTTCATTTCTATAATTTTTAGAAAAATCAGTCAATTGTACAACATTTAATTTTTAGAAATTATCATTTCAGCATGTTAAATTTTGCATACATGCTTGCACTTCATATAGAAAAAATAGGTTTTGGTGCTTTTCCAAACAATTATTCACTTCCAGACATAAGATGCTAAGACATTGTACATTGTTCCCAAATTTTGAAATTTATAAAAAACCTACTAGACATAGATACACTAGGAACCCTTGTCCAATAAATTTGGCCCAAACTTTATGTACAATACATTGTCCTTGTTCTTTGACCAAATATATCCTTAATCTCTGATGATTAGTCCTATAACTATCTATTTTGATAAGACATTCTTGTATTGATCCATAGGGCATAACACAAAGTTATCATTACAAAAATATTGTGTTGTGATAATTCATGTTCTATTCTTAGTTCCATTCAAGAATTTCAAGGAGTTTTTGTTACAAGCATGTGAAAATAAGTTTATTTCTCTTCTTTTGTTATTTTTCATTCATCCATCTCCCATTATCTCTCCTATGTGTAAGGTTAGCTTGGTGAAAGAAAATGCAATAATAGAAAATCATGAAAATCATGTTTGTTCTTATCCCAACACCTCACCTATGTTTGAAGAAGGTATTTTGGTGTTAGAGGATATAGTCATTGAGCATCATAAGAATATTGTTTGTTTCTCTCCCAATACCTTTCCTACTTCAAAAGATATTATAGCACAAGAGGATGAAATTATTGATACATTTATTTCAAAAGGCAATAATATGGATTGCAAATATTAAAATGCTAAAATTTCATTAGATTCCCCTTCAGTAAAATATCAACAACAAGTATTTCATTCCATTGAGGTTATGAATGCACAATTTACTATTAGATCTCCTATAATTATTGGACCTCCCAAAACTCCTTTAATTACTGGAAATCCTAAAATTCTTCTAATTATTGGACATCCTAAGTCACCTCTCATTATAGGACCTCCTAAACCACATGGCCATATCCTAAACATTATAAAACGACAGTAGTAATCATGTATAAAAAAACCAAGTTATCACATAGCTTTTCACACATAACACTAGAAACAATAAGAAACCAAAAAAAATACCAACAACCATCCCAATGTCTCAAGCATACATTTTTCCCTTAGGTAATATTACTCCATGTATTGGTAAATAATATGATTTTTATGAGAAACATTGTAATATTCCAACCAGTATCTCACTTTTGGATTTAATTCAAAAATCACCTACATACTATGGTATGCTCCAAGAGGATTTGCAGAATATTGATGTTTCAAATTCTATTAAACGAAATGATGTAGTTGACTTATTTAATTGTATGCAATTGGAAAAAAATTATATTACATTTCCTCAACATGAATTACCCTTATTTCAAATTCAAAATAAACATTTGATTTAGGTGTACCCTCATAGGCAATGGATCGGGTCTTAATATTTATAGCATTGATCTTCTAGATGAAGTTGTTGTGGATAAGAGTCTTATCTAACCTAATGATACTAATATTTTTGTCTTTGATAATTTTAGTAAGCAATGATAAGGATTGATCACAATACCCATTTTAGTAGGGTCTATGGTTTTGACTACCCATATACATATCATGCCACAACCTCTTTCATACAATATTATCCTAGGTAGACCGTGGATTCATTCCATGAAGGGAGTCTCGTCTACTCTTTACCATGACATGATGTATGAATATAAACGCAAGATATATATAGTTAAGGAATATGGAAAAATTTATATTTCACAATTTGAAGCCAAACAAAACACTTCCAACTCTCTTAATAATTTGATTCCATCTTCAAAAGTAGAACCCATACAAGTTGATCATAAAGAAAAATGTGTTTTACCCATGATTAAACCTTTGGAAGATGATTGGGGGTCATTATATTTTACACCTTTTTTCAAAGGGAAGTCTAAAATATTACCAAAAAATTGAAAATAATTGAATACAAATGATGATCATTATGTTTATTCATATTCAAACACAACTTTTGGCTATTATCAGGGTTCATCATATTTTAAATCCTCTTGTTTGGGAGAGTAAAAAATTTCATAGTATAAACCCAAAGAGTCTTGTGTTTTATCTTATTCTACATTAATATATTCAAAAAAATCACCCCATAATGGTGATGGGGCCTCTTTAACATTTTTCCACCATGAGTGGAAGATAAAAAACTTTACAAGGATTTGTGTGCATACGAAAGAACCAATAATTCTTATAAGCATGTGGATATTATTTCTTCATCTGAGTTGAAAGAATGTTATGGCCTTGGATGCAAAATTATTTATAAAAATGGATATAATGCAAACATGGAATAAAATGATAGGAATCAAGTGAATTCTATACCATACCTTTCTAAATAGGATCTAGGTTTCCAACCTTTGTCCCCATCTTCATCTAATGATTTATCATCTATGATATGTATGAAATATTGTTGTAGGTGAGAAATATTTTCTTCACATGAGAAACAAATGTGTTCTACTATTAAGTAAGAGCATATTTTGTTGAGGCTTCTCAAATCTGACTTGATTAGTCTTCCTCCAAAAACATGAAAGAAAATTATAACAGAGAATCGCTTTCTGTATATCATTGAGTGCATCGTCATTCTACCAATGAATGTCAATCCTTGAGTAATAAAATACAAATTCATGATTTAGTGCTCTCCTATGTGTATATATGTGCCTAATCCTTCTAAGTAATATGTATCATTATTTTATGGTGTTGCTCCTCACTATATACCATCTATAGATTTGTGTATTTACTCATTTCATTTCATTGTGGTATAGACTTAGGTGAAACAATATTTTCTATGGAAGAAACACATAATTATCTTGTGTTGTTACCTTTGCCTCTACACCTATGGTTCAAGCATAACTATTTTTAAAGGTTTTCATTCTTCTCCTTAAAATACCAACATAGAAAGTATGTTGAAATTTTTATGGGGGGCATATACTACCCCTGCCCATTTCTTCTTGTGAGATTTGAACTATTGGTGTACCCCTTTAGTGGTGCTATTATTATAGTGGCCACTAAGTTGTGTTTATCAAATTTTCCCCTTGGATGTTAAAATTTTATGCACCTTCTTAAGTGAGTCTTGTTCATTCCCCTGGATGGTTATTTAACTTGTTAGCTGAATCTTGTTTGTTCCCATGGACATTAAGAGTTTATGCACCTTCTTAGGTGAGTTTTGTTCATCCCCTTGAGCATTAAATTTTATGTGCTTCCTAAAGAAATACTTTTCAAAATAACCCATGGACTTGGTATAACACAACTTGTCAGTTCAGTGAACTTGAGAACCCTTTTAACATGGACACCTAGCATAATGCATCTTTCTAGCCAATAGATCTATGTGGCTCATTATTGATTTTAAATCCTTGTGAGAGCATCATTTTTTTTAGATAGCACATTTCATGGATGATTTTTTTTATTTGAGACAAATGTAATATAGAGGCCTCTTTTCCCTACCAAGTAGAATCTTATTAGTAATAACCATGTGTTTTTGTTTTGTCATTTTTGTATGTTATGTGTTTGTTGGAACACAACAATCTATTGAGAGGGTGGGGTGAATTAGTATATCAACTTAAAACTAATTCCTTTTACCTCTAAATAATTTATGTAGATTAATTATCTTAAAACCTTTATGCATATTTACAATAAACTCATAGAAATAAATATACCTAGACAAGAGCCATAACACATGATGTACGTGGAAAACCCAAGATGGGAAAAACCATGATGAATTTTTTTTCTTGTGTCTACTAATCAAATCTAGTGTCACAATAAAATATTATGTTACAATTTTTAAGGGCACCAAGCCTAAGGAGACACCAATCCCCTGATTGAGGAATACAAACTCTAAGGAAGAACCAATTCCCTAATTTAGAAGCACTAACTCCCTAAACTGAGCACCAACTCAATTATCTGATGGTACCAACAGATCAGATTTACAATAATAAAATTAAAATTTATTCTATTGAACACAATTCAATGTTTCAACTTACTTTGCAGCTACACAATACATTTTTGCACTCACTACAACTTACTCTCTACAACTAAAGCTACAATCTCAGCAACACATCCCCTCTATTCTGCACTTTTCCTTTCTCATCTAAACTTAGACAACATTTTGATTGTCTTTTATCTTCACTGACCTATAATTATTACCTCAAGATGTGCACTAGCTGTAAAAATCATCTAGAAATATTTTTTATGGTTTCCTTCACCTACTATCTTCACCAAAAATCTTCTTGTTCATCTTGATTCTTGCACCCCAATCTATATCATCTGGAAACACATGTTAGGCTTTACCAAATATCTTCTTTGACACAAAACCTTTGCATTGAGCCACATCCATATTAAATATGGATACAAAGAAATCTCTAAGAACAACAATATACAAAACCCTAGAATTAGATATGGATTAAATGTATTCTTTTATTTATCTAAACTTATTTTGATCTCTTTCAACATGATGATCTATGTCATTGACCTACAGATCAAATCCTCATTCATATTTGTCATTGGAGAAGTTAGACCAATTAAATCTATCATCTATGTCAGTTACTAGTCAAAACTCTCGTTTACATGGACATAACCATTTTTTACCTTCATCTTTGAATCTAGGTCATTGATCTCTTATCTTCATGCCAATATCCTCTAGCTCTCTAGTGATCTCATTAGCTTTAAAACATGGTGATTAGATTGTTTACTTTAAATGTGTGTCATTGATCTTTACTGACTGGAGACCATAATTCGATCTATACCTTTTTATCTCCACTATTGATCTTCTTTAAACACCACTCACCATAGATGGGGTCCACTAAGACATGTGTCCAAATATCACTAACCTATGAGCTCTGACAATAGACCCACTAATTCTTAGTGGGATGGTTAGCTATCACAACTTTTTTGTATCGTGCAACTTGCAAAATCGATATGACTTGGTATATCATTCAATCGTTAGGAAAAACTTGTCTTCATATCCACACCTTCCTTTATTGTCTTTCACTTAGTTTGGACCAACCAAAATCTATAGCGAGAACCATCTGATCACCATCGATCAATCTTCATTATTGAATGCTATACCACTAGTGAAAGACACAGTCCCACAAAAACATAGCAACTCGGGGCCTATCACCATTTTTCTTCTACATCATCCTTAAATATGCTCACATCTTACACTATTGGCTCCTATCGAATGGGTGGTCTCTACTAGCCATATGTCATCCTTATGAGCACTGTGCAATAAATAATACCTATGTGACTTTATTTATCAATTAATCACACACAACCACTTGTCCTCATATGTTATCATCCATCATCATCCTCTAAGACTTTGATCGGTTCCTTCAGAGTGTTGAAGGGAATTAAATATACCCACTCTAATATCTATAAGTCTCTTTGATGAATTTCTACTAGAATGTAGAGATAAATTATTCTTCTCATCAATATTCATATGTCTCCTCAATGAAGTGCCTTATTTGATCCTCACCAGTTAAATCACAACCATTGATCAAGTTCATCATTGATGCAATAATTTTTTGTCACCTGTCAACATGACATCACATTCAACTCACTTTGTATATCGCCTTCATAGGTCCCACTATAAACACATCTTGCACTATTCGATAAACCTCATTAAAGCTACACCATTCTCTGCTATCCCATAGGGCTCAAAAGGGACCCACCACATATCCTACAGGCTAGTGGGCCCCACTTGATCTCCAAGTCTTTATCTCCACCATTGATCAAGCTTCATCTCTATATCGAAGATACTTAATACACTATCTCTTCAAATTATCAATGTTACTTCGATGTACCACTCTCCACTAGCTGAACCCGAGGTGCTAGGAAGGAAGGCCAGTTAAAATATGTTGAAACATTCTTAATTTATAACTTAAGCTACCTACAACCTACAATAAGATGTCAATAAAAAACCAGAATTTTTGTTTGAACACCATGATTAGAAAAACTAGGGTTTAACTGATAAACCCTAAATGTGTTCGAGATCATACATAAACCATTTGTGAGCTTCATCCTTCAACCTATTGACCTCCAATTTATGTTTTTGAGAAGCTCTCAAAAAACCCACATTCAATATATCAATATATTCTCATTTAAATTCCTATAATACATTATTGTGAAAAGGTGATGGTCCAACATTTTGTCAACTACACAACATTTGCAAAATATATTCCTTTAAATATACAATTTCTCACATACTTCGAGAACTAGATCCACATCTCTCATAATCATCCTTTGTCATCATACCAACAATATTTTTTGCATGATATCCAATTTTGACATTAGTGACAAGAATATGCCAACAATATCCCCCTTTGTCATTGATAGAAAAAAAAATGCTCACTCAACCTATAACATTTGAATCTTATACCAATTCATTCTTTGTACTAATTGTTGAGAAGCCATTTACCAATTAAAGATATTTTATTCCATGCTTTGTACCAATGACATCTTTACTTTATCCCCCTTACTCGATTACTTGATCAATGTCAAAGGTTCATACTCCTGAACATATTGTTTTAGGTCACCATGCTTCTGCAACCTCTAGTTCTCCTTAGCAATAGAAAAAAGGGAAATTTTCTCCCCCTTTGAGTGATACCAATAGATACCAATTTTTTCTCTCCTTCTTTGACTACAATGAGAAACCAAATGCTCCAACCACTCTGTACCAATTACCCATGTCTAATACTAGTTGAAGAGACATTTCATACTCTAAACCGACCAAGTTTGATACCAATTGCAGATGTTTTCACTTTATGCTTTGTACTAATTGATATTCTAGACTGCAATGTATCAAGTATAACATTGATTTCATACCAATAGAAGATGCCCCTTAGACCTTTCTCCATTCTCCTCTATACATACTTGAGAACTTTCTTCACTTTGGGCTTTGTACCAACCAAACTATTCTAAACCCATTCACAATGGTTTGACAATTGATTGGAACCACTCTATACCAATTATAACCAAAATTACTTTTGAGTGTATTTATAGAACAACTCCCTCTTAGACATATCTCCTCTTCTTGAAGACAAAGATCATCTTTCTTGATAGATCACTTACACAACTTATTTCTCTCTAAAATACATATATTATTTCCTTTTGACAAGCCATATAAGGAGAAATAGTGTAACCATAAATCTACAACCATCAAGTCACTAGAAATTTGTAAAACTTATTTTTTATGACTTGGTCTATCTTTTCATTTCCAAGGATGAATGAGATAAAAATTAAGCTCCCCTTTGACTCATTCCATATCACCAAGACTTAGTGATGTGAGGAAGAAGAAACAACATTTGGTTCTTCTTGCTAACCTTTCACTCTCCACACCTTCTTGGGCTTTATCTCTATCTTGTCATTTTTCTTCTCATCAACATGTGAAATTTTTTTGACTCTAGGGAATGTATTCTTTATTTCCTAATGTGCTATTACTATAATATAGTTTTTTCTACAATATTCAACTATGTGGAAAAAATTATTGTAGTTAAAGACCAGTACATTCATATTCATTAGAAGAAAAAATGAAATTTCATTCATATGTTTTGTGATCCTTTTGGGTCCAAATCTACATTCACAAGCCCTATGACCAAACTAAAAACATGAATAACAATAACAATAGAGAAATTTGTACATGGTCATATCTTATTTTTGTGTAGGATGAGGTGATATTATTTTTTTTGACTTATTCATGTATCTCATCCTTGTGCATCTTTATAAATCAGCTCCTTTGTATGTTTCTTCTTCAATTTTTTAAGGACTGATTTCTCCACGTTCTTATTTGTTACTAGATTATTTTTCTCTTTTTTATTTCTTCACCTCAATAGTTACCTTATCTAATTTTCCATTTTTACAAGAATTTTCCTTGGAAAAACTTGTGCAAGGTTTCTCTTCCTTTGCACAACATATTTTTTCTACTTTAAATCTATCATATAACTTTCTAGAAGTATCGGTAGAGGAGATATTTCCTTTCTCAAAACCAAGGCCAACCTTTTCTTCAGGTTTTCATTTATTTTGTGATTTAATTAGTCCATAAAATATCTTAGAGCCACCCTTCAACCTTAGGCCTTTATCAATCAGGTCATTAGCATTTTCTAAATATTTTCTCAAATCCTTTATTTATGATTCCAACTTTATGCACTCATTAGATTTATATTGTAGTTCAATCTTAACTACATATTTTGTTTTGTTTGCTTCTTCCACTCGAGTCTTCAAGTTGATCACCATTTGATTATATTCTTCAAGAATATTGTTCTTCTTTTCAATCTCCTCTTCTCCATGCATTTTTTTGTTCTTCATTTTCCTTCCTCAAACTTTTAATATCATCTAGAGCACATATTATTCTACCTTCAAGGTCAAATTCTTTATCTTCTTCTCCACTAGTTATTTCAATTAGTTCATTAGAAGTTGTTCCAAATACTAAAATGAGGATTCACTTATCTCAATCTCAGAAGCACTTTCATGTTCATCCTCTGAGTTGCACCTAACATCATATAACCTTTATTCATTTCTTGTGCACATATTCTTCTTATACTTCTTCTTACTATCCTCTTCTTTCATAGAGTTACCATTTTCATCATGAGGGTATTTAGAAGAAAAGAGACCTAACCTACCAAAGTTGAAGCATTTAACGGGTAGCTTACCTCTATATTTTTGAGAGCCTCTTCTCAATATTTTGATGTAATCAGCTTCATCTTCATTAGTATCCTCAAATAATGAAGTATATGCTTCTATCATATCTCCTCTAGCTTCACTTCCACTCATGGATATATCTAAAGTCTCCTCATTTTTATTCAGCTTCAAAATTTTAGACACACAACTATATTTTTGAATCTTGATCCGCATATTAAGATATTCACCTTCATAAATCATCTAAGTTAATTCATTCCAAACATCATGTGTTGTTTGACAATGAACAAATTTGACAACCACAAATCTTAGAAACCTGGTTAGAATTTGAAACCTTTCCTTGGCGTTGTCTTCATATGCCTTCTTTTCAAAAGTATTAGAGGAAGGATTAATTTAATTCTTGTATTCCTTGTTGACTAACATACACACCTCAAACCGTAGTAATTCTAGTTGTTTCTCCATTTTTCTACTCCAACACTTATAGTCTGATCCATTAAAGAGAAGTACTTCTTCTACATATGAGCATTTTTGACTGAACATTTTGTGTCCAAAATTCCAAAATCTACTCTATATTATTATGCTTCTCCTAGGGAAACTAGAGCTCTTATACCAATTGTTGGAACACAACAATCTACTAATAGGGGGGTGAATCAATAGATCAAATTCAAACTAATTACTTTTAGCTCTAAGTACTTTATGCAGATTAATTCTCTTAAGACCTTTATGGAAATTTACCAAAAAATCATAGAGATAAACATACATACACACAAGATCCCATAACACATGATGTACGTGGAAAACCCAAGATAGGAAAAAACACAATGAAATTTTTTGCTTGAGTCTACTACTAAAATCCATCATCACAATGAAATATTTTGTTTCAATGTTTAAGGGAACAAACCCTAAGGAGACACCAATCCATTGATTTAAGATAACCAAATCCAAGGAAGCACCAAATCCCTACACTAAGCACCAAATCAATTATCTGATGACACTAGCCAATCAGATTTACAATAAAAAATATATAATTTATTCTATTGAACACAATTCAATTTTGCAACTTAATTTACAACTATAGAATACTTTGTTGTGCTCACTACAACTTACTCTCTACTACTGAAGTTGCAATCTCAGCAAAAAATACCGTCTTCTCTACACTTTCCCTTTCTCCTCCACACGTAGAAATGTTTTCATTGTCTTCTATCTTCACTTACCTATAATTATTGCCTTGAGATGTGCACCAACTATACAAATCATCTAGTAAACTTTTTTATGGTTTCCTTCACCGATTATCTTCACCAACAAGATTCCTATTCATCTTGAGCCTTGCACCACCATCTAGCTCATTTGGAAACAAATGTTAGATTTTACCAGATATCTTCTTTGACACACAACCTTTGCATCAAGCCATATCCATATTAAATTCAGATATAGAGAATTTTTTAAGAATAGAAATATGTAAAACCCTAGAATTAGATATACATTAAACATTCTCTTTTTTTTATCTTATTTTATTTTGATCTCTTTTTACATGGTGATCTATACTGCTAACCTGCAAATCAAATTCTCATTCATATTGGTCATTGGAGTAGTTGGATTAATTAAATATATCCTCTATGTCAATTATGACTTGAAACCCTCGTTTAGATGGAAATAGTCATTGGTGATATTTATCTTTGAATTTGGGTTGTTCATATTTTATCTTCATGTCATGATCCTTTGGCTCTACGTCAATCTCAAAAAATTTAAAACATAGTTGTTATATTGTCTACTTTAAATGTGTGTCATTGATCTTTACTAACTAAATATCACCATTATATCTTTTACTTTTGGTCTCCATCGTCAATCTCCTTTAAATAATACTCACCATAGATGGGTTCCACCAAGACACATGTCCAAAGCCTACTATCCTACAAGCTTTGACAACAGGCCAACTAATTCTTAGTGGGCTGGCAAGTGATAACCACCTATCTCTATTGTGAAACTCACAATATCAATGTGAGTTGGTCTCTCATTCAATTGTTAGGAACCACCTATCTACACATAATCAACTTCCTTTATCTCCATTCACTTAGTTTGGTCACACCAAACTTTGTAGTGAGCACCATCTAATCACCATCGATAAGTCTCCACTATTCCCAATGATACCACTTGAAAAAGATAGTCCCAAAAAAACATAGCAGGCTGGTGGGCTATCACCATATTTCTTTTACATCATCCTTCACCATGCTTACATCTTAAAATATTGGCTCCTATCCAATGGGTGGTCCCTTTTGGCCGCATGTTATACTTTCTAGCACCATGCAGTAAACAAAACCTATGTAACTTGACATATCAGCCAATCACACACTGCGACTTGTCCTCACATGCCATCATCCATCATCATCATCTCACTCTTTTATTAGTCCCTTTAGAGTGTCGAAGGGACTTATAAATACTCACTCTGATATCTAGAAGTCTCTGTGATGAAGTTCTATTAAAATATGAAAGCGACCAATTATTTATCTCATCGATATTCATATGTCTCCTCAATGAAGTTCCTTTGTTCGATCATCACCAATTTAATCACAATCTTTGATCAAGTTCATCATTTATGCAATCATTTTTTGTCACTTTTCAACTTGAAATCACCTTTAACTCACTTCGTATATCACTTTCATAGGTACCAGCATAAACACATCTTGCATTGTTTAATCAACTTCATTCAATCTACACCTTTGCCTACTATCCTATAGGTCTCAAAAGAGACCCACCACATTTCCAGTGCACTGGTAGGAATTTCCCAATCTCCATGGCTTGATCTCCACCATTGATCAATCCTCATCACTATATCAAAGAGACTTAATACACTATCTCTTTTAATTACCAATATAACTTTGATGTACCACTCTCCACTAGTTAAACCTAAATCATTATGAAGAAGGGTCAATCAACCTACATCAACAAAATCTTAAGTTATAGCTTAAGCTACCTACAACCTATGATAGGAATTCAATAAAAAAATAGAATTTATGTTCGAACACCATAAATGCAATATCTAGTGTTTAACTAGTAAACCTTAAATATGTTTGAGAGCATACATAAACCATTTATAAGCTTCATCCTTCAACCTTTGAACCTATAATTTATGTTTACAATAATCTCTTAGAAAACCCCCATCGAATCTGTCAATATATTCTCATTCAAATGCCGGGAATCCATTGATGCAAAAAGGTGACAACATTTTATCAACTATGCAACATTTGAAAAATATGTTCCTTTGCATATACAATCACTCAGACACTTCCAGAACTAGATCCACATCTCTCATAATCATCCTCTATCATCATGCCAACAATAATTTTTACATGATATCCCCTTTTGACATTAATGACAATAATATGCCAACAATCTCCCCCTTTTCATAAATGGAAAAGCCAAATAATCACTCAACCTATACCATTTGAATCTGATATCAATTCATGATTTGTAACTGTTGCTGAGAATACCTATACCAATTACAGATATTTTAGTCCATGCTCTACACCAATAACATATTTACTTTCTCCCCCTTTGAAATCAATGGAAAAGGGTCATACTCCTAAACATCTTTTTTTAGGTCACCATGCTTCTACAACCTCTAGTTCTCCTTAGCAATGGGAAAAAGGGACTTTTTCTCCCCCTTTGAATAATACCAACTGATACTAATTTTTCCTCTCCTCCTTTGACTACAATGGAAAAACCAAATTCTCCAACAACTTTGTACAAATTACCCCTATCTAATACCATTTGAAGTGTCATTTCAGGCTCTGAACCAGATAGGACTAATACCAATTGTAGATGTTTTCACTTTATGCTTTGTATCGATTGATATTCTAGACTGCATTATATCAAGTATAACATTGATTTAATGCCAATAGTAGCTTACTTGGTACAATACTCTTAAATTTTAGAAAAAAATTGGTGAATTTGTGATGTCCCTTGTCTCTTCATGTTTTTGTGCTTCTAGTTCATGGGTAGGGTTTAGGTTTTTAGGTTGGAAACCCTCTCTTTTCAAAATTTGTATGGTCATGAACATTGAAAGTTATAATTCTTTGTTGGCCTATCGCACCTGATTTTTGGTCACTTAAGTTGTATCTTCAGCCTTTGAAATCATTACTCATACTAGACCCTTGGGTTAGGTTTTTCATTCATCATCTAGAAGTTAATCATTTTTTTTCCATGGTCGGGCTAAATAATTTCATGTTTAAAGACTTAGGTATTAAGTATTTTTCCTCAAAGTTTAAGTCTCATTGACCTAGTCATGGCCCCGTCTTTAAAACTAATGTTTATGCACATGTAGATTTTCCTAACCACTTGATCTCATGGGTTGAATCTTTGTCGTTCCCCGCACAGCTCACGAGGAATGTTGGTGACGTCACAAAGAAGCTGCAAGGTCAATGGGAGTCAAATTGCATGTCTGGTTCTAGGTGTGGGGCTCGGTCTTTGCTATCCTACCCAAAGTGGTTAAGCTTCAAATCGATGACCAAGATGCGACAGTGAAATTAAATTTCAGTCATTCCTCATACATCCCATGGGATTAAAATATTTATATAATAAACATTGCAGGGTCAGCGGGCTTGTGACACGTATCTTTTCTTGGGCTTGGGGGACAATGGTGGAGCCCATGAGCGGATGAATTGGAATCCTTTTAGTGGGGTTATCATTGGTCGAGGGATTATTAAGTGATCACCAATGAAATTCAAAACTTGTTGACTCAATTTGGGTCATTTGATGCACTATCTCAAAAGGAGATTAACGGCTAACATTCAAAAACTATAAATATGAACACAATAGTTGTTTTTGCTTCATGTGAGAGAACATTAAAGGCTAAGACCACATGTAGGATTACTTAGTTTGATTTTAGTATGTGTGAATTATTTATCTCCCATAATCATTAAGGTTCATAAACAAGCTTCACAACATCCTAGAGATCAACAACCAAGATTTGTAATCAAGAGAAGGTTTGTCAGCTTGCATGTGCGAAATCCCTTGGAAAATTAATGTATACATACTCCAGTTGATGTATTTAATAAGTATTTATTCCTTGTTATTTTCACCATTTATTGTCTACAAGAATTAAGAGTCTAGATTGAGCATGTGAAGTGCTCTTGGTAATTGCATATTTTGTGCTAGCTTTTTTAATTCAAGGGTGGTGTCTGTCAAGAATGGGTAAGGTGAGTGTGTTTATCAACCTGGCTTGAAGGTCTAGGATAATCAATCTCCTTGAGTCTCTAGATGGAATTTTGAAGGATGAATAAGATGTGCCTGAGGTCCCTGTAACTCCAAAGAAGAAAGAAATACCTGATAGGAAGTCTCCACACAGTGTTCTCAAGCATACTTATTATCTAAGGAGTTGAATTGCCTTAGAGGAATCGTTGAAGGGTAAGGAGAAGAAGGTTGATAGGCCTGAGAGGGAATTTGTGATAAAGAACAAGTATCACCAAGCTTTCATGGGATGTAATCATTCTCCCATTGAATTCTCAGATGATCCCTCTAATAGTGGAGATGAAACTAAATCTGGCTACCGCCAGTATCTCATGGTCATGACTGATTTGGCTGATTTTGAGAATGATCTGGTGATGGATACTTTACTTTCAATAAGGACACTGAGTGGGTGTTCTTATTTTGTTGTTGATAGGGCAGAATAACTTCTCATTCCTCTCTGATTTGGTGCTCAATTTTTGGTCCTTTGTGCTGATATATTTTCTCTTGGCTGGTGTGTTGTGATATGGGTTTTTGTTTGTTCATTAATTTGTTGATGGTGACTTTCCCTAGGCTGTGTGAATGTAAAAATTTTGATGTTCCTGAATTGATGCCTGTTGGAAGGTTGGTGGGTCTTCTCTAGTGAATGGTTTTTGATATTTTCTCTCCCCTATTTTGCAAATGATTACAAATAACTGTCACGGAAATATTTTGATTTTTGGTGAAATTAAGAATGAAATGAGATGAAATATAACTATAATTCAGCCCGGTGCTCGTTGTTCCCATGTTCTATAAAATGGATTTCAAGACTGCTTACAAGGGTTGGGTTTTTGAGTCTTATAATTGTTTAGGTGAGATGTTGGGTTCTAGAAGAAGCATAATTTATAAATTTTGATATATAGAATAGTAGGATATCTAGGGGTATAAGTCATATATGTAGTAATCTTATAGTAGTTTTATGGAAGCCACATATATGAAGAAAAATCTTAAGTTTTGATGCATATACTCTGGTATTTAATATTCCTACAAGTTATGACTGAAAGGGTTAATAATCTTCTAGTTCATCTTCAATTGTTTAAATTGATTCTATGGATGTGTTTTTTATTAAATTCAATGAATTGATTAAATGCTAAGATAAGGTCACAAATTTGTAGGGAAGAGCATAGGATTTGGTAAGAAGTTGTGTTAAATATAGTGATTTGAATGCTATAATGTAGTGTGACAATAGTCCATTAATCTTTGAGTAAATGGCCAATACATTACTTGTTATTACATGATTTGGTTCTGTTTCCCAATAGATAAATTATTGGTCTATTCATTAGCATACTTAGTGGATAAACTAGCTATCAATGCACCTCACTAGATATCTAAAATGAGAAAAAAAATCATTTTAAATATTTTCAATTACAAATGTTTAACTCTCCAATTCCTCATAATTCTTTGCATTTGGATGCAATTTGTTCAAAGGTCAGCCAAAAATTTTGTGTAGGAAGCTTGTTTGCACTTAATAAGAATTGATCTATGTATAAATAATTATCTCTAGGCACTGAGTGTATTCTGTGTATTTTGAGTACTCTCCTAGGTTTCAGAGAGCCCAAAGCGTATGAGTGAGGGCCTAAAAATCCTAATTCATTATTTGGCAAATAAATTTGAAAGTTCTTGAACATAAGGGTTGTATACCCTTTAGAGGATTTCAAGGTTTAGCTAGAAAAAAGAACCAACAAAATAGTGACTCTGCTAGGGAAAAATTTGAATCTCTAGTTGCAAACTATTATTTCATAGAGTCAATAATTTGATGAATCTGCACATATAGTTCAGATATTGTGAAGTTTTTAGAACTGGAAGTGGTTGTGTTGTTGGAAATTTCAAAGAATTTGTCTGAATCTATTGTTTAAGGAAACCCAAAAGGAAATATATCATCAAAAGAGCTTCACACTATTTGAAATTTAATCCTCTATGAAGAGAGGTGGAAACTCTATCTAAAGAACCTAGTAAAAGATGTAAAGAGATTTTTAGATCCTAAAATATGTTCATTCAAGAAGAAAGGTTACTAGCTACCACAATTTTTGAGGTAGTCTCATAATATAGATACAATATTATCATGTGTAAAAGGAAATTTTATGAGAAGTATTCAAGATTTGAAGATAATAAATGTACCCTATTAACTGAAATTGCATTAAGAAAGGGAATATTAGAGGTCTTTTTCATACTTCTAATGTGAAATGTGTAATATCTGTAATTATTTGAGAAGTATGGTTATTTTTGAATTATTCCTCTGAGAAAGTTTTAAGGCAGGAAGATTTTATCTATATTTTAGAATTATGGTTAAATTAGTGAATGAGGCAATTGATTACCATATTTGGAATTGATAATGATTGGATATGAACATAAGAGGGTTTCCTTATGATATAGCAAGTAAAAGTACATAGGGAAAACAATTTTTATCATACCCTCAAAGGGATTTTTCTATTGAAAGGTAAATTCCATTGGAGTTTAGTGGTATTAAATGTTTCCCGAACCTAATTCCTAAAAATGAGGAAATATGTTCCCAAATTCATATGGCATAGCTCAAAATCAACCTCTAAGAATTTGCAAACATTCATGGATGTTGTCATGAATCTTTTTGTTCAATATTTGAAGGATGATGCTAGAAATTGGTTCTCAAATTTAGCTGTTTGTTCTATAGCTTCATGGAATTAGTTTATGATGGACTTTGTAGATCAATTTGTTGAAAGGGTAAATCCAAGTGTGGTAAGACAAAAAATTATGGAAATCCATAGAAATGAACATGAGTTGGTTCCTACTTTCAATCTTAGGTTTTCAAAGGTAATAGCGAACATTCTAGAAAGTATAAGACCAAATGATGTTGAGTGTTTGGTTGTGTATCTTGATGCATATGATAGTAAGATGATTTTTTGGCTATGAAACAAGGAACCCACAATATTACATCAGACATATCAAATTTATATGGATATTGAAAATAATTTGAAATGTTCAATAATGAAAGGATATAAGGCAATTATTGCTTATCCTAGCACACTTTTTGCAAATGAAATTTAGGGATAAGATAATACAAATGCTTGTCAAGATAATAGTGCTTCTGATGTTTCAATTTCTCCATCACCACAATATCTAGATCATAATAAGCTTGAAGATGAATATAAATAGAGTTTGAGTAAAGTTGATCAGATGTCTTTTATTAAGAATTTGTATGAAATGAAAAGGCACAAATAAGAGTCATGTTATGATTTTTTCTCAAGATTCCTTGATGATTTGTTGGAGGTTCCTAAGAATCTCAAACCTAAATGTTCAATATGTATTGATCTGTTCTATGAAATTTATGAGTCTAGACTGAGTACATTTCCAAAGGAATTGAAGCCTCATAATTTTGATCAAGTATTTGAGTGGATAAAGATTGTAGGAGTCAAGTATGATCATGTACAAGAGGTGATGTGTTCAAAATATTGGTAAGGTTTTCCCTATTAAGGAAAACTAAGAAACAATGCAAATAAATGAAGAAGGTATGGAAGAACATGAACATCCATCTAGAGTTATATGGGTGATTGTATTAATTGTAATCACTTTACAAGTAACATCTATGATGACCAATACAATAGTGATGAAAATGAAGAAATAAGGTTTGAAGACAAAATAGAGATTCATGATCTGCACCCTTGGGATATATCGAATGAGGAAGAAACTAAAGGGATGATAGAGGTCATTCCCTACCAATATTTGGTCACTAACAATGACGCATTTTTTTTTATACCTGATTGAAAATCAACGGGCATGGTGTTAGAAATGAAGATTTGATCATTCATTTTGAACACAATTTCAGTATTAATGGATCTCTATGCTATAGTAACTATGATGACATTAGATTTAGTCATTCCTCTGTTGACTCTAATTATCCCAGTGAATTGGAGGTGGAATATTTATCTTTGAATATGGTGAATGCAGATGATAATGGAGATGCATATCTTCTTAAGGAATAATTATCTTCTTGTGGAGAGTTTCTAGAGTTTCTTGTTGTAGAAATAATCAACTCTTTGTTGATGACTCTGGTGATGCATCTAATACAGTGTTGGAGTATGGTAGTGAGAAAATAAGGCAACACATTGATGATATCCTTCAAGTTATTTCTTCTACTTATCTTACATCTGACATAGATATGGTTAGTAAATTTGAAAATTAGTATGAGATTGAAATTTCTGCTCATTCCTCTAAGGATTGTAACTATCCTTGTGAAGATGATCCAAAAGTACTTTATTCACATGGAAGTTATAATGATATGAATATTGATAAGGTCACTTATGCACAAGTGAATGAAAAAATTACATGGGATGCAAAAATGGAATGTAATGAGGACATGTGATCAATGGAGCATGTTAATTGTATGAATGATGAACAATTTGAATGTAAGAATTTGTGTATGTAGTGTGCTGATCCTAAGGGTAGGGCTAGAAATGATGAAGGGGTAGATGAACGTTCTTGTGTCCTTGTTTCTCATAACTATTTATGTGAAGCATAAATTGAAATTTCTACTATAAATGAAAAGTATGATTGTATACCCATGGATGAAAGAAGGGTTTCATTATTGAGTGATCAAAATGTACATCATGACAAGTATATGGAACATGAATCAACATCATTACCAACTAATAATGTTGATGATTTTTTTGGTCTATCTGATATTGCAAATTGTTTTACCTTTCCAAATGAGTGTTTCTTTGATGATCCTATGAGTGTTGACTTGTTTGGGCCTATCCCCGAGGTTTTCTTTTTTGAGTTGAATGATGGTTTGGAGAATGGGTCAGAATATATTATGGAACTTGAGATGAGTGCATTTACCTAGTCCTAGGATGTCAATGATACATATGACATCTATTCCCATGATACCAATGAGTATGCTAGTGCAGTACAATTCAGGGATGTTTCTGAAAATGCCCTTTTCCTTCGTGATACTTATGAGGTTTGTCTGCATAGTACAAAACAAAGTTTTTATGAATTTTTTCAATTTGAGGTGCAAACTAAGTATGACCAGGTTGACTATGAATGTTTCACTTTTCCAATTCAACTGGGTATGGTTGGTTGTGTTAATCATAGTGGAGCTAATTATTAGGAAATCCTTGATATAACTGTAGATCTGTTATAGGTAGTAGAGGATAAAATATTTGACAAAGGTAAGATTTGGCCTTAAGTTCTAGGGGCTTGGAGCCACCAATTTGAGGAGTGAAGTCTCTGAGGATTGTACAAGAAGGCTTCCTAAATTCCAAATAAAGTGCATTATATAGTATCATAATTAGTGTATATAATTTTGTTGTGTTTTCTTTTGGTTGTGTTTGTTTTCCTTGTCTTGGCAGGCTCTTGGGTTCTTATCTCTTTATTTTGGTTTGCTTCACCTTGAGATCTAGTTTCTCATCATACCCACTAGGGGTATGCATCCCCGAGAATGAGCCACTGGTAGTACTCTTAAATTTTGGCTAAATTTTGGTGAATTTATGATTTGCCTTGCCTTGTCATTCTTTTGTGCTTCTAGTTTGAGGGTAGGGTTTAGGGTTTTCGGTAGCAAACCCTCTCTTTTCAAAGTTCATATGGCCATGAATATTGAACACTATAATTATTTGTTGACCTATCACACTAGGTTTTCAATCATTTAAGTTATATCCTGAGCCTTTTAAATCATTACTCATACCATCCCCTTGGGTTAGGTCTATTGGTCATCATCTCCAAGTTAATCATTTTACTTTTTCCATGGTCGAGCTAAATAATTTCATGTTTAAAGACTTAGGTATTAAATATTTTTCCTCAAGGGTAAAGTCTCATTGAACTTTTGATGGCCCTGTCTTTATAACTAACATTTCTACATGTGTATAATTTCCTAACCACCTCATCTCATGGGTTAAATATTTGTCATTCCCCATGCACCCTGAGATGAATGTTGGTGATGTCATGAACAAGCTATGGGGTCAGTGGCCATCAGATGTGTGTCCCTTTGTAAGCATGGGGCCCAGTCTCCACTGTATTTCCAAGAGTGGTTAAACTTCAAATTGACACCCTAGATGTGATGATGAAATTAAATCTCATTTTTTCCTTGCGCACCTCGCGGTGTTAAAATATTGATTTGTATAAAAGTTGTGGGATCAACAGTATTGTGACACATGTATCTTTTCTTAGGCTCAAGGGACAATGGTGGAGCCCATAGACAGATGAGTTGGCATACTATTGGCAAGGTTCTCAATGTTGAGGGATTATAAATTTATCACTGATGAAATTCAAAAATTTATGACACAGTCTGGGTCATTCAACATGCCATCTCAGAAGGAGATTAATGGTTGAAATTCAAAAACCAAAAATACAATCACAATAGCCATTTTTATTTGCATGAATAAACATTAAAGGCTAAGGCCACATGCATGATTACTTAATTTAATCCTAATATGTCTGAATGATTTTTGTCCTACAATTATCAAGGTTGATAAACAAGTTTCACGACATCATGGAGATCAAATGTTAAGATTTGGAATCAAGAGAAGGGTTGTCAACTCACATGTGTGAACTATAAGGAAACTCAGGTGCAGAAACAGCTTCCTACACTAATCTCTTAAGGAAAGTATGGTGCAAATTCATTTTAAACCCTTACAATTTAAGATTCATTAATCTACTTAACAAAGATATTGCAGCAACATACCATACATACAGAAAATAAAGAATGACACAATGATTTACCCTGGGGAAAACCTTTCGGTAAAAAACCCCAGCACTCCAAAACCTGCACAATGTATTATCTTCAACACAACGGTTACAACACACTTGCAATGCAAGTTCTTTCAGGAGATTTCCAACACTTGAAGACAAAATGCGGCAGCATCAAAAAGTTCCAACAATACACTCACATTACACATCTTCAGCCATGATCTCCTTACACACAATTCAAGATTAGGAGTGACACATCAACATGCAAACTAGACATGTACACTCACACTTAATTACATTATTTGCAAGAAATACATTTTACAAAACAAATAATAAGAATAGGAATTATCCAAGGTTGAGACACCTTATTCCTAACATGAACTCCCTTGTATAATTAATTTATAGATGCTCTGGTTGATCTATTTAATAAGGATTTATTCCTTATTATTTTCACTATTTGTTGTCTGTTAGAATTAATAAGGATTTCTGAGAATATGATGAACCTCCTTTCGTAAACTTCAAAGCTACATCTTAATCTTAGTTCTCTCTTGTTTGCATGCCTAGTCAAGCATGAAGGTGGTGCAAATCAAAGATCAACAAGGTGACTAAAATGTGGATATTCATAATGAAGAACCTATCAAATGGGATGAAGATGTTGTCATGAGGGGATCATACATGAAGTGCACCAATACACATATGAGGCCATTAAAATAAAGATTATGTTTATTCATGGATGTATGCCAAAAAAGGACTGACCTCCATAAGAATGAAGACTCAAACAACCTCTGCCAAGGGATTCAATAACACGAAATTAAGTGGCTATCCACTAAAGTAAGAAAGGAGGGAGTTGTTTCATTCCTTTCACCAAATTATCACGATCCATCAAGAATTGTCTCATGAAATCTGGGGTAGCTAATCCATTCCACTATAATAAGGATATACTTAACCAAATGAAGAATTATGGAAACACATTAGTAAGAGGGACATCCTTTAGATAGATTTCAACCACAACAAAGAATGTAGTCACTACAAGACAAATTTTCTATAGTGTCGAGCCACGAAAAGACAAAATAGGAATGGGACAAAAGGATGTATTTTAAATTGCTATATATTTGGGGGTAGGTAAAACCCTAATGTAAAGAAAATCTAGGCCACACATTGTAATTTAGTCATGTCCATTCATTTGGGATTTGGAAAACCATAAATAGGGGCTTACCCCTAATTTTTAAATGGTTGGAGAACTGGTGTAAAGGGCATTTTGCAGCAATAGAGAGAAGCATTAAATGAATTTGAGAGTTTCTTTTGAGCTTGTTCATTATGCATGCATGGTTGAAATTCAATGTTAGATTTATTTTGTAGTTTCTTGAATGGTTGTTATCATGGTGTTTGTTGTTATGGTATTTGATGAATTTGTAGACCATAATTTTGGCATTTGTTGATGACAAGTTGCTATGCAAAATTAGCCTAGAATTTCTTATCACATTGCTGCAAGTTAGTTTAATTATATGTTCATGAAGTGCATGTATAATTTGAAAATCCATAGTCCCTAGAAGATTGCACTAGTTTTATATAGGTGTAGGCTTCTCTTGGTCAAGAAGAACCCAATTTAAGAAGTTTGTCTATTATAGAAGCCTCCATTGTTACTATTTGTTTGTGGTTTAGAGTCCCTAGAAGATTGCATTAGTTTTGTGTAGGTGTAGGCTTCTCTTGGTCAAGAAGAACCCAATTTAAGAAGTTTTTCTAATGTAGTAGTCTCCATTGTTACTATTTTTTTTAGCTTAGATTTAGATCAGCTCTCTTAACCCTTCCTCTTTTACTATTTCTTTTAGCTCCTTGCTAGTTGGGTGCTGCCACAATAATGGGTTACACTTTTTGGGACATCCTGATTTTTGCTGAAATCACATATTTTTAGAAAATATAATGATTTAAGCCTTAAAAAGGTTCCATTTTAAGGGTTTTAATTGAAGAGGGTTTGATCAAATCCACTTATATCAAACCCCCTTGGATGGAAAGCCGCTAGTTTTAAACCATACCTATAATGGAGTCTCCTCTACACCTATCAAAATGCTGACAAAAAACCACTTTTGATTTACCTTTTAGGGGATCAAATTAATCTATTTGAAATTATTTTTTTGTAAACATGTTGTCCTTATTATAAGCTTCCCAAAAAGTATAATTTTAAATATATTTAATTTTATTATTATATTTATTTTTTTATTTCTTGTGAATGTAGGTTTTTCAATGAACATCGAGGTCTTTATTTCACACATACAGAAAAATAGGAAAAAAGAGAAAAAAAATTCTTAAAAATTCATGTACACTAGTTATTGATGTCCTTATTCCAACAAAAAAAGAATAAGTTAATTCAAATGAATACAAAAGAAGTTATGCAGCTGAAAGTATAATATATCCAAATTATAATTACTCTAAATTAGAAAATTAATTAAAAAATATATATGCAACAAAAAATTATGAAAAAATATCCATCCCCTAGATAATGGTGTGAAAACACTGTATTTAAAAAATTAGAATTGTATGCTTTCTATAAGAAAAGTTATGCCGTCGAAAGTAAGCATCAGTTTTTGAAAATGATGTTTAGTAAAAAATATAAGTTAATAAAAACTACATAAAATAATTCACAATTTATTTTTATTTAAAAAAATATATATAATTAGATTCTAAACACAAAATATCACAAATCACTAGTTTGCTTCATCTTCAAATTCTTAATGGTTTAGCTTCTATAGGCGTATGGAAGTGAAGATCTGGTGAAAAATGTTGATTTCAATGTCAAGTTTGGCCAAAAAGTGTAACCCATTATTGTGGAATCACCCAGTTTAGAATTCTAAGAATCACCATAATGCTAAATTTGATGAACATGATGAGTTTCAGCTTGTCGTTTTGAGTGGGAAACCACTATTAACTCACTTATAGCACTTTGAAACTCCATTTGCAGATCCAACTTCCCATGCTTTGTAAACAATAAAGGCCACCCTATGATTATCATGAAATCAAATCAACCAATTGAATGATTCCAAGAATTTTCATCACCTGACACCCAAAAGACCTTGGGGTAGTAATATGTAACTTGTTTGCAGATTTCTACCTTTAAAGAGAGATGATGCACCTATGCATTACCTATGTTGATAAGTGTAAAATTACCCATCAACAAAACTGACACTAGAAGGAGAGCCTGACTGAGCTTGAGGCTACAAAGCTAAATGTTGGAAGTTGAAAGCACTCTCAAGTAAAAATCTGAGATAGGAGATCTCTCCATTTTCTAGTATTTTAAAATCAAAAAATTGGAAGGTAGAACATGAGTTGAGCTGAGATGGAACAATATTTGAAAATCAACATTACTCAAATAAATGTAGATTTGTATAGAAGTATATGTTGGGACAACAAACATGGTGGCTAAAAATCAAGATGAAGAAGCTAATTTCCTTGGGGAAACAAGAAAATTTGGTGAAATATCACTTGGAAGGGAATTTAAAAGCCTCACCTTCATCAGTAAAGGGAATTCCTCCATTCAGAAAGAGGAATTATAGAAAATTGAAGATGAATCAGCAAAATTTTCAGCAATAGATGTTGGGACAACCAATGAAAATGTTTAACAAAAGAAAGAAGAAGAGGTTGAATGCCTTGGGGAAGTAGAAAATGAGGATGAAATCATAAGTGAAATAATATTGGAGGACCTCTCCTTCATGAATGATAGTGATCAAGCATCTAAAAATGAAGATTTAGAGGAGTGGGAACAACTACAGGTCACAATTATTTGCTATCAAACTTCCTTCCTAAGTGGTGACAAGGATCCAATAGTGGAAATATAATATGAAATTGTCTCAAGACTCATGTGGGATTGGTCAGAGCTGAGATGCCAGGTGAAATTAGAAGTGTTACTATTGCCAAGTTGGTGTATGCTCCATGTTTCATCACATTTTGATTTCACATGTAGACTATTCCAAGAGGCCATCGAGCAAGTTATATAACAAGTAGGGCAGCCAAGTGCATCATTTCCTACAGATGCTTAAACTAATGAATTAGAGGACCAAGAGATGGAACGAAGTGACAACTTAGTTGAAAGTACTCCTCAGGAGGGTGTTGGTAGAGCAATGGAAGAGGAACAACACAGTCTCGAGCCTTCAAATGATGAAGTGGAGAAAATGGGGATGTTATCCATCAGATGTCAAGAGTCTCTCCCTCTTATAGAGGATTTGTACGCGATCAACGACAAAATTTATGGAGGACCTTCATGGGAAGAACGCTCGTATTACATTGAACCTCTTGACAGGCCAATGTCCCTTGTCGATTTCTTGCCACTTGGAATTGTGCCACAAAGATATAGTGACATGGAGGGTGAGTAAATTTTAGAAGATGATGGTGGTGATGAGGACATATCACTTGATCCTCTAAACAACGAAGCAATAGAAGTCACAGGATGGGAGAGGAATTCGTTCTCCATTAAAATGATAGTGAACCAGAGGAGACAAATGAACATCATAATGAGATACATGAACTAAAAAAGAGAAGAATACAAAGGCGGGGGTGTTTTGATGGCTGCCAACAAGTATGACATACCTGGCCAGCTACAAGATGTAACTAAGAGTCTTTCCACCTTGAGCATTGCTGATCCTCTCACACATTCTGAAAGCTGCAATAGGACAAATTCATTCATGTCTTCCTTCCATGACATTGGAGATCATAAAATTAAGGTCAAAACAATGGATAAAAGGTGGGACAACATGTAAACCATTGAAGGCAGTAGCCAAGTAGACACCGAGATTGAAGATGATCAACGAGATGAAGTCTAACTTCGTGAAGAACAACTAACATAGGCTCCGGGTCCCACTAGAATCCTGGAAGATGTGTTTTCTACCTCATTCTCCCTGCCTTGTGCAATATTGATACCAAGAATGCTACCCCATCTGAGGCCTCCACCCAAGGCCACTAATACAATGACCCAGGATACAGTGCTTGCTATCAACTATGAAAATGGTCCTACCCTCACAATACAACACTGAGGTTCTATCTTTCCTTACTCTTATTAATACTTACAACTGTGTTTATCATTTTGATTATGGGGATGAAGGGAGACAAACTTATTTATGGATCAACCATGGGTTTAAAAAACTACCTTAATTGCTAATTATTTCTAATTGTGTGATTGAATTTGAATAATGCAACATTAAACTTTCTTTTTCTAAGTATAAAGATACATATGGGTGGCTTAGTTTTTGTGATATAAGAGGGATTTTTTTGCACACGGGTCTCTTTATTATCAAGAGATCACTAGGGAATGAACTATGCTTAGACACCTCAAACTGAATAAATTGATGAAACTATGATGAAAAGTGAGAAATTAATCTGAGGTCCCGAAAGAGAGACTTCCATATTTTTATCCCTGACTGAGGAGCTCTCAACCAAAAGATGTCAGTGTAGTATTAGGATGCCATTGTGGCATGGTGGCATCCTAAGCCATGAAATACATAGGATCTCAGATGGATGAAACTAAATCTTACTTCTTGACTCGGGTCAAGAGGTGTGAAGGACCAAATACTGGATAAAAAGCTAGGAACTAAAAGGAAATGCAAGATAACTTGAAACAAGATTACTTTTTTGCATCTGAATCCCAAGTTTTCCTTCATGACCTACACCCAAAAGATCAAGGGGAAAATGTTTGGGCTGTATAGGGGCCTACCTCAATCAGACCCCCATTTTGGTGTTCCCACCTCCATGGGCAGCCAATTTTGGAAAAGTGTGTAAAGGAAGTAAACAAAGTGTGTGGTGAAAAAAACCTACTTTAGAGTAGAGCCGACACCACAAAGTAGTAAATAAACTAGTAAGAAATAGTGATAGGGAGAGAGATTGTTACCCATGGGTCAAGAACCTCTTCTGGATCACACGGGCGGACAATAATGTGCTTTCTTGAGAGCTAGTAGCTATTGAAGGGACCTCAAGCTGGCATGGCTTTGCTTGTAAAAGTGTTGCTAATCAAGGATAGACCTTACCCAACACTAGGGCAAGTGGTGATAATGCTTGAATTTATGGATTCCAACCCCAAAATGAGGGCCAAAAAGGGGTTTTTATGCATGCAAGGGCGACAAAGAGCCATCTAACTTCGACACCTAACCACCAAGACACGTGTCACAAAGGTCAAGGTTCTACATTCATTTTTTTAGACTTAGAAAACTGCTAGGACACTAGCGCACCGTGCATGCTTCCAAAGCCTACTTTTTTTGGGAAACGCCTTATCAGGCTTTTGTCATTTCACCATGTGTCCACATGGAGGAAGAATCATGAAATTTTGACTGATGGAATTTTTTCATTAATGCTTCTAAGGTGTCATAAATGCTAAGCGATGTGCAAAAATGTGGAAATGCCCCTAGGTACAATTTTGCGACAATACATTTTTCCCCCACTTTAGTAGGCTCAATTTTGGAAAAAAATAGCCTCACTAAAGTAGACAAGAAAAATTTCACCTAAATTCTAAATTTTACGAAAATTTGTGCCAGAAAGAGGGACCACAAAGGTCACCAAGGTCGAGCTAATCAATACCAAGGATTCCCCTAGCTCCCAATCTCAACAATCAACAACACAATGGTCATGAAGAACTATTGAAAATTGTGTCTTGCAAAAGTAAAATTTTGAGTCAGTTTCAAAAAAAACAAAAGAAACTACCACAAGGAGAAGAATGATTGAGAAAAAGTGGTTGATTTGGAGGAAAAATATGATCAAGAGGTGACTATATACTCCCTCTTGAGTTTTCCCCCAACATGGTGGGGTAAATTTAGGAGAAACCAGGGCGCCACGAGCTCTAGGAAAAATGGGCCCCAAGGGGCCTATATATACCTAGGTGGGCCCCTAGAAGGGTTATTTTCACTATTCACCATGAGCAGATTGTTGAGTTTTGTGAGAGAAAAGTCAAAAAAATGATGAGAATGAGAGAGTACGAGGCACCAAGGCTAGAGAAGTTACATGAGGACATCACCGAGGGTTGCAATGTTGAGCAGGTAGGATTCTTAGTCTCAATCTTCATGTATTTTAGCTCATTTTTTTTTATTATTTCATGCATCATGGTGCGTAGATGTCTGAAATGTGTGCCCATGTCCTTTTTATGTGTTTTCGATAGGGACACGTGCTAGGGTCCTGGATCTGTGTTGTCATCCTAAGGACACACTAGCATCGTTCAGGTGACCATGGTGAGCCAAAACACAAGCAGGTTGTGTAGACGCCTATGCATCGCATACGTGTCCTTCTATATGGTTACGTTACATGATCATGTTTTTGACTTAGAATTTTTTTACCTTTTGTAGGAGTATCTAGAGATCCGAGAGCATCGTAGAGGGCAAGAATTATTATTCATCCTTAGCAGAGGGATTATCTAACGCAGGATGAGATGACACACTTGGAGTGGGTCAGTCTTTGGCACATATTCACCATGCTAGAGATGCTCACTTCTCTGATGTAGCATTGGGATAATACTACATCATCTTTCCATTTTCCATGTGGAGAGATGACCATCACCCTTGAGGATGTCTATTGGATCCTTAGGCTCCCCATCTATGGACAATGGGTGGCCCTAGATGACACATGATTGGTGTGGGAGCATAATAAGGGTGTCTAGTAATGCATAGGGTTGATTGATGGTGGCAAAGACACTGGTCATATCTACACTCGATGGTATGACCAAGGGAGGACTATAACATCATTGCTACGCCAGGTGATAGTGTTGAAAATATCCTTCTTCATCACCATAGATAGACTATCCTCACCTCTACACAAGGCCCTCATCCCAATTAGAACGAAGATGGTTGAGCATAGAAATATTTTTTCCTGTGAGCATAGTATGTTAGCACACCTCTACTAGGATTTTGGACAATACATTCCTTATGAGTATCATAGTCTCATTGTGTGCATAGTTTTGTAGGTGTGGAAGTTCACCCATATCATGTACACCTAACCAGTCAATTTTCCCTACTGATGACCATATCGATGGCCCATTGTTATGACATGATAGGCCAGTGGAATTTTGGGGACTCATAGTTTTGGGGGCTATAGTTCAACACTGTTATTGTGGGAGAGGTTTGTTGGAGACCCTACCACTATTTCGGGTGGTTTGATGAAAGCAGGTTCCTTTGGAACCTACAATAGGACTATTTTTTAGTCGGTTGCAGTGATTATATTATTTTTCCTTACTATTGGAGTCGAGTCATGTGAAAACATGGATGTGTATTGACTATACTGCCCAATGTAACCACATACACCAAGGCACATTGTAGTGCAATGAGGGTAGGTGATCGCCCTCACCCTTCCTTCATAGACATCATCTTTTCGGATGATGATGATCCTGATCATACTCTACCAGCCATGGCGGTGGTGGATAATTTTAAAGTGGCAGTGGACTACACACGGTGGTGGTAATGGCATTATCCTACCCCAATTTTTGGCGAGGGTGCTTAGAGAGGGGACCCTAGCCCACAAAAGGACGAGCCCTGCCAACTTCCATAGGAAAGGAGGAGAGGCCACCAACAAAGTGGTATATAGGAGGAGGAGGATCTAGCTTAGGAGGAGGAGGAGGTGACACCTATGAGGCCACGATGATAGAGGAGATCAACTCCCCACAGCTACCCCTATTTTATTAGGTCCACTAGTCTCCACTATCCCCATAGTAGTAGCATTAGCATGGCTCGAGTCGCCCACCAATACCGATGATGTAGGTCCCAACATCGACCCACACCTTGATCCCACATGGTAGCCAAGGGATCAAGATATACATGGTACATTATTGTTATTTTCATTATTTTCATTATTTTTTTCATGCCTTTATATAAACACATGCCATGTGATATTGATCCCTATCTCTATCTTTGTGATTGCAAAGGATGCACAGGGATGGACTGGGCTTATAACTTAGTGTATTTCAGAGGTGACCCCTACTATGCCAATCAAGGGGGACAATCCTAGAGGCTTACCAACCTATTTTGGTGGGGAGGCATTCCCCCACTTTTAAGTTGGTAGCATGTTTGTAGACTGCATACGAGGAGTGGGGTGTATAGGTGGTGCAGTTTACTATGGATCTAACAACCACTAGGGGACAGTGAGGTTAGCTATCGGGAGAGCTACAAATGGAACTTGCTAAGTGAGACACATAATTGAGTAGGTATTATTCCAATGAGGTGACATGTGCCACTCTTCAAAGCCTCATCGATGAGCTCAACATGCAACCAAAAACTATGATCTTAACAAATGTTCAACAGCTAGAGTAGGAGCTCATCTAGGTGAAGATAGACATATGTTCACTGGAAGGGGAGATCAAAGGGATACATGTGGGTCTCTTTGCATCATGTTCACAACAATATTTATTATAAACCACTGTGTAGCCTCCTCCTAGAGAACCTGAGTAGTAACCAGAGCCAGACAACTCGGAGAGCCATGTACCATGGGGATAGGAGCCCATTTTTTATATATCATTTTTTTAGCCGAATGTAGATATACATATATACTTGTAGATCTTTTCTATAGATAGATATTCAACAACCAGTCATATTTTATAGCAGTGGCCCAATACATGTACATGATAGTTGATTCATACATTGTGCATATATATACATTAGTTTCAATATCATAGCTTTGCTTATGTGTATGTTTTCCATTTCATGTATGCTTATGCTATGGATGTTATTTTCCTATATGGATGTATGCTTTCAATAGATGCTAATCATGATTTAATTAAACACATTTTTTTATATTTTAATTGAATGCTATAATGATCTAATTACTTTAAAATATGTAATGTGGTGTATAGATATACAACATATTTAGACACACATGTATGTTTTCACACACACACATATGGTCACATCATAAACACAAAAAAAATCATGATGTAAAGATGAGTAAATGTTAATATATTTAGTATTACTACCATTAAAGGAGAACACCACATACATGGCACATTAGAACACTATGCATACTCTCGACAAAGATTCATCGCATTAATAGGATCTTTTAAAGGTTCCCTATCCATAGACGATAATCCATAGGCACCCAAACCATATGAAAAACCATGATGTAAGGACCTAACTAGTTAGGACTAAATTTCCCTTTCTGATCAGGTGGTGCATTTACATTTTGTTGATTTTCGTATAGAACCAGGTCTCCTAGCTTGAAATTTATAGGAAGCACACCTTAGTTAGATTGTATATATAGGGACCATTGGTAAACTTTAAGATGGTTGAGCTCTGTAAACAGTGCTCATCAAGCATCCCTAGTTGATGCAAATGGTCAACTCAATAGGTTTCATTGTCAATCAACCCTTTTAGGGAAACCTGTAAAGATGGAACTTACAACTCCAAAGGCATGATAGCTTCTACACCATACATGAGGTTATAAGGCATCATTCCAATTTTGATGTGGAAACTCATGTGATAAGCCTACAAAATCATATATCAACTAAATATGCCAATATTTTTCATGTTTATTAACTATTTTATGAGGAATGAGTTTAAGTGTTTTATAAGAATCTTCTACTTGGACATTGGATTACAGATAATAAAGTGTAGAAAATGTATGTTGAATATGAAATTCATCTAATAACTACTTTACTTCTTTACTTTGAAATGGTGTACAATTATTTGAAACAAGCGTAGCAAGAAGTCCAAAACAAAAAAATGATGTTTTTAAGAGGAAGCTATAGATAGTTTCAGCATTCATAGATTGAAGTGGAATAGATTCAACCCACTTTATGAAATAATATATAGTGGTAATGATATATGCATGTCCTTTGGAAGAAGGAGGAGATATTTTTCCAATAATTTCCAACCCCTATTTGCGAAAGACCAAGGGGAAGTTTGATTTTGCAAATCCTGAGCAGGAGTGTGGATAAGGTGGCTATATTGTTGACATTGAAGGTACGTCTTGAAAAAACTGAATGAATATTATTCCATCATCTACCAATAATATCCCATGTGTATATGTTTCCTCACCAGGGATCTACCACCGAAGTGTCCACCCCTAGAGGCTACATGAGCCTCTTTAAGGGCAAGGGGTATTTCCATTTTAGTAAGGCATCTTAGCAACAAGCCATTATAAACATTTTGATAAAGAAAATTTGATAAGATGACGTAACATGCCAAAATATTTTGTATATGAGTGCGATCAATTTTGGTTGCATCACATGGAAATTTTCTAGTCTTTAAGTAGTTGTAGATACTAGAGACCACTCTCCCAAATATTCATGAAAGAAAACTAGAGACTCGGGCTCGAGTTGATCAGGACCAGTTGGGGTTCACTCGACCTGAACCATAAAGTGATATTTCTTTGTATCCTCTTCTAAAGGTACAAAGGAAGCAATGCTTGCCATGGTTTCCGCATGACTATTTTCCATCCTAGGGATATTGTTTATTGTAAAAGAGGAAAATTGATTGAGTAGAGACAAAGTGAGGTCTTCATACTGAGAAAACTTACTTTATTTAGCTTGATAAATTCTCATGATCTGATTCACAATAATTTAAGAGTCACCTATTATATGAAGATGTTTAATCTTTAATGCAATTGCAACATGTAAGACGATGATAAGACCTTCAAACTCTATGTTGTTACTAGTGCAAGGAAAATATAATTGAAAGGATAGGGGGACCGATTTTCCTTCAGGGTATATCACGACCACACTCACTCTACAACAAGTTTGATAGCTCGCTCCATTGAAGTACATCTTCTATTTGAGGTCATAGTTGATTATGAATATTTTTTCATCAAGGAATAGGTCCAACCTAGGGAAGGAGAGAGACAAGGGAGCGTTTTCTAGTTCATCAGAAACCACTTGTCCTTTCACTAATTTCTAAGTGACAAAATTTATAATAAACTTAGAAAGGGACATAACCCACTTCGCTAATCTTGTTGCAAGGTTAGTGCTAGAGATTTGTTTTTTCAAGAGATCTATTTTTACAATGACGTGAGTTTCAACATGGAGGAGATAGTGCCTCAACTTCTATGTAGCGAATACAAGAGCAAGTAATTTCTTCTCCATGGATGAATAATGGGTTTCATAGTCGACGAGGATGCAACTCATGTAGTACATCGGTCTCTCCCTTCCTAGATCATTATACTGAGCTAGCAGGGCTACCAAAGCATATGATGATGAAACAAGGTAATGCAAGAAGGGTCTATCTTGCATAGCCAACATTAATGCAGTAGGACTGGTTAGATAGGCTTTAATGGGTTCAAAATATTTTTGACATTCCTCATCCCATATAAAGCGAGCATCCTTTTTAAGTAAGTGAGTGAAAGGAAGGGTATGGTTGGCCAACTGAGATATGAATCTACAAATTGCCTAAATCTTCCCCTGTTAAATTTGCAACTCGATGATGTTCCTTGGTGGAGATGTGTTGACAATAGCATCAATCTTATTTGTGTAAACTTTGATTCCATGGTAAGAGAATATAAACTCAAGAAGCTTGCTAACATCTATGATGAAGACACACTTATGGGGATTGAGTCTCATCTTGTAAAGTCAAAGCCTTTTAAAGATAAGACAAAGGTTCTTCACATGATCCTAATGATTTATGGATTTGGCCATGATATCATCAACATAATCTTCTAAAATTTTATGAATGAAATAATGAAATATTAGGGTCATCACTCATTGGTAAGTTGCTCCCGCATTCTTTAAGCCAAAGGGAATGACCACATAGCGAAAATTCCCCCAAGGGATAGTAAAGGTTGTCTTATACTTATCGTTTAGGTTAATATGGATTTGATTATAACTTGAGAAGCCATCCATAAAAGATAAAAATGCATGGCATTTTGTCAAGTCCACAATCATATCACTATTAGGCAACAAAAAATCAACCTTAAGAGAAGTCCTTTTAAGGTCTCGAAAGTCAATGCATATACAAATACGGATGTCAAGTTTAAAAAAAAAAACTATATTTAAAATCCAAGAAGAGTATTTAATAGGACAAATAAAGCCTACTTTCAACAAATTCTCTATCTCAGTCTTGACCATTAAAGCTACCCTAGGGGTGATCTTTCAAAAAAAATTCTTAGCAGGCTTGGCATCAGAACATAGAATGATATTATGGACCACTATGAATTCATCAATACTAGGCATATCCTCATATGTCCAAGAAAAGATATCAAGGTAAGCACACAAGAGAGCGGAGTGCTCATTTGATTCTTTGGAAGAGAGGCACTTCCCAATCTTGATCACCTTTTCTGAAGATTTAGTATCCATAGGGACTTTGATAGTATCTCCTTTAAGGCGAGAGTTGAGGTTATCGAGATGTGATATCAGAACATCATCATTTATGTTAGATAGAGGGTCCTCCTCATCAATTCTCAAAATGGATTCTCCAAAGTATGCTTGTTTATGTAAGTGATATAGGAATTTTTTCTTGTGATGATAAGGAGGTAATAGAGAGTAACCACCTAGAAACACCCCGAATGCTTCATCTAAAGAACATAAATCTATAGGAACTTTCTTTCCTTGTCCCCTTTCTTCTATCAACTGAGGATGGACCAAGCTTAATGGTTCGGCCAAAATCATATTAACATTCCACCAAGGTTTTTGTTTAGAATTTTCAACAATTCATCCCAAACCTAGATAGCATTGTCATTTATTAAATTGAATAGGGACCTATATTCCTTGGTTGATATTTCCTAGGCCTTTTTTCCCATAGCCATATTGAGAAGCAATTTTGTAACCAAATCCATAATGAGCTTACAGGGTCTTGGGAGGGGCCAACTCCACTTAGAGTGTCTCGTTCCATCAATGGATGTCAAAGGTTTCTATGGGAATGGTCCCACTTCCCTTACTCAGTTCACAAAAATTAACCTCCTTTATGAGAGTGGAGTCACTCTTTGAGGGAGGAGCGGTCTCCTCGATATGATCACAGTTCTCTTCCTTAACGGGAGGGTCACTCGTCCTCATGTTAGTAGAACCCAAAAATTCTATATAGAGGGGTCTGACTCATACTCCACTATGAAGAATTTAGAGAAATTCAAGGAACCCTAGTCATCACCTAAGAGAGAACTCAATATAGGGGATGAAGTAGAGGATGGGGGAGATTTAAAATCTTCCACTTTAGGTGGTTCATCTCAATTGATACTCGCTTGAGGGACAACTTACTCAGAGGGTATCAATGAGGAACATTCCATAACATTAGTGGTTAAGGAAGGAATGGAATTCTTGAGAATTGATGCAACCGAATTACAACCGGTAGTGACTAGTAAGAAAAGGTGCACAACCTCTAGGTCTTCCTTCACCGAAACCACTCGATTATTAGCAACAAACTTTAAGGAATGACATAGGGTAGAAGTTACTCCACCCATATCGTGAATGCAAGGTCTTCCTAAAATAAGATTATATCATAATAGAATGGGAATTACATAGAGTAACATAGGTAAGGTAACGGGGCCCAAATACAAAGGTAGGATTATCGGACATGGAGCTTGGTTGCCATCATTATCGAACCCATCAATATACAAGAAGGAAACTTCCAAAGAGGATGAATCTAATTTTATTTTATGCAGTAGATCTATACCGCAAACGTTGAGAGTTGAGCCGGTATCAATGATGGTACTTCTAATACTAATGATGTTAACATTTACTATAATCATCAAAAAAATTTCTTGTTTCTACACATTCGGAGGTCGGAGTTCTTATGGGTGGAATGTAATATTTGATGAATCTACTTGAATATGTTCTATCAACACATCAACATTTGTGGGCCTAGTAGAGGTAGGAAAGAGAATATTTTGTAAGGATTCTTGTAGCATCTCTTGATAAACCAGAGTGGTCTAAAGAAAATCCCAAAGCAAGATCTTAGCCCGAGTAACAAGAAGTTTGTGGAAAATATCATAGTCACCTAGTGCTTTGATCGTGGGCATAGGAGCCAAAGGAAGGTTAGGTAGAGATGGTGGTAAAGAAGTAGGAATTTGAACTAGTTGCGATGTAGGAACAACAAATTTTTGTTCTAGGTTTTGTTTGTTTCTCCTTGTAGGGTATGTATTGGTAGGGATACTGATTTGGTCTGTTATCATAGAATGGACGTCTAAGGCAGTAGTGCCTTAGTGATTTTCATTTTTATCACTTCAAAGACATAAAAAAACTATACCATAAAGTGGAATCAGGCATAGTTGATCCCCCATTGATCCTCTGAGAAAATTAAATTCTTGAAAAATAACAAATTCAACACAAGCATAAATTCAGTTTGTAGAATCAAACAACATGAAAGACAAAAAATATGGACACACATATTTATGTGGGGAAAACCCTTTCGGGTGAAAAACCCCACCCTCCAAAACACTCAGCTCACATGTATTATTCAGTAACTAAAATGGTTACAATACAAAACCAGAGTGATGCTCTTCAGGAGAATACATCTTGTCCATCTAGAGAAGGTAGGCAACACAAAAAAGAAACATCACATAGTTACAATGTCTCCAAATAAATACCATGTAGATTCCCTTTAGCTCCTCAAAAGACTATCTTAGCCAACCTCTCAGCTAGCCTATCCTTAAGGCATCATAGGTTCATATCGATCAGAAACAAGAAACAAAGTGTTCATAGTCAAGACTATTTGAACACTCTCTACCTCTCTCTAATCACTCATGTAAACCAATCTGATTGCATAGGATATTACTTTATAATCTCACACACTGTGCTTACTATTTCAGCCTATCTCAGCTAGAAACAGTCATCCAGATAATCAATATCTGACCTGGAAGCTTTAACCATCACTGATAACGTGCAACGACCTTGCAAATACTTCAAGCCACACACAAAATTAAATCAACTTTAGATGCAGCCATCTACCTTAATTAAATAATGTAGCTCTATCGTAATCAAGAAACAAAACTTTTGGCCAATCAAATCTTCAATATCTGCCATGTGTTTCCATTCCATTCGCTTGTCGCTCCTGAAAATAGGTCCAACTCTATAAACTGAGCTCTGAGCTCGCCCGAGCTCTAACTGCATAACTGCTAAGCCCAAAATTTCCTACCATGGTATAGTGGTTAGCTCGCCCAAGCTCACCCATCCTCCAACCTCACTACCATTGCGTTGTCAGACTCACCTCATGGTATGGTGGTAAGCTCACCCGAGCTCACCCAAGTTTCCACCGTGCTACCATGCTCCAATCTGACTCATTTCACGGTAAGGTAGTGAACACAACTGAGCTCACCCCATGACATCACAAAGCCCAGACAGTGACATCACTACACTACCGCGCATCTTGTTGGGTCACCTCGTGGTATGACAGTAAATACCTGCACTGACTTCCATATCCACCACACTAATCCTAGCCCTCCAAAGCCTTCCTACGGTGTGGTGGTAACAGCTAGCTAGACTAACAACGGTCTCACTATGCTACTATAGAGGCCACTAGGCCACCCCATGGTAGGGCGGTGACTACTCTGGCAGATCGCCAAAGATCTCACCATAGCCACTGTAGTGAACATTCTCATCGCCTATGTTGGGGCAGTAATGGTCACCACTAATTGCTAGCTGCTTACTGCGACCACCATAGTGATGCTTCTCACCACCCACGATAAGGTGGTAGATCGCCACCCGCCAACTTGCCACCTCTGAGACACTCACTACATTACCTTGCCACCAACAAAAAACCTCTGTGGTAAGGAGGTAAGCCTCTGCTCTATCAGTCCGCCACCAACTGCGCAACCGTGCCACCAATCGGACCACCCTGCGGTAAGGCAATAACTGCCATGCCCACGACCACCACTTACCATGCCACCACCAAATATGAAGAAGAATTTTATGGTAAGGAGGTAGCACTTCCCAACTGCTAGACCAAGTAAGGTGGCTTGCGGTAAAGTGGTAAATTGCACAACTGTGCCAGCAAGGAAACAATGCAGCAGTATGGCAGTAAAGGCCAAAACATGAAGAAAAATGCTAAGTCTTCAAGGGATTTCAAGTTAGAAAGTTGAGAAAAATTTCCCAACAATCTCCCACTTGCCAAAGACTTCCAGGCTTCCTCCAAACACTCAAACAAGGACCAACACCATATTTCCATGCTCCAACCAGCACCCTTGCAACAACATCAAAAAAATTACACCATCTCAGGCAACAACTCCAAACATAGGAACATGCCAAGGAAAAAAAGCACTAGTCTTAGGAATGCAAAAATTTGATCCTTCGGGTGGAAAAGGCACAACAATAGAAACAAAGCACAATGCAAACACAAAATGAGAGACCATTATCAAGAACAAGAAGCCATCAACTAGAACAATAACCACAAAACTAACTATCCTCATCCAATTGATCAAACCCATGTGGCTGAAAAACAACACCCACAGCTCGTGCTGAATCATGCAACCACCCATACCTCAAAGGTATGACCATTAGTAACCTCATGCCATCATGTAACCACCCATTAGCAGCAAAAATAAGCACCATATGTCAACTAGTCAAACGACCAAACACGTCCAAGCAGTCCCACTTCAAGGGTACTATCTAGATGAATGCAACAAAGCACCACCACAATTGATCCAGGCATACTAAGTCCACCCAAATTGCACATACAAAATTTAACCATGTAGTTACAAGGAACATCCACATTGATATACATAACCTGCAACCACCTGCTATAGGAAACATTTCTCTCAATATTTTTCCAAATTATTCCAAGGTTCCATATCTAACTGAAGAAGGAAACACCATGGCTTCACATACATCTAAAGTCAAATGAACATTCATCAATAAAAAGACCAAAATAGAGAGAAAACAAAAAATAATAACATGTGGCATCCTCCTACATACACTCCAAATGCCAGCTGTGTCAAGGATGATCTTCTTCACATCCCAATGGGAAAATCCATAACAACACCCAACAACTCCATGGATGTAATCACCTCAAAGGAAATAAAAATAACACATATTACCATCTCCTATCAGTTCTTAAAAGTACAA
Source organism: Sequoiadendron giganteum (assembly GCA_007115665.2). Lineage (NCBI taxonomy): Eukaryota > Viridiplantae > Streptophyta > Pinopsida > Cupressales > Cupressaceae > Sequoiadendron > Sequoiadendron giganteum. The sequence goes on from CM021105.1 coordinate 153,109,812, forward strand.
GGAGATACATAATGTTGTCCACCTTTCATTTTGGGTCCTCCATAAACTTAAACAATAGTTCAAGGTGTAGGCTACTCAGAATTTCAACTGTAACCAAAAACATTCATAAAATAATTCCAATCTCACCTTATTCTATATGCATCCATGAGTACCAACATCTTGTCATCTCATGCTAACTCCAATCTACATTACTGCTCTAAACATGAAGTCCTCCAGCATATGGCCAAGGTACTCAAAGCAAAGAGAAAAACCAAACCAGCTGAACTAGGAGCTTATCATGACACCATGATCTACACATCTCACTTAGGAGATACCATGCTTTATGTAAACAATCAATGGTCTCAAGAGCAATACAACATATCAAAACTCTATTGCACAAGCAAGAGTATACCATTACATAAAGGTAACAAAAGCTAAACCAACGTCACCTATCAAGCACCACCAACATCTCAACCAAAAAATAAAAATATCCTCCATGGCTCCAAGATGTTACACATCTTCAAATAGTGAACATGCAGATGTGAAAGGAACCCTTCTACAACAATAGGATCTAAGAGTCCCCTTTAGAAGCATCTACAACACCAAATAATATCATTCATCACCAAGTGATGAATCCACATTCACTGATAAAGCTCCCACTAAACCGTGACACCGAGCTTTCCAAGCATCATGACCAAACATTTGCTGATCTGAGAATCTCCAAGTACAAATGATAGCATGTCCATCGGACAACAATGTTGAACAACACCAACATCACCAGATCACATAGAGCACACCATCACTATCAAAAGCTTACACAAGCCAATGTATCCAACTCTCCATAACATCGTGATTCACATGCTACTGGTCCAAAACCAGCTATTCAAGTACTCAAATGTCATTCCTCCTCTCATCACAAAACAACCATGCCAATGTACAAGTGGCCAAAGACAAGGCTAGCGAAGAGATCTGCACCACACTGTTACAACCTCGTGGATATAGACACTCCAATTGCGTGTTGTCTCACCAAAAACATGTAGGTAAGGATAACCCACAACATTGCAAAACTCATGGATGCAACCAATGAAACCTAAAAAATTATCATCACACTAAAACTGCAAAACTAAGATCATCAAAGAGAACAAACAAAGCAAACAAGCATGACTCAAACTCCATATCAGCAACAGATCCGATTTTCCAATCACGTCCACAGCTCAAGCACCATAGTCTAGGAAAACCAACAAGAACACCACAAGAATGTTGAAAGAGAAACTCATACCAACACTCCCATGTAAAGAATACATCACATCTCCTCAAAACCATGTCGAAATACAACTATCTCATCCAATCACACCCCAAAAGCCAAAGTCTAGAAAAATAGAAGAACAACAACTCTACAAACCACAAGTTTTCCTTGACTATGTAAACATTACAAAACCACAATGTTTATAAAACACCCATGCACCTCCATATTCACTACTCATCTAGATGACTTAGAAATATGTGCACAACCATCACGATTAACCAGAATAATGAAAAACATGAATATGCATGATAGAAATTTTTTCGAAAATATACAAAAAAATGTCCAGAGCCAAAGACATGAATCTGAACCATGCAAGTGCAAGATATAGGTAAGCAGGAATAGCAAGTCCATTCTAGAATAGTTCTAAAACCACAACCATGAGCAAGCATACAAGAGAGCCAGGCTATTCAAAAGTTGCAGACCAACTTCATAGCCTTGAAGCAATCAAAGCAATAGAGAGAATGCCTTTAGTGCTAAGTCACAACACCCAACACAAGATAGATACTCCATGGTTGAATAGAAGCACAAGATACTCCATACCACCAAGGAGCCTTTCACACAAACACCCAGTATGAAACCATGCTTCACTAAAACACAACCAAAATAATACCTCACGCCCCTTGCATCAAGAACATCTACTGTGAGCTAGGAGCCTCAGACCACATTGCCACAATATGATCAACTTCACTCATCTCTAGCATCTTTCAAGGTATGTGTTGAATCAAAGAGCAAAGAACTTCCACTCATCGAAGGATCAAATAATAATAGATTTATCAATATTTCCTCAAGCTCTCCAGGCTAAGAAATCATCACAAGAGAAATACCCAAAACTTCAGTAATCAAGAGAAGGCTTTGAAACCACTTGTTGGTATCATCAAGTCTTGACCTCCCATAACTAGCTCTGATACCACTTGGTGGGGATATTGAATCAGTCTGTCATCAGAGAATGAACGTTTAAGATAGTAGTGCCTTAGTGAATTTCATTTTTATCACTTTAAAGACATGAACATCTATGCCATAAAGCAGAAGCAGGCACATGCCATCCCCCATTGATCCTCTAAGAAAAGTAAATGCTTAACAAATAAAAGATTCAACACAAGCACAAATTCAGTTTGCAGAATCAAACAACATGAAAGAAAAAAAATATGGACACACAAATTTACGTGGGGAAAACCCTTTCGGGTAAAAAACCCCACCCTTCAAACCACTTAGGTCACATGTATTATTCACTAACTAAAATAGTTACAATACAAAACCAGAGCCATGCTCTTTAGGAGAATACATCTTGTCCATCTGGAGAAGGCAGGCAACACAAAACACAAAAAAAACATAGTTACAATGTCTACAAAGACATACCATGTAGATTCCCTTTCACTCCTAAAAATACTATGTCAGCTAGCCTCTCGACTAGGCCAGTGTCAAGGCATCACAGGTTCACATCAATCAAAACCGAGAAACTAAGTTTTCACAATCAATATTGTTCGAACACTCTCTTCCTCTCTTTAATCACTCATCTAATCCAATCTGACTGCACATAAGATTACTTTATAATCTCATAGTGTGTGCTTACCTATTCAGCCTGTCTCAGCCAACAATGGTCATCCAGATAATCAATATCCCACCTCCAAACTTTAACCATCATTGATAACGTGCACCAACCTTGCAAATGCATCGATCCACACACATCATTAAATCGGCTTAAAATGTGTCTATCAACCTTACTTTAATAATGCAGCTCTATCATAATCATGAAATAAAAAACTTTGGCCAATCAGATCTTAAAGATCTATCACATGTCGCCATTCAATTCACCTGTCGCTCCTGACAACCGGTCCAACTCAGTCAACCAAGCTCCAAACTCACCCAAGCTCCAACCACATAACTTCCAAGCCCAACATTGCCTGCCGCGGTATAGCAGTGAGCTTGCTCGATCTCACCTAGCCTCCAATATCCAACCTCGCTAGCATTACCCTATCAGACTCACCTCACGGTGTGGTGGTGAGCTCAGCCGAGCTCACCCAAGTTTCCACCATGCTACCATGCTTCATTCCGACTTATGTCATGGTAAGGCGGTGAGCACACTTGAGCTCACCCGACAACATCACCAAACCTAGACACTGACATAACCATGCTACCGTCGAGCTCATTGGCTCACCCCATGGTATGACAATAACTTCCTACGCTAACCACCATATCCACCGCACTACCGCTGACCGTCCAAAGCCTTCCTATGGTGTGGCAGTAACCACCAGCTAGACCGATAGCATGCTACCACGGAGGCCACTAGGCCACCTCGTTGTAGGGTGGTTACCACTCTGGTAGACCACCAGCTATCTCACCACAACCACCACAGTGAGCATTCTCACTGCCTATGGTGGGGCACTAATGGTCACCATTGACTGCTAGAAGCTTACCACGGCCACCGTAGTGAGACTTATCATTACCTATGGTAAGGTGGTAGACCGTCACCTACCAGCTCGCCACCTCTGTGCCGCTCACTGTGTTACCTCTTCACCAACAAGAAACCTTCACAGTAAGGAGGTAAGCCTCTTCTTTGTCGGCCTGTACCAACCGGACCACCCTGCAATAAGGCAGTAACTGCCACACCCATGACTGTCGCTTACTGTGCCAATGCCAAATATGAAGAAGACTATTGCACTAAAGTGGTAACACCGCCCAACTGCCAGACCAAGCAAGGTGGCCCGGAATACAATGGTAAACCGCACAACCGTGCCACCAAGGAAACAATGCAACGGTATGGTGGTAAAGGATAGAGCATGAAGAAAAATGCCATGTCTTCAAGGGATTTCAAGCCAGAAAGTTGAGACAAATTTTGCAACATGTATGTCCGAAAACATTATAAGAAGTGGAGTTAGTAGCTTTCACAAATCTCAAATATAAGTTCAATTGATTGCTACGACCTGATATCCCATAGATAGAATAGTCCTTTGTAGGGAATGGCTTAGATGGGGTCACATAAATGATAGGTTTCCTAGGGCTTTGAGGAGCCACATAAACTACTACCACATTTATCAACACCTCAGCTAGCAAGAAAGGAGTTTTTCTTGAAGATTTACAAATAGGGGAGAGTGCTTCTAAGAAAACATTTAGAGCATCTTCCAACATATCAAAATCTTGTTCAGAAAAAGACTCATCATAACTAGCCAACATTATGAAAACAAATCCGACGGTTCACATCGGGTTCACCAAAATGTGATATAAGAGGGATTCGTTCCACATGGGTTTCTTTATTTTCAAGAGATCACCAGGGAAAAAATTCCCTTATACAACTCAAACTGAATGAATTGATAAAACTATGAAGAGAAGTGACAACGTAATCTTAGGCCCCGAAAGAGCAAGACCTCAAAATTTCTATCCTCGATTAAGGAGCTCTTGGCCAAAAGGCATCAGTTTAGTTTTAGGATGCCAACATGAAGCACTATTATCCACATGATGCTTTGGAATCCTAAGTCGTGAATAACTCAGGAGATGAGATAGATAAAACTGACTCTTACTTCTTGACTCAGTTCAAGAGGTGTGAAGGAACAAATAATTGATAGAAAGCTAGGAACTAAAGGGAAATGTAAGAGAACTTGAAACAAGATTACCTTCATGCATCTGAATCCTTATTCCAAATTTTCCTTCGTGACCTACACCCAAAAGATCAAGGGGAAAAGGTTGGGGTGATATAGGGGTTTTCCTCAGTCAGACCCCCATTTTGGTATTCCCACCTCCATGGACATCCAATTTTTGAAAAGAGTGTAAAGGAAATAAATAAAGTGTGTGGCAAAAACAAAACCCGCTTCAGAGTAGAGCCCACACCACAAAGTAGTAAATGAAATAGTAAGAAAGAGTGATAAGAAGAGAGAGTGCTACCCATGGGTCAAAACCCTCTTCCAAAGCACACGGGTGCACCGCGATGTGCTTGCTTGAGAGCAAGTAGCTGTTGGAGGGACCTCAGTCCAACATGGATTAACTTATAAAAGTTTTTCTATTCAAGGATGGAGCTTACCCAAGACTAGAGAAAGTGGTTACAATGCTTGAATTGATGGCTTCCCATCCCAAAATGCTGGCCAAAAGGGGTTTTTATGCATGCAAGGGTGACACAGAGCCGTTGCACTTCGAGACCTGTCCGCGAGGACACGTTTCGCAAGAGTCATGATTCTATATTCGTTGTTGCAAACTCAAAAAATTGCTAGGATGCTAGTGTTTCATGCAGACGTTTGCATGTGGCGCAGGCATCCAAAGCCTATGTTTTTGGGAAATGCTCTATCACGATTTTTTTATTTCACAATGTGTCTACATAGAGTCAGAATCATGAGATTCTAACTCATGATATTTTGTCATTAATGTTTCTAAGGTGTCATAAATTCTACGCAAGATGCAAAAATGTGGAATTATCCCTAGGTGAAATTTTGTGACATTACAGAACCGTAATGATTACCCTTATGCTTGTGCATGTGTCATGAAATCCAATGGGCATGAGTATCAATATCCCTAGCCTGAATGTGGTCCTTTGTAAATATCTTTGTACATAATTGTTTTTGATTAGTGTAGGTTTTTTTAGTTGGTCTCATTTTCCTACTTTTGTTAGGTTAGTTGGTGTTTTGTACGTTGGTTTTCTTTAGATTAGTTTCCCTGATGTTTTCTTTTTGTTTATTTTTGTTTTGCTTCCACTTTTCTATTGCTTTTCTCGGGGTCCCTCTACTTATAACTAGGCATGTTTGCATGCACAACCACCATTTTATTGCCTGGGGCCATTCTATGTATTCCTATGATAAACTTTAATCAAGTTTTTCTGAGTGGATGGTAAGGTTCTTCTGTTAGTACCAAGTGACCAAGATGTTTTCTTCAAAGAGGATAAATCATTGGTTGGTCTAATTTTGACATATCTGAAATCTTATCTCTTACACACTTTAAGAATGTAAATGTTGCTGTGGGTAATTTTGTGAAGTCAAGTTAAGTGAAAAATATAAAATTATACTTCAGTGCCACTGTTATCTTAAGCCTTGAGTGTGAGATTTACTACTTGCAAGTTGAAGTAGAATAAATGAAAAAAGAGAAAATCAAAAGAAAAGTAACAAAGAAATGAAATATCAAAATAAAAAGAAAGAAAATCCAACTTGTAGGAGGATATGAATAACTCTACAAGGGCTCTGGAGGCATGGCCATCAATAGAGCAATGATCGAGAGGATCACAAAAATAACCTCGTCGGGCCTATGGATGCCTGACTGGCATTGAGGAAATGTCTAGGATGATTTTGAAGTTACAATCAATTACATAGCTTAACTTGATGGAGCTTAGGTTCTTTAAGTGACTTAAGGATGGTAATGAATGCATATGCACACACTTGGATTTTAAACATACTAAGGGTTGTATTGACTAGTGGTTTTGATCCTTTGATGGAGCGTTTGGTTTGTTTTCCCTAGTGTGAAGGTTGAAATCAAAGATTATTGGTTCATGATTCTAGTTTGTCATCGAAATGCTCAAGAGCAATTCTCCATTGAGTCACCATTTTTTGTGCATACTTTTCACACATGCCCCGCCGAAGGCAGTGACCCCGTTTCTTTTCCACCTAACGGGTCATTTTTGCTCCTAACGGGTTGTTCCATTCTCATCTCACATTGCATGCCTCTATTTTGACACCCAAGTTAGTCATGAGACCTAGAACAATTAATTTCCATTTTATCAAGTTCACCTCCCTAAATTTCACTAAGTCATCAACTTTTGCAGGTTGGGTCTTGTAGGTCTCCTCTTGTGGTTTTTTGTTGTGCTCCACTGTTCACCCACAACCAAGCTTCAACATTTGGCTGACCAGCGAACCCCGCTTTTGCTTTTTCCATTTCATCCTTAATGCTTTGTGGGCCCGTAGTTCCAGGTCACTATGCATGGAGTTTCATTCCCATTTCACTATTCCAGGACAGTCATCCCTTGACTTCTACCTACATAGCAAGCTCTACGGCTGGTCCTTCCTTCTTCAATGTTGCCGCAAACCAACTGACCCCATTACTTTGAAGCTACCTAAATTCAAAATGTGATGGGTCTTTTCACCCAAAATGCTTTCACCCGACCACCATCATTTAAATGGATAATATCTCATGTTGTCTGAATGGGCATAACTTGCACGGACCATTTCCCTAGAATCAAACTTTAAAACTGTGGGTAGATTCTCACAAGTCTGCACCAATCGACGGGTCCACACTTGTGAGAAACTAGCTACAAGGGATGTCACCACCACATCATTTCACAACGTCCACCCTTTGTTGCCTCCCTCCTCCCTCGCTGAGGATATCCTCCATAGCTCTATCTGTGACATCCTTGTGTAGGGCCTCCGCAAGGGAAGATTTTGAACATGAAAATATTCCATAAGATTCGTGGCACATGAGGTTTTGCAGGAGGAATGTGTGACCCACCCTTGCACGATTATAATTACTTATAGATCATTAGTGGGTCAAATTGAAATTCATTGAGTCCCTCCAAGGACCATCTCATAAACACCGAAACAATGAAGAATATGCACTATGCACATGAATGGGAAAACTCTTGACCAATGTTTTCCATCTTTGAGCTCATGACGGGTGATATTATCTTGGGCTCCCTCGAGACTTCACAATGTGGGTCTCCCTTTGATGTCATTTGTGACTACGACGACGTCCCAACTCTAGCATCCCACACATTCTTACCCACACTATACCAAAAACTCCTTTCACTATGAAATCCACACCTCCTATGACTATCTTGTTGTTTTGTTAAGCTATGCACATTCTAAATGCCAACGGATATCATAGTTGCGGAATCCACAGCACAGGGTTCCTCTCAACCTGCACCGTTATCTCCATGACATTCTCTTGCCTTCTCTCCACAAAATTCCTTCCTCATACTCGCATCTAAACTTCTCATTCTCGGGTCAATCATTCATAGGAGTTGTTACCTCTATGAATATCTGAGAACGTGTTTTCTAGCATGAAATCCTCATGAATTAGTGCTCGTGGCCGTTGGAATTCTCGTTCCCCATTCTTCTTTGCAGACCCATTGACAATATGGGTTTAATTGAATGATTCTTAATGTGGCTAATGACATTGCCATGGTTCCATATAAGCAACATTGAATGAGGTGATGAACTGTATTACTTTTAAGTTACGATAAGAAAAGAGAAGTGGCATCATTAGTTCATCCTAGGGAATGATTGTAAACTTGTAGCTCACCAGAACGAAGAAAGTAAGCAATATAATCATGAGAGTATGAGGACATGTGTGTAACATCCCCACCATTTGGTATTTTCATAAGACATAACTTGGAAGCATCAATGGAGTCCTTTGCTTATGTGAAATAATGGAAAAGTCCATGAATTCTTTCTTTTAGTTGTTGTTCTCTTCCCCTTTGCGGGTTTTATGATGTGGACATTGGCTACATCTACATCATTTTCTGACAACAATCCTATAATGGTGTCCCTCACTCCTTTACCCAATGGAGGTCTCCCATGCGAGGTCCTACATCTACCCGACCATTTTAATGGCTTTCCCTAGGATGCTACATGCATCGTCATGGTTTTCACAACATTCCTTCACATTCTTTCTACAAGAAAATCCGTATTTCAGCAATGTCATCCCACATTCACACAAATTGTTAGCAATCCATGCATTATCAAGTGTGAGTGATTTAAATTAGGAGTTACCTCGTGTGTGAGTTTCAGATTGCAACTTTTAAATATAATGATTTCATGGTGACCCTCACTTTAATTATGTGGGTATATTAGTTTTCAATCGCAATCTTAGAGGCAATTCCTTGGATATCATGTTTTAAGGAGCTTTGTTGCATGTGAAGTATGTTTTGCAGAGATAAACATAGGCATATGTTGAGGTCTCTCAATATTGGGTATATGATTGACATATTCTTTCACATTAGTGGGTAATTTAAAGTTCTATGTGAAGGCCTTATTTATAATAAAATTGTTCTAAGAGGATTGATGGACTCCACTCATCTTTTATGTTGTGTAGGTTACCCCACAGTATGAACTTAAGGAAAGATAATTTGTGAGGGGGGAAGCAATCCAACTGCTTTATGAAGGATTTCCAAGAATATGGTGAACCTCCTTTCGTAAACTTCAAAGTTGCATCTTAATCTTACTTCTCTCTTGTTTGTAGGCCTACTAGAGGAAGAAGTTGGTGCAAATAAAATCTTAGCAAGGTGACTGAAATATGGATATTCATCATGAATAACCTATCAAATGGGATGAAGATGTGTCATGAGGGGCTCATGCATGAAGTGCACCAATAGAGATTTAGGCCATTAAAATAAATAAACTGCTTATTCATGGATGTATGCCGAAAAAGGACTAGCCTCCATAAGAATGAATACTCAAACAACCCATGCCAAGGAATTCAGTAACATGAAATTAAGTGGTTGTCCACTAAAGTCAGAAATGAGGGGGTCAATTCATCCCTTTCACCAAATGATCATGATCCATCAAGAATTTTTCCCATAGAATCCAAGACAACTAATCCATTCCATATTAATATGGATATGCTTAACTTGTTGAAGAATACTAGGAACACAATAGTAAGAGGGAAATCCTTTAGGTAGATTTCAGCCACAACAAACAAAGTAGTCACTATAGGACAAATTTTCTATAGTGCTGAGCCACTAAAAGATAGAATAGGAATGGTACAAAAGGATGTATTTTAAATTGCTATATATGTGGGGTAGGTGAAACCCTAATGTAAAGAAAATCTAGGCCACACATTATAATTTAATCCTAACCATTCATTTGGGCTTTGTAAAACTATAAATAGGGGTTTACCCCTCATTTGTAAGTGGTTGGAGAATTGGTGTAAAAGGAATTTTGCAGCAATAGAGAGAAGAATTGCATGAATTTGGGGTTTCTTTTTAGTTTTTTCATTATGCATGCATGGTTCAACTCCCATGTTAGATTTATTTTGTATTTTCTTGAATGGTTGTGATAATGCTATTTTTTTTATGGTATTTGATGAATTTCCAGCCCATACTTTTGGAACTTGTTAATGACAAGCTACTGTGGAAAGTTAGCCTAGGCTTCCTTATCTCATTTTTGCAGCTTAGTTCAATTGTAAATTCACAGTCCCTAGAAGATTGCACTAGTTTTGTGTAGTTGTAGGATTCTCTTGGTCAAGCAAAACCCACTATAGGAAGTTTGTCTATTGTAATAGCCTCGATTGTTATTGTTCATTTGTATCTTAGATTTAGATTATCTCTCTTAACCCTTCCTATTTTTCTATTTGTTTTAGCTCCTTGTTATTTTAGGATTCTAAGCATCACCACAATGCTAAATTTGTTGAACATGGTGAGTTTTAGATTGCAGTTTTGAGTGTGAAGCCATTGGTCATTCACTTCCAACACTTTGAAACTCCATTTTTACACCCAATTTCCCTTTCTTTGTAAACCATAAAGGCCACCCTGTGATTACCAAAAAATCACATCGACCAATTGAATTATTCCAATGATTGTCATGACCTTACACTTGAGAGACCTTGGGGTAGTAATTTATAACTTGTTTGGAGATTTCTAAATTTCAAGAGAGGTGATGCACCTATGCATTACATGTGTTGAGAAGTAGAAAAAAAACACATCAACAATAACTTTCTTCACTTTAGGGTCTCTACCAACTAAACTATTATGAACCCATCACAATGGTCTGACACTGATTGGAACCACTCTATACGAATTATAACCAAAAGAAATTTTGAGTGTATTTATACAAAAAATCCCCGTTAGACATATCTCCTCTTCTTGAAGACAAGGAGAATATTTATTAATAGAGAACTTACACAACTTATTTCTCTCTCAACTACATATATTATTTCCTTTTGACAATCCATATAAGGAGAAAGAGTGTAACCATAAATTTGCAACCATCGAGATGTTAGAAATTTGTACAACTTATTTTTCCTAAGAGTTTCATCTATATTTCATTTCCATGGATGAATGAGATACCAATTAAGCCCCCCTTGACTAATTCCCTATCACTAATATAGTGATGTGAGGAAGAAGCAACCACATTTGGTGTGTCTTGCTAACCTTTCACTCTCCACAACTTCTTGGGATTTTTCTCTATCTTGTCAGCTTTCTTCTCATTAGCATGTGAAATTTTGTTCACTCTAGGGAATGTACTCTTTATTTCCTAATGTGATATTGGTCTAATAGAGTTTTTCTATAATATTTTCCTTTGTTTGAAAAATTGTTGCAGTTAAAGAACATTACATTCATATTCATTAAAGGAGAAAATGAATTTTTATTCATATGTTTTCTGCTCCTTTTGGGTCCAGCTCTGCATTCGCAAGCCCTATGACTAAACTAATTACATGAATAATGAAATAACCATAGAAAAAAATGAGTACCTATTCATATATTTTATTTGTGTAGGATGAGGTGGTCTTCATTATTTTGAATTCTTCATGTATCTCATGCTTTTAATCTATCTACATCACCTCCCTTTGTATGTTGCTACTTCAATTTTACAGGGACTTATTTGTCCACCTTCTTATCTATTGTGAGCTTATTTTTCTCTTTTTATTTCTTTGCCTCAGTAGTTCCCTTATCTAATTTTCCATTTTCGTAGGAATTTTCCTTGGAAAAACTTGTGCAAGATTTCTCTTCCTTTGTGAAACATCTTTCTTTTGTTCTAAATCTATCATATAACTTTGTAAAAGTACGATTAGAGGAACTCTTTCCTTTCTCAAAACCAAGGTCAACCTTTTCTTTACATTTTGATGGATTTTGTGACTTAATTAGTCCATAAAGTATCTTAGAGGAACCCTTCAACTTTAGGCATTTATCAATCTTCTCTTTAGCATTTTCTAAATCTTTTCTGAAGGCCACTATTTTTGCTTCCACTATTTTTCCTTCCAACTTTATGCACTCATTAGATTTTTATTGTAGTTCAGTCTTAACTACATATTTTGTTCTACTTTCTTCTTCCACTTGAATCTTCAAGATGATAACCATCTAATTATATTATTAAAGAATATTTTTCAGATTCTCCATCTCCTCTTGTTCATATAGTTTTTTGTTCTTCATTTTCCTTTCTCAAAGTTGTAATCTCATCTAGAGCCTAGATGAATCTATCTTCAAGTTTAACTTATTCTTCTTCTTCTCAACTAGTCCTTTCAACATCTTTATCCAAAGTTTTTCGTAAATAAATAAATGAGGATTCATTTACCTAAATCTCATAGGCACTTTCATGTTCATCCTCTAAGATACCACTAACATCATATATTCTATATTCTTTTCTTGTTTATAGATTCTTCTTATCCTTCTTCTTACTATCCTCTTCTTTCTTAGAGGTATCCTTTTCATCATGAGGGAATTTAGCAAAAAAAATTACCTAATCTATCAAAGTGAAAACCTTTAAGGGGTAGCTTACCTCTATGTTTTCAAGACCCTCTTCTCAATATTTTGATGCAATCAACTTCCTCTTCATCGGTATTCTCAGATCTAGAAGTAGATAATTCTATCATCTCTCCTCTAGCTACACTTTCTCTCATGGATGTATTTTCGGTCTCCTCATCTCTATTCAGCTTCAAAATTTTAGACACACTACTATATGTATGAATCTTGATCCACATCTTACAATCTTCACCTTCATACATCATATTTAATTCATTCCAAACATCATGTGTTGTTTGATAGTTCCCAACTTTGACAAACATGGATCTTGGAAAACTAATCATAATTTCAAACCTTTCCTTTGCATTGTATTCGTACACCTTTTTAGCAGTATTATAGGGAGGAGTGATAGGAGAATTGTATCCCTTCTAAACTGAAACCCACACTTCAGACCCTAGTAATTCTAGATGTGTCTTTATTTTTCTTCTCCAACACTTATAGTCTAATCCATCAAAGAGAATTACTTCTTCTAAAGACGAGCCTTTTTGACTGACCATTTTTTGTCCACTTTCCCAAGATCTACCCAAGGTTAAAAATCTTCTCCTAGGGAACCTAGAGCTCTTATACCAATTTTTGGAACACAAAAATATACTAAGAGGGGGAGTGAATTAGTGGATCAACTTAAAGCTAAATCCTTTTAGCTCTAAATACTTTATGTAGATTAATTATCTTAAGCCCTTTATGGAGATTTACCTCATAAAGATAAACATACACACACACAAGAGCCCACAACACATGATGCACATGGAAAATTGAATATGGGAAAAACAACAGTGACAAAAGTTGCTTGAGTCTACTACTCAAATCCAACATCACAATCAAATCTTTTGTTACAATGTTTAAGGGTGTGAATGGTTGATCTAGAATTGTTCAGAAATAGAAAAAAACACAATGTTAGTCATCAAACACATCTAAAATAATCGTTCCCCATGCAATCCATTTAAACACCAAGAACAAGAAATAAAAAAAAGATAGTCAATAAAAAGATATCAAATCTTGTTCTTAAACGTTAAAATCGCTATCCCATGGAGAAATTGGTGCTATTTTGATGTGCAAAATAGCCCTTTCCTAGTTCCTTGATGCAATTTGACACTAACATTGATAAGATTGATAAAAAACTATGAAAATTGGATAAAAATGGATGAAGTTGTAAATGAAATTGAGTAGAGTAAGCTTGCATGAATTGTGGATCCAAAATCAATAGAAGATCTCTCGATTTATAGGAGAGAAGGATGGAAGAATAATAAAATGGGATGAATATGGAACAAAACATGAGCATATTTAGTGATGCTAAAGGTCAAACAATGCCACCATTAATTATTGTGACGTCATGTTGTAATTAGGTCCTATGACTTGAAACTCCAAAGGGTGATCCCATTGCAAATGGTGACGCTACAAGTCAATTAGGTAATTAGGGTTTTCGGTAAAACAAGGTCATGGTTGAAAATTGTGACATGATGATCTTGTTTTGCATATTAGGTTCCAGCGTCATTTTTTGGAGTTTACAAAGAGCGACGCCTTTGCAAACAATGATAGATATGCTATTTCAGTGCCAAAAACACCAAATAGGATCTCATCTTTTTAAAAACTTAACATTGTGGTTTTAAGGATTAGGAGGACAAAGAGCCTATACTTTCACATGAGCATCATCCCTTAGTGATGAGCAGATTGACCAAACTTCATGAGTTGCTTCAGGAACACCTTGGTGCAATTAACCTTTAGTACATCACCTATGCTCCGACCGTGAGGACCCACTTGGCCATGATGACTTTGCTGGTCGAGAGGTGGCACAATGAAACAACATCATTTCATCTTCCCATTGGCAAGGCTACCTTTATACTAGAGGATGTGTGGCATATTTTTGGTTGTTGATTCACGGTGACAGAGTTATTTTTCATCTAAATGCCAACACCAATGTGTGCTATGAGATCATGGAGCTAGATGAGCTCATTTTTATTGAGGTTCATATCAACCTTAAGTACTATAGAGTTTGAGTGTCTACCTTTAGGCTTATTGTAGCCTCTATCATTCCAAGATTGGTAGCTCTAGATCAGCGAGGCCGATATTTCAGCCTGGGATGGGATCTAGCTTGGGAGTAGATGCTCTTTAGGAGGATTCTTTTTGCTTAGGGGCCAATGATTTTGGCCTTACTTTATCATGATTTTCTTGAGTTTGCTTACTATGAAAGTTGAGCCATTGGTATAGGGGTGACTCTTCTACACATCTGGGTTTGGGATCACATTGTTGTGCTTCGTCGTATTGTTACAATTTTTGATGTGGAGCCTGATGATCTAGTAGTCTAGAAATAATGAGGTAGTATCACTTTGAGGCATACAGGGTAGGTCGGTCTTCCTCATTGGAGGAGAGTTTTAGATTGGATGAGATTTTTTACCTAAAGGTCTTGGATATATATGCCATCCTAGTATGATGATTTGTATAAGCTATTATTTGTGTTGCATGATAGGTTGATTGAAGGCCGGGAGCATACTATGATTGAGAGCTACCTACAAAATAGGGTAGCCAGATAGTTCAAAGATATCCAAGATAGGTCGGATGATCAGTGCATGGCTATTTGTGCTTCGTCTACCATAGAAACTATATGGGGTTGGATGATCCCTACAATCAAGGCACTAGACATCTTTAGGAAGATGGTGGCTTAGCCATGGGCATATACATAGGGACCAACGAATCTAGGAACTACATGTTCCTATGATGATTGATTTAGGCCCCCAATCAGATTGACAGTTCTAGGGGCAACACCCTTACAACAAAGACCCCAGGGAAGGACGATAGGGCAAGGATAGGGAGGAAGGATCTAGGAGATAGGGGGAGGAGGACAACCTCCTCGCTAGCCAGATTAGGGTGAGTAGTAGAGGGATTAGTAGCTAACCACCAAGGACTAGCAGCCACAATAGCTAGAGTAGCCACATCAGCCACAACATCCACAATAACTAGACACTCGAGACACTCAGATACAATAGTTGCAGGGGCTCTAGGAATAGGTTCAGGTACTTACAGGTGAGAGGGACTAGACCAAGGAAAAGTGGGATTAGGAGAGGCAAAAAGGATTCAACTGGCACAAGAGGTGGGATGTAGGCACTAGTTAGAGAGTATGGATGCAACGTCACAAGGCAGGATGGTCGAAGCACGAATGTACCACAAGGCTATATGACAGGCTGAGTATTATAGTATTCATTATCAGTAGGTTGTACCCACAATAGACCAGGTACCAGAGTACTCATAGCAGACTGGGATGAGACAGGTTGAGGAGTAGCTAGAGAGACAAGTGGGTTAGGAGAGCAACCACCAGGGCTAGCTGCCATTGCATTTTTTATCAATACTTATTCTTTTTTGAGATCCATGGGCTCCACTTTGGATAGGCATGTGAGAATTGTATTATTTTGATTTCTACCATGAAAATTACATTTTGATATATATATATATATATATATATATATATATATATATATATGTGATGTGATTCCTTATGAGATGCGTCCTATTATATTTATGCATTATGGATTTATGTATTTGATGTTCTATATGTGATGCAATTCTATATGATGTGATGTATTATATGTAAATTTTTATGAATACAAATGATTATGGATTTATTTCTTTTTTTGTATTTATTATCCACTTTTATGATGACGATGTATGACATATGGATGCAAACGTTTTTATATTTTTTTCTTATGATGTGATGATTTATATATGAATGATATGATGATGTATATGTATGGTTCATGAGGTTCTTAACAAACCTATATGATGTCCTAAATGATATAGTAAATATGAATGATATGATGATGTAGATGTATGGTTCATGAGATGCTTAAAAAAACCTATATGATGTATATATGAATGATATCATGATGCAGATGTATGGTTCAAATATCACTTCTTTAGAGATAAAGTAGGTGACAAAGAAGTTAGATTGGAGTATATAGCTACCAAGGAGAAAATTGTAGACATATTTAATAAGTCGTTGACTAAGGATAATTTTGAGTATCTCAGAGACAAGTTAGGGGTGATTTCCTTTCCTGATCAGAACTAAGATGCAGGTATTTGCATCAATCCATGAATTCATAGCCATATCTAATTTTGGATTGATGTTGTGGTGGTTGCTACTTAGGGGGAGTATTCAAATGATTCAAATATGTGATCAGAGCATGTTTACCTTTTCCATTGATGTCAAAGGCGGAGAGAATAGCAATGTGAAAATCATGGGAGAAGAAGGAAATAGGAAAAGAGTGCACAATCTCAAGGGGAGATTGTTGGAGAAGGGCTAGTTGGGTTGGTGGCATTATTTTTCACATCATGTGTTGCCATCAATACCAAAGGGGGAGATTTTTGGATGTTGTGGTTTCATTTCTAATATTTGGTTGTCATTGATGTCAAAACTATTAGCATTGGTGATGCTTAAGGTTGTATATGTCGAGGATATTGAGAAAATTGTAAAAAATATATTGCAAGTAGCTAGTGAAGTTGAGAAGGTCAGAATGTTGGAAAATTGTGTATGCTGAAGATCTGAAGGTGCAATTAAAAGGGTTTATTGTTAAAGATTTCTAGTATTTTTTCCAAAAAATTTAGAAGTTTACATCTGTAACTGTAGATTAAAAGATGATCTTCAAATGTGATGAGATGGATAATATACAACTAGAATAGCAATGTTAATCCTAATCTAAATAATAATCTAAAATTAAACAACAAAAAATGAGGAAAAAAACTAAAAAAACTAAATAAATTAATGGAAAGATCTCACCAAATATGCATTCACCCCTTTGAATTATCTTGATTGTTCTTGTACATTTTTCCTTTTTAGTATTCTTGCCCTCAAATTTTAGTGTTTGAATGCAAGCATAACTTCGTCAAGTGTCTAAGAAAAATATTGAAGATAATTTTCTTCTGAAAAAGTGTATGATTTTGGGAGGAGGAATAATGATAATGACAGGCCATTTTATAGATTTTGGGTTTTTGAATGATCAGCTCAGATTGAAAGAGAGATCAACAGATGGGATTGATGAATGCCATGCGATGTGAGTTCTATGTTAGATAGAACATGAGTAAGAGAAGACTGCAGGATAGAGACTAAATTAGAATGTGAGTTAGACCACAAGTTCAAGATCCTAATCTTTAGTCAAGAGTCTTCGAAAATAGAAGAAATAGACTTTGTATGTCAAAGAAAAAGTTAGAAGTTGAAGAATAATGCATTCGCATGCAAACATGAGTTAATTAATTAAATAAAGATATTTAATTAATACACACATCATGCATATGAGTTGGAACTAGTTAACTGATTAGTTGTGATAGAGAGTCCTCTTGCAAATATAATTGGAGAACTAAAAATAGATCTTGAGTCAGAAGGTGAGTGAATGATTAGTCAACTGATTGATAGAAGAATGTGACATAAATAATTAATAAATATGAATTAAATGTTAATTTAATTCAACATTCGAAAGTGAGAGATTTAATTAAATAAATAAAGATAATTATTTAATTTGACTGTTGTAAAGGTGGAATTGAATAATTAAATAATAAATATTTAATTATAGATATAGGGGTTAAATGAATAATTAAATAAAAATATTTAATCATAGTTGGAAAAGTATGATAAATGGGTAATTAAATAATAAATTATGTAATTGATAGATAAAGGGGGAAGAATTAATTAGTTCGCAACATAATTAAATAAACATGATTTATTTAACTAATCAAGTTGAATAAATGAATTAATTAAAAATGGGTATTTAATTAATAGAGGAAATATGTATTAGAAAGGTTAATTAAATATTTAACATTATTTAATCATGACCATGGATAATAGAAAATTATGTCGAAAGTGGTGTTCGCAGGCCTAGACCAATTTTCGTTGTCTACAACATCAATATCGGTGGAAGCTATGAAGATATGTGTTCCTATAGTGAATGAGTTTCTATAGATGGTGTTCTTGGATGAAGAGGATGAAATTATGGAAATTTCACTTGTTTGGCATGTATCTATGATGGTATGGATGAGTATAGATCATAATCTATCCTTTTTGTATATTCACATTTATCGGAGTGTTCATGATTGAATATTTTTCTGATGTGTGCTCGAGTTGTCATGTTCTTGTCCAACATGATGGTGGTAGCATGTTGTGGATCCATAAAGATTAATATTTTGTTGTTTGGCATGTTCTAAGGTATTTTTTTGGATCCTCACTATGTTCTGACCAACTTGTGTTGGCGCACATTAAAATTTATTCATGTATTGAGCCTGAGAGTTATAATTTATTATTTATTTGTGGCCAATTGAATAGTTGATGTAAATCTATGTAGCGGATATATATAAGTGATTGTTTTCCAAATTTAGATGAAACGATCAGTGTGTAAAAGTGATGTACATGTGTGAATGCAGGTCAAATGATTCAAGAGAAGAGTAGATTGTGAAAGAGACATAGCAAAGTGTGGAAGAGTGTGTAGAAGTTTTTTTGTGCCTTACCAGAACTGTAATTAGGCTTTTGTAAAATCAATTTTCTCATTTCAACTTCATCAGATGGATTTAATATAATTATTGTATGCAAGATAGTGAGCCTTCCTTTGAGTAGTGTGCTCTAGGGAGTGTGCCTGAATGCACATGCATTCCTCTTTTATTCTTCATTATACTTATTACAAGGTATAATCTTCTAGACTAACATCCATTGTGGTTTTCCCCCTAATTGGGTTTCCACATATAAAATATTGGTTTTCATGTGTCTCTGATGTGTTACTGATTTATTCTTTCACTGTTAATTATCAGATCTGAGATTTAAGGTTGATTAATGTTAAATGAGTTTGATTTTGGAAACAACTGTTTCACCCCCCTCTCACTTGTCTATCCTTGTTTTTCAGAAAAAAAAGTATCAAAGAAATTTCCTCTGAAGAATCCTAACAACTTGAGGTGATCCGAGATGACATCATACACGAAGGATAGTCCTAGATTTGATGGTATAAACTAGTTTTTATGGGAAGTCTGAATGGAGTGTCATTTGAAGTGCATTGGAGAAATTTTTTGGATGATCACACATAATGAATATACTATTCCTTAGAATGGTCTGTCCTCTGAAGATGAGATCAAGAAATAAAAAACTAATACTAGGGCTATTGGAGCATTGTTGAGTGCTTTGATAGATTTGGAGATGACAAATATTTTTAGGACTGAAGATTGCATATCAGATTTGGAAAAAGTTGGAAACATTGTATGAAGGAGATGCGCTAGTGAAAAGTGCTAAGCTACAAATTTTAAAAGGAAAGTGGGAAGACATGAAGACGAGTGAAGATGAGAAAATCCTCTCTTTTTCTCAAAAGATAAATGAACTGGTGATGAGAATTAGATGTCTCGGTGGAACCTTGGATGAAGAAGAAATTGTGGCTAAGATACTTAGATCCATGCCTCCCTCCTACAAAACAAGATCACATGTTATTGATGAACTTAGGACAGTAACAAATATTACAAGAGACATGCTGATTGAAAAAAATTCTACTTTTGAGTTAAGTGAATCTGGTGAATCTACTCCTAAGACCAAGTTTGCATTCAAAGCTACTGTATCTAGAAAAATCCAACAGAGATACAATCTGAGTGAGAGTTCCAAAAGGACATTCAAATATGAAGATGAAATGAAAAATATTGAAGATGAAGGAAAATAATTAGAAGAACTGGAAGCATTGATTGTGAAAAGAGAAGACAAAGGTCATGGTAAATACAAAGGGAAGTTACTTATTAAATGTTTTTGTTGTAGTAAAATAGGTAATTTTTCATCTAGATGTCCTAAAATATTTTCGAAGTAAAAACCTGAGAAGACTAGATTTCAAAGGAAATGCTACTATGCTAAACAAGGTGTAACTGATCAAGAATCTGATAAAGAAACTGGAAATGCTACTAAAGAGAAGTTGTAAGTACTAATGTGTACACCACTAACTAGGTGAATGCCAACAATAATTCTAGTAAGACATCTTTTGAGCTATGGTCTAGTTATAAGCCTACTATAAAGCATTTCAAAAAAATTGGAAGCAAATGTTACATCAAGAGATATGATGATATAGGCAATTTTGATGATAGAAGTGATGAAGGAATATTTTTGGGTTACTCTACTAAAAGTAAATTTTACTGATGCTTTAATAAGAGGTTAAAGAAAACGGTTGAAAGTGCACATGTCAAAGTTGATGAAGATATTGTTAGACCATCTAGATGTAGTGGATATGATTTAGATGATCAACATGATAATACTAACAATGGAAATAATGCTCAGACACATAATCAACTTCATAAATTGTTCTGAAAAACCAAGGGAATCAAGCAGCAGAGACTAGAAAAAGTGGAGAAGAAAGAGCACAAGAACAAGAAGACAAATAAAATCCTAAAACTCCCAAATATGTAAGGCGAAATCAATTTGACAGTCAAATCATTGGAGATAAGAGAAAAGGTGTGGAAACTAGAAGAATAATTTTGGTAGAGTATTATCTAATTTCCAATTTTGGGCCTAGCAATATCAATGAAGCATGCAAAGATGAATATTGGATGGAAGCCATGAAAGAAGAACTAATGAAGATATAGGTAAATGATACTTGAGATCTTGTTCCCAGAACTCAAAACAAAAATATGATTGGAATCAAGTGGGTGTTTCAGAATAAGCTGAATGAGCAAGGTGAATGGCCAGAAACAAAGCAAAACTAGTTTGCAAAGGATACTCATAAATGGAAGGTATTGATTTTGAAGAATTTTTTTCTCTTCTTCCTAGAATTGAAGTTGTAAGATTATTTATTTCTTATGCACTTTCAAGAATTACAAAGTCTAGTAGATGGATGTAAAGTCAACATTTCTAAATGGTGAGCTAAAAGAAGTCTATGTTGAAAAACCGAATGGATTTCAATTAACTAATAAAAAGGACATGATATGCCGATTGAAGAAAGCTCTGTATCGACTTAAGAAAGATCCTAGAGCATGGTATGCTAGATTGGATAATTACTTATTGAAGCTTGGATTCAATAAAGGAACTTCTTATAACAATCTATATTTCAAGTTGGATCAAAATAAATAATTGACCATTGAAGTCTTTGTTGATGGCATTATTTTTGAAGGTGATGATTATTTGTGTATGAAGTTTTTTGATAAAATGAAAAAGTGAGCTTGAAATGTCAATGATAGGATAGTTGAAATTGTTTTTAGGACTGCAAATCACTCAGTTAGATGATGGAATTTTCATATCTCATTCTAAGTATGTTAAAGAGGTACTTAAAAAAATTTACATGGAAGATTCAAAGCCAGTTCATACACCTAAGATAACCAAATGCAAACTTATACAAAATGATGATTCTCCTAAAGAATATAAGCCACGATACAGGTCAATGATTGGTGGATTACTGTATTTGACTAAGACTAGGCTAGATATAATGAAAGATGTATGCATGGTTGCTAGATTTCAAGTTGATCCTAAAGAGTCTCATGTGACTGCTATGAAAATAATTTTCAAATACCTGAAAGGGACAGTTGATCTTGGTCTTTGGTATCCTAGGGATGGTGATTTTATCCCGAGTTCTTTCACTGATGCTGATTGGGAAGGAGATGTGGATAACAAGAAGAGTACTAGTGGCAGTACATTCTGTTTAGGGAAGAAATTGGTATCTTGGCTAAGAAAAAGCATAATTTCATTTCATTGTCCACTACCGAGGCAAAATATATTGCTGCTACAAAATGTTGTACCCAAGTATTGTGGATGAAGAAAATGTTGAGAGATGTCAAAATTGAGTATGAAGAACCCATTGCCATATTCTGTGACAATTCAAGTTCCATTCAAAGACAAAGCATATATCCATCAAATATCACTTCTTAAGAGATAAAGTAAGTGAAAAATAAGTTAAACAAGAGTATATACCTAACAAGGAGAAAATTGTAAAAATATTTAATAATCTGTTTCCTAAGGATAGTTTTGAGTATCTCAGAGACAAGTTAGGGGTGATTTCCCCTCTTGATCATAACTAAGATTCAATTCTTCACATTAGTCCATGAATTAATAACCATATCTTATTATGGATTGATGTTGTGGTGGTTGCTACTTAGGGGGAGTAGTCAGATGATTTAAATATGTAATCAGAGAATGTGTAAATTTTCCATTGATTTCTAAGGGGGAGAGAAGAGCATTGAAAAAATCATAGGAGAGGAAGGAAATAGGAAAATAGTGCACAATCTCATGGGGAGATTGTTGGAGAAGAGATAGTTGGGTTTGTGGCATTTTTTTTGCACCATGTCTTGACATCAATGTCAAAGGGGGAGATTGTTGAATGTTGTGGTTGCATTGCTGATACGTGGTTGCCATTGATGTCAACACTATTAGCATCGGTGATGCTTAAGGCTGTATATGTCAAGGGTGTTGAGAAAATTGTAAAAAATATATTGTAGGCAGCCAATGAAGCTGAGAAGGTCAGAATGTTGGAAATTTTTGTACATTGAAGATCTGAAGGTACACTTCAAAGGGTTTCTTTCTAAAGCTTTTTAGTATGTTCTCCAAAAATTTTAGAGGTTCACATCAAGATTTGTGGAAGTTATGAATATTTGTGTTCCTATAGTGATTCAATTTCTATAGATGGTGTTCTTAGATGAAGAAGATGAAATTATGGTGATTTCAATTGTTGTGCATGTATCTATGAAATTCGTGGATGAGTATAGATCGTAATATATCCTTTTTTTACGTTTGCATTGATCAAAGTGTTCGTGAGCATATATTTTTCCAATGTGTGCTCGAGTTTTCATGTTCTTGGCCGACATGATGGTTGTAGCATGTTGTGGATCCATGAAGATTAATATTTTATTGTTTGGCATGTTCTAAGGTGTTTTTTGAGGCCTCACTATGTGACCAGCTTTTTTTAGTACGCATTAAAATTTATTCATGTATTGAGGACGACAGTTGTAATTTATTCTTTATTTCTAGTCGACTGAATAGTAAATGTAAATCCGTGTAGCGGATATATATAAGTGATTGTTTTCCTCATTTAGAGGAAATTATCAGTGTGTACAAGTGATGCACATGTGTGAATAAAGGTCAAATCATTCAATATCAAAGAAGAGTGTGAAAGAGATTGAGCAGAGTGTGGAAGAGTGTGTACAATTTTTTTTGTGCCTAACCAGAATTATAATCAGGCTTTTGTATAAGCTATTTTCTCAGTTCAACTTCATCAAATGGATTTAACCTGATTATTGTATGTAAGGTAGTGAGCCTTCCTCTGAGAAGTGTGTTCTAGGCAGTGTGTCCGAATGCAATTACATTCATCTTTTATTCTTCATTATACTTCTAACAGGGTATAATCTTGTGGACTAACATCCACCATGGTTTTTCCCCTAATAGGGTTTCCACATATAAAATCTTTGTGTTCATGTGCCTCTAATGTGTTATTGATTTATGCTTTCACTATTAATTATCATATCTAAGATTTAAGGTTGATTAATTTTGAATAAGTTTGTTTTGGAAATAACTAATTCAACCCCCCTATTAGTTGTCTATCCTTTATTTTCTAAAAATATGGTGATGATGCTTTGCTTATCAAGAATTAGGATTTTATAAGGGCTTACATACCTTTTTTTTGATAAAACACATAGTTACAATGCATCAAGGTATAGAAAACCAAGATGGTGTTACACCTAGTGTAATGGAATCTGACTCGACAATCATATAGGAGTACTCATGTCCACACTTGACATACATAAACCTTACTAGGATATACTTAAGATATTTCAAACATCTTAAACCAAAACACGGAAAAGGAAAAACCTAACAATGTAATAGTCAAAAATTTGTTTAAGACACCTTCCATACACACCTAATAAAGCAAGTATTCACCAAAGTTATATTACAAGGATATCTAACAAGCATAGTAGACAAAAGATAAAGATGAATGCCCCATTCCTTTCTCTCTAAATCCCTTTGTTTGGACATCATTGAGAGGTCATAAAAATGAGTGACATAAGATAAATCAAAAGGAAAAGATCAAGTAAACAAACAATCTACTGTTCTTCATACTACTAGCCAAGACTAAACTATGGTGATGCCTATTGTTGATGTCCATTGTAGGAAGGATGCATCCTAGGACATGATTTTATTAGATGATTTGGGATTGACTTGATGAGGAGCTATGGACACTCTGAGTTGACTAAATTGTTTACCTATTGACCAAGACTTGAGACCCTTAACAATTGAGAACACACTTTTAACCTCCTAGACTTGGTTCTGATTGTTATGCCAAAGGATGAATGTGACGATTATTTATTATCAGCAGAATTTTATTGTGGGTGAAAGTGAGATGGGACAGATGGATTTTTGGGTTTTTTTTAATATTTTTGATGTTTTGAAATGTTCTATGGTTATTTTTGGTATTTTCGAGATGCTTTTCAAATTTTTTGATTTTCTAATTTTTTGGTGTTTTCGAGATTTCGACCAAGAACCTGACCTAAGGACCTATCCTAGATGTCTTAGGGGATGATCAAAGATTAGCCTTGCCTATGTTATACACGCAGAGACCACATAGTTTGAATGACGACTTGAATAATTTACAAGATGAAGATATAAACAAATGATGAATTGTGAGCTTATTATGACAGACTCCTAAAGGACTGACCTAATGTGTCTCAGGGGATGATAAAAGATCAAACTTGCTTGTGTTCAAGCTCAGAGATGATGTAGTTCAACATGATGACTCCATTTTTTGATTTTTTGAAATTTTGACTTGTTTTTTGGATTTTGATATGTTTTGAATGTTTTCAGATTTTTTTTTTAAGGAAGACTATAAGAATATACAAAAATCCAATCCGATGAATGTATAGGAATATGCCCCCAACGTGATGCGATTTACTACTCTAATGTATGTAGGACAAACTGACCTCAAGAATGTCCCAACTATAATTAGGGAGGATCATGATACAAACACATGATCAAGCTATGATTCGGACATGGATGAGTGATGGATGGGGATATGGAACTACAATGGGTGAATGATGTAGAAAAAAATGTCAATATAATGGTGGATGTAGACAGATTATGTACACAAGGTGCCTATTTTCCAGGTTTTCACCAAGTTACTTTCCTAAAGTGCCACCAAAGTGGTTTTCACTAGAGGATGATTTTTATCTTTACCACTTTTAATCATTTTTTTGAGTTTTTTTTGGATTTTTAGTTTTATCCCTAAAAGAATAGGCATAAAACTTTTTCAGATGATATTTTTTCATGGGCTCCTAGAGAGGCTCACCTTCTGGTGTTGATAGCTAATATTCCCCTGAATTTTACGTCGTTGTGACGATAAGAGGTCCCAACCAATTATGTTCAAACTTTCCCTTGTTGTCTGGATTTGGCACATTCTTCTGATTCTCCTTTAATACTAGCTCTCCGAATTTAAAATTCTAAATCCTGATATTCTTGTTGTTGCTCTGCTTGAGATGGTTTTGGTAGACTTGTAAATGGTTTAAGTCATCCATGCATCACTCATCTAGTAGTTCCATCTCATTCATTTGAGATACTTGATATTCTTCATTTGTTATGAGATTTTGTAGTGATATTCTTACAGATGGTAGCTTGATCTGAATGGGGAGGATGGCTTATGATTCGTAGACTAGGGAGCATGGGGTGGCACCTGTTTGTGTGTAGATACTTGTTCGGTAGGCCTATAGAGAGGGGTTGATCTACATATTCCAGTCACGACCAACGTCATTGACTATTTTCTTGAGGATTCTAAGGATGGTTTTATTTGTGGCCCCAGCTTGGTCATTACCATGGGGGTAGTATGAAGTAGAAAATCAAGGTTCAATGTTAAAATTTTAGCATAGATCTTGAACATCCTAGTTTTTGAAAGGTGTCCCATTATCTGATTCAATAGCCTGGAGAACACTGTAGAGACAAATGAGGCAATTCAGGATGAACTTGGAAATCTTCTTTCTTATAATATAGGTCATTGGGATGACCTTTGCCCACTTTGTGAAGTATTATATGGTGGTGATAATGAACTTGTGTCCATTAGATGAGGTGTGGGTGATTTTTCCAATGAGATCAATCCCCCATTGCAAAAAGGGCCAAGGTGTAATAATTGAGTGGAGCTCTGAGCTAGTGCATGGATTAGATCCCCATATTGTTGACATTGCAAGAACTTTTTGAAATATTTGTGAGCTTCTTTCTCCATTATCGGCCAATATTACCCCATTCTTAGTAGCTTCTTTGAAAAGGTCATACCACTCAAATGTGAGCCACAGGTTCCATTATGTACCTTCATTAAAGTAGTCAAACCTTCCTTAGCATTTAAGCATCGTGAAAAGGTTCCCTCAATACTCCTATAGTATAGGGTGTCACCTATGATAACAAAGTGGGTCAAATTTTTGACAAAGGTTTAATTAAGGCTTGGGGTGATATTGGTCGAGAGGACTCCTATTCTTAGATAAGTGTATATGTCATGATAGCAAATGTTATTAGTACCAATTATTTCACACGCAAATTCAAACTCTGGTACCTTGAAAGCTAGTACGAGAAGCTGATCTACAAGGAATTCTTGCTTTGGTATGTTGAGTGGGATATCTAGTAGCGATCCAATCATTTCTATAGCATTTGCTACTCTGTTGTTTTCCCTTGGTATCTGCTCAAAGGTGACATCAATGAAGGAATCTTTGAGGCTTTCCACTTGTTTCTTGTATGGAGTCAACATGTCATCCTCTATTTGGTATTTGTCATTGACCTGGTTGATGATAAGCTACGAATGTCCATAGACCTTGAGTGACATGATCTGCCACTATGCAAAAAATATCAACCCTATGACAAGAACCTCATATTCTATGATGTTGTTCATGCAAGGAAAAGATAATTTATATGATTTATGTATGCAATCTCCTTGTCGTGTAATGAAAAAGACTTTGGCTCCAGACCCATTTTGTATGTAGGATCCATCAAGGTACATTTTCCAGTGATTTGTTATGATTATGTTAAAGATGGAATCATCAGGAAATTCTGATAAAAGTGGGTTCTCTAAGTATATTTGTTCTTTTCCCAACTGGTCAACAATTACTGATCCTTTAATGGCCATTTTTTCTACATACTCAATGTCATGTTCTGTCAGGATTATAACTCATTTATTTGTTCACCTTGTGAGAATTTCTTTAGAAAGTAGATACTTGTGAGGGTCTATCTTGGCAATGAGTTTGATTTGGTGTGCCAAAATATAATGCTAAATTTATGTTCTTTAAACATGACTGCTAAGAAAGCCTTCTCAATGGATGTGTAATTCATCTTGTGTCCCACCATGGTACAACTGATGTAGTAAATATCCCTCTCCTTTTCATTTTCATCATGTTGTGCTAAGAGAGCACCAAGGGTTGCTATTGTTGTTGATATATACAAGATCAAGGATTTTCCTAGAATTGGTGGTGTAAGCAAGTACTCCTTGATCTTGTTGAATTCCTTATCATATTTCTCATCCTATTTTTATGCTACCCCCTTGTGGAGTAGATGGGAATATGGTATTTCCTCATCTTCTAATTGCATTATGAATCGACGGATGGACTGGAGTCTTCCTTGTAAACCCCTTAATTGTTTTAATTTCCTTTGTGCTTACATCTCAACAATTGATTTTACCCTAGAAGGATCTATGTAAATTCCTCTCATGGATACAATGTAACCTAATAAATTTCTTGATTGAACACTGAAGACATACTTCTTAGGGTTGAGCCTAACCCAATATTATTCTAATCTATCAAAGATGGTGTAGACATGGAAAATTGACCAACGCACTTGATCTTGATTACTGACATCACTTCTTCCTGAATCATACTCTTAGCTTATCATCACATTTCATCTCCTAATTAGATAAATCATTATTTATCTAATTAGGTCTTTCTCTCGTGTTGATTAAATTAATCAAGTTAATTTAATTAATCCCCTATCTCTGTTCATTTAAATAATTCATTTTATTTAAATTAAATCTCTAAAGTCCTTTTATTAAATTGAATAAATTAAACCTTATTTGATTTAATCTAACATTATCCCCTTTAGTTAAATAAATCAAAACATTTATTTAATTAAACTCTTCCTCTCAATTTGATTTAAATCAATTCATAAATTTAAGTCTAAATTATCAGATCTCCTAAATTACTCATTAAATTAATTAAAATTTGATTAATTTAATCTTAATCTATTTCACATTCTCTAAAGCATTCACCTTTCACAATAGAATCAATAACTTTGATTTGTTAAATTGCCTATATTCTCTCAACATGGAATAAGGGAGGAATATTCCTTCAAATTTGAATTCAAATCCAAGTGGATTTGTCCTTCCAAAAAAACATTCACTCCTCTTACATGTCCTTGTGCATTGAGCCAAGTGGCATTTATTTCATTATTTTTCCCTCTCACATGTTATTTCCTCAATTTTAAATTCCACCTAATATCATTTATTCGCACTTTCATCAAAATGTGCACAACCTTCAACCATTCACATCTAGAAATGTAGAACTTGGCCATTGGGTGTTGAATGATCCCACATTGCTAAATTTCATTCATTCCTCCAACTTGTAAATCTATAAATGAGAGACTCTTCCACTTATTCTATCATCCAAAATTTGAGTAAACATACTATACTCAACTTCATTCTCAAGAAACATCTAGTTTCATCCATTTCATCAAGATCTTACCTAGGTTATCCAGATTTTTCATCATGGATCTTGATTGAATATTCATCAAAGTGGATCACTCATGAACATTGCAACAAAGGATTTGGAAAAGGGCCAATTTATACACATAATTGGCACCAATTCCCCCATGGGATCAAGTGTTTGCATTGCTTAATTAGGATTTCATTCATCTTGTATGTTTGTTCTTTATTTTTCATATTATTGAGCATTGTATATGGATTTCATGGGGAATCCTTGTCTTAACTTGCATATGAGCTTACTAATGTGGTTTTTTGCTATGTTTGTGCATGTCTAGGATTGGGTTTCACAGATGGAACTAAGTGTTGCTATGTGATCCCTTCACTTTCTAGATCTAGCTAATATGTCATCCACATAATCATCTACATATTTGTGAATCAAATCATGAAAGATGAGAGTCATGGCCCTTTGATAGGTTTCTCCTATGTTCTTCAACCCAAACAACATCATGTTCCAATAGTAGGATCCCCATAGACAAGTGAAATTTGTCTTATGTTGATCTTCTTTAGCTATAATGATCTAATTGTACCCCGAGAATATCTTGATTAGTGATAGAATTTAATGTCCTATTGTCATATACACAATCATGTCTATGTTTAGGAGGGGGAAATCATGCTTAGGACATGCCTTGTTTAGATCTCTAAAGTTTGTGTAGATGTGGATGCCCCTAGTGAGCTTTGAGATAGGTACAAGATTTGAAGCCCATTCTAGATAATCAATTGGTCATATGAAGTGAGAATTACGAAGCTTTTGTAATTCCAATTTGACCAATAATGTTATTTAAGGATGCATCTTCCTTAGCTTTTGTTCCGAATGGATTTTCCTTTAGATATACTACAAGATGGTGAACCAAAAATTCTTTATTAAGGACAAGCATATCAGTGTAGGTCCATGCAAAGTTCACCTTTCTTTCCCTTATGAAAGTAGCTAGAAGCTACTATTCTTTTGTCAAAAGAATTTCTACATAGAAGGTTATGTGTCATGTTTCCTCTATCCCCAAGTTGACGAGATTATAGTTCTCTGCTAAGACTGTTGATTTCTCCTAATGAATTCTATTAAGAGGGATATTGAATCCCCCATCCTTTGGCACCTTAGAGAGGTTTTCACTATTGAATGCATCCTTTGTTTTTACTATTTTCAGGTTTGAAAGTGCCATAGTGTGGGTTTCACTTGAATACCTAGAGATTATTCTCAAATTTTCACTTTTGAGACTAAGAGATCCAACCATTTCCCCGTAATAAGCATGTGTATCCAATTCAATTTCGAATCTAGATTTGTGATCTTGATATGGTACATTATCCCATAATCCATTGAATTCTGAGACCGTCTCATCATTTTTGAACGTGTCTAGAATTGGTCGTCTTCGTTGGTCATTGTTTATTAGTTGGGGATACACTAGTTTTGACTCATGAGTTTGGTTGTTTGACTCAGAGGACACAGTGGAAATAAAAAAAAGGGAGTCTTAAAATAACATAGGTAGGCTAGCAATGCTACCCTCATCATTTTCACTTCCACGAAGGGGAGTTTTGACTTCTTTAACAGGGGCACTTCTACCATGTACGGTTATACTCAAAGGGGTACATCCAAGGCCAGGATTTTTATGTGCTTCTCAGGAATGATAGGTTCTAATTGGGAATTGCTATTTTTTCCAAGGATTTCATTCTTATTATAGCCCATTCCCAACATTAATTGTAGTCCTCTATTAGCATCATCCATAGGAAGGGTCAGTACAAGTCTTCCATCTTGAAATAGGAGACTAGATATATCTATTTCGTCCACGACTTCTCGGCCTAGATCCACCCAAATTTTGAACTGAGAGGGGTCTATTCTGAAGTTTTGAGATGTTATGTTGGATGGTTGTGGCTTTCCATGGGACCTAGGAGATTGAGGTAATTCTCCTCCTACAAAGGCACCCTTCTTCATCTTGTAATCTTTTCACCCGTTGTCTTGGATAATGACCTTGATATCATAAATGGAGGGGATGGAAGGTGTCTTTGTCTCAGAAGTGGATGCAGATGGTAAGGTGGATGGTTCCATGTATGGACTTGAAGAGCCTTCATCATTTTTAGGAACTTGTGGGATTTTGTAATATTTGGCCTCAAGGTTCCTACAGGAAGAAAATGGCTCGGGATCACCATGGATGGTAACCTCTTTATTTTTAAAGGGGAATTTAACACATTGGTTAAATGTGGGTGCTACTAATTTCATCCCATGAATCCATGGGTTCCCTAGGATAATTTTGTAAGGGAGGTAAATATCGAGGACTTGGAAAGTAGTATCTATAATGGTTTGTCCTACTTAGATAGGAAGTGAGATGGTGCCTTGGGACACTCTTTCCTGATCATGATAAGCTCAAATGGTGATACCTTTTCCCTTTTCAATCATGTCTTCAGAAAATACCAATTTTTTTATTAGCTTGAAGGAACAAATATTCAAACCGACATCTCCATCCACCAACACCCATTTGAATTTATGTAAAAAATACTTCAAGATGAAGTGCACGATTGTGAGATGGTTAGGCTAGGAGATCTTGTTCAGAGAATGAGAGGAGATGTGGCATGGTGATGTTTTTGAAAATATCTTAAAATTGATCCACATCAAGGTCGATGGGTACAAAATACTCAAAAAGGGTCTTTTCTAAAACCTCCCTATGAGCAAGTGAAAATTTAAGCAACTCCATGATGGATATCTAGGTGGGGGTCTTCTTCAGTTGCTCCAAGAAACTGTAGCCACTAGAAATTGATTTTGAACTAGCAAGGGGTGCTCTGGCTTGTGTGGATGGTCTGAGGATAGTGATTTTTCCACCTCATGTGATGACTCCACACTCAGCTTTGGACCCGGGAATGTGGACGCTGCCATACTTCTTGCATTTTCCATTATCATTTGAATTTTTGTAATTTGGCGACAGATTCATGTATATCTTAAGGTCCCAATTTCCAGTCGGTTTCTTAACATTGATGGTCTTGTCATCAATGAGGTCTTGGATTAGGTTCTTGAGTCTCATGCAACCCATTGTTGTGTGCCCCTTTATCTTATGAGAAACACATAAAAGATTCTCATTATACCATGGTGGCTTAACTTGAGGATCCTGGTAATTATCGATGACTGGTAGCGTGATAATATTGGCATCAATGAGATGCTTCATGATAGATTAAACCGATTCTCCAAGTGGTGTGCACTTTAGATTTTGAGGATATTGGTTTCTTGTGGATGGTGCACCTTGGCCATTGACATTATTGATTGTATGTGTGTTTTTTTCTTTATGATAGGTGTTCGATTGGGGGGTGTTTAGGGTATTATTATTGGGTTTTTTAGATATTTTTGTTGCATTTTTGGCTTTGGAGCATTGATCACAACCTTAGAGTCAACAAAACTATTGTTGGTAACATTCTTGTTTATCACCCATGTTCATGGATTGTCATTATAGCTTGTTGATGGGTGATTATCTTGATAAGAAGGTGTCCCCCCTTGTGTGATGAGGACTCTTTCGATGTTGAGAGCTTTAGGGATGAGTTGATCATAGGAGGTAATGAACTGAAATTTGAGATGGAAGGCTAGAGTTCCTTCAATATTTACAATGATAGTTCCAACTTGTTGTTCTTCTAGCATAGCCCTCTTTCTTCTATTGGCTTTGGATTGCCATAATTTTAAGAAAGATTGCTAATTATTCCCCCTTGTTCTTCTTGAGTTTGGAAAATTCCTCCAAGCTTACATCCATGCCCATGTTGAAAGCATAATTTTGCAGGAAGGCATCCAAGATTTCTTGGAATTTCTTGATTCCTAGAGGAAATCAAGAGAACCATTCCATGGCTAGGCCAGCTAGACTTTGGGAGAAGAGACTAATTAGATAAGAGTCATCATAGGCTACTTCAATTTAATGCATGTGGAACTCCCTAATGTGATCTTCAAGATTCCCAGTTCCACAGTACTTATCAAAATTTGGTATCTCAAAGCCCAGTGGAAATGGCTTCATCATGATACTTCGATCAAATAGATAAGGGCATAGAATCCCTTGTGATTTAGGGGTCTTCCCAGACTAAATATCCAACACCAATTATGAGAGCCTTTTGATTTTGGCAGATAAATCACTTTGCAGGCCAGGTGATGGAATGAATGTGTTTTGGGTTGGTGTAGTGATCTGGATGATGGGTGAGGTGACTTGCAAACTAGTTGGTGCATTCGTGGGATTTTGTTGTGTAGCTAGCACTTGTTGATATGCTTGTAGTTATTTTTGTACCAAAAAATCTTGTTTCTATTTTTATTTTTGTTATTGCACCAATAACACTTGTTGTTGGGCTTGTTGTTAGTGTTGAGCCAAAAATGTTTGTTGTTGGGATTTTTGTTGAGCTGCTTGTTGTTGTGTTGCTTTTTTTTATGCTTGGTATTGTTGTAAGGCTTGTTTCTAAGCCTGTTGTTGTAACAAGTCTTATTTTGCTTGTTGTTGGACTTCTTCTTGTGCTTAAGCTTGTGATTGTGCAACTTGGGTGGCTTATGCGAATTGTGTAGCTTACATGGCTTGAGTGGCTTGTGTGTCTTGTGTGGCCAGTTTTTGTTCTAATAAAG
Organism: Sequoiadendron giganteum; assembly: GCA_007115665.2. NCBI lineage: Eukaryota > Viridiplantae > Streptophyta > Pinopsida > Cupressales > Cupressaceae > Sequoiadendron > Sequoiadendron giganteum. Next base: position 153,143,771 of record CM021105.1, read on the forward strand.
CTTGTGCTTTGTCTTGGGCTTTTCACTACTATAGAAATACATGCACCTATTCTTGGGAAGCCCATTGGGCTCATTGTGTAGCTTGTTTCATTTGCGCTTGTTGTGTGGCTTGCTAGCTCTCGATTTCCTAGAGTTCTTTTTGGTAGGCTTGTTGAGCCACTTGCAATGTGATACTAAATTGGTTGTTCACATTTTTATTTAGTGGTAAATGTGGAGGGTTTATAATGGCATGAGATGGTGTGATGAGACTTTTTGGTGATGGTTTCAAGATGTTGAGTGATGACAATGGGTTGTGAGGTGGAAGGTATGGTTGATGAGATGGGTCCTTTAGAGACCATGTTTTGAGATATTTGGGGTGTTGTGGATGATGTAATGGTTTATTGAGGTGCTCGGTGTAGATATCGAAAATTGGTCTAGGCCAGCGAGTACACATTTCAACATAATTTTCTATAGTCCGTCGTCTTGATTAAATAACGTTACTTATTTAATTGCCTTTCTAACACATATTTCCTCTATTAATTAAATACCCTTTTTAATTAATTCATTAATTCATAATCATCCTTTATTCAACTTAATTAATTAAATAAATCATATTTATTTAATTATGTTGCGAACTAATTAATTCTTCCCCCTTTATCTATCAATTAAATAATTTATTATTTAATTCCCCTTTATCATACTTTTCCAACTATAATTAAATATCTTTATGTAATTATTCATTTAACCCCTTTTTCATCTATAATTAAATATTTATTATTTAATTATTCATTTATCCTTTTCAACAATCAAATTAAATAAATTACTTTATTTATTTAATTAAAAGTCTCATATTTTGAATGTTGAATTAAATTAACATTTAATTCATTATTTAATTAATTGTGTCAGATTCCTCTAACATTCAGTTATCTCTTACATGCACTTATCATCTAACTCGAGTTATCTCTATGAGAGAACTCTCCGTCACAACTAGTCGATTAACTAGTTCCAACTCATATGCATGATCTATATCTATTAATTAAATATCTTTATTTAATTAACTAACTCAAGTTTGCATTCACATGCATTTATTCTCCAACTTCTAACTTTGGATTTTGCATACAAAGTCTATTTATTTTATTTTTTGAAGATGAAGATTGGAACTCATGTTCTAACTCATGTTCTAAAATTAGTCTTTACCTGCAGTTGAACTCACGTTCTAACTCGCATTCTATCTGTCACATAACTCATTGCATGGCATTGATCAATCTCATCCGTCGATCTCTCTTTCAATCTGAGCCGATCATTTGAAAATACAAAATCTATAAAATGGCCTATCATTATCATTATTCCTCCTCCCAAAATCATTATACACCTTTGAGAAGAAAAAATCTTTGATATTTTGCTGAGACACTCGACAAAGTTATGCTTGCATTCAAACATAGAAATATGAGGGCAAGAATAACAATACAACAAGATGGAGAAGGGCGATTGAGATAAATCGAGGAAGTATTTGCATATTCGGTGAGATCATTCTAGTTTTTATTAGTTTAGATTAATCATGCTTACTTATCATTCTTTGTTGTTTTATTTAGATTACAATTGATGTTTAATCTTGTGCAGCAGTTAGCATCTTCCACAATTCCAAAAAATTTGAGTTACATTTGGTGAACCCGACGTGAACGCATTTCAAAATCCGGACATCTTTTTGTTTTCCGTTTCTGTTTTTTGTTTCTTTTTCGTAGGTTTTCTATCCAATGAACCGCATCTGTCAAAAATAGTGACGCATCCGTACTTACGAACCGCATCTGCCACGCCATAAACTGCATCAGGCTGTCAATCGCCGCATCCACCTGCTGTTCGCCACATCTGCCTGTCACAAGCCGCATCTGCCAATAGACGAATTTCGAACCGCATTAGACAGTCCGTTGACCGCATCCACCTGCAACCATTCGAACTGCATCTATGGGTCCAAAAGCCACATCTGGCTGGTAAATATTTTTATTTGTTTTATCGATTTTCGTGCATCCATTTTTTGATTTTTGCTTTTTTTTTCGTGATTTGGATTTTCACTAATATTTGGTTCAGTTGTGTCAAGGTGGAATAACAAGTTTTTGCAGGACGAAGTGTAGAAGACAATACAAAAAACAAAGACAAACAATGAACTACTGACAAATTTGCATGCAAGACCTAATGCTTTTATCTTTTTAAGCATGCTTTTGTTTTGGTAGATAGATAATCGTCTTGTGGGTTAAAATGAACTTCTGTTTGGTAGTGTAAATAATCTCATTTGGGCTTAATAATTTACCAGTTTTTTTAGTGTCTGCATTGTTAGTTTATAACCCCATGATTTAGTAATCGAAGTATCCTCTCCCCTTGCACATTCATGCAATCTTGGGTGTAAGAGAAACGGTTACTGACTCTAGAACTTGGGCCTGTCTTGGTGGGAAAAAGTACTCACCCCAAGACGACTCAGACCGGTAGCACGCTAAAGCCAAGCGACTTCCAACTGGTATACAAAAGTGGATTCTTGGGGAAACCCCAAGAATCACGCGCACTAATCCGACGAGATGGACAAAAATGGACTCTCACCAATGTTGGTTAGTGTCCCACAAACGGAATGCCTGAATTAAAAGCCTTGTTGTAGAGTTACCAAAATCCTATCTACTTGTTGGTGCAGTAGGTCGGACCTATGAAGTCGTCTTACAATATTACGGTTTACGTGTAGAGATGAAAAATATGCCATGGGAGATTCATGGGTACTATAGCTTGGCTGCCCTGTATAAGTGAGTACCTTGGAGGGGAGCTAGTGGGGTCAAGCTACTAATCATCCACAGTAAATATGCATAGCTGGAGAAATCCAAGTAAGAATTCAACAAGTAATGTCCTAAAAGCCTAGGGTGTAAATGTTTTTCGAGTCTCAACAGTCCATTCATCACAAAACTGAAAATACTTTGAATGTTGTGTTTGCTGTTTGCTGTATTTTCCAAATTCTTGATCAAACAAACAAAGTCAGTCAATAAACTTTTGAAAAAAAAAAAAAATTTCAACTGTCAGGAACAGAGTCGCATTTGTTAGTTTAATCGCCGCATCTGTATAAGAGAGTCGCATCTATTAGGGGAATAATCGCATCTGTCTATCATGATTTTCACAATCTCGAAGATTCGAAGTGCATCTATCACATCCTGAGTTGCATGTGTCCATGCAAACCACATCTGTCAAAGTCCGAACTACAAGTGTCTGTCAGGATAACTAGTTTTAGAGTCCAGAATAGGAAAAATGCATGTGAATTGGTAAACCGCAACTGTCCTAGGAAAGAACACAACTATCAAAAACACCACAACTGTCATAGGAAAGACCACAATTGTCAGAAACACCACAACTGTCAAATCCTAAACCGCAACTGTTAGGTGGACCGCATCTACCTATTAACAAAGAACAATCAAAACTGCAAACTGAGTCCGAACAGAAACTGTCAAAATTTTGCTCAAAAATCTTGCATCCATTAGGTGGTTATATACTTCTTAGTTACAATCCACATCTTCGTCATAGTCATCCAAAGTCACATGCATATAGATACTTCCTCAGAAATCTTAGTTACAATCCACGTCTTCGTCATTGTCATCCTAAGTTGCATGCATCTAGATACTCCCTAGGAAATTGCGTATCACAGCATAGATAAGTTTTCTCGTCTTTGGATAAATTCACGTCCTGATTTGTCACACTCATCGAACCTACTCACCTTAGTCTTATCTAGTGAATCTTCTCAGCTCAACAAGTCTAGTTTGGAAAGTTCACCTTGTCAACTATCATTTGTCCTACAATTAGGTTCCTTGGTCAAAACAAATCCTTGCATGCATTTACTCCATAGGAGGTAGGTTATACCCATTTTTAGAATCATAGTCTACACAAGGTCTTACATATTGTCTGTCTTACCATACGTCATCTCAGTATACGTCTTTCTAGAAATCATTTTAGCAACATCCTTATTGTCTAAAAAATCCAAAAACATAGAAATAGGTCATATCAGTTCTTAGGCATAGTCTGCATTACCCCATTTTGAGCAACTTTTTTATGGTCGAAACAAGGTCTCAGAAGAGGCACAAAAAAATGGCAGACCCCAACGATTTTATCAATCCTTTTAGCACTCAACCACCTAGGAAGAACAAACCACACAAACCATTGCTTGATAAATTTGTCACTAGAGACGCCAATGGATGAGTCTTTGTTGAAGACATAGAGTTTGCAGTCCAAGATCCTGAATTTGCATCCTTCATGGATGAGTGCTTGGAAAATGATCCCCAATGCTATCTAGCAAAATTGCTAGTAGAAGGTGCCACACTACCACTAGGATTTGACATTCACACATTGAAAATGACATCTACCCAATGAATGCAAATAGAGACATCAAGTGGTTCTATGCCCCAAATCACTGCAACAATACCAACTGGCATACCAAATCAGACATCGTCAATTGTAAACACAACCCCTTTCAACATAACACAAGGTTTACAATTTACGACAGGAGCAACTTCATCCAACCCCTTTATCACCAACACGATTGGTAAGAGATCCAAAGCGGGTACGAATATTCCTATCCCAAATTAGACCATTCAAATAGGGAATATTCCTCCACCAAGTCAACCCATTCCAACAGGATATATTCCTATCCCACAACGAAATATTCAAATGGGATATATTCCTTCACCAAATCACAACCCGTCACAAAACATGGCATATCAGAACGTCTACATTGATCCAAACAACACCAACACCATGTCCTTAACACGAGTCGATGTCCTTCAGAATCAAATGAAAAATCTCCAACAACAAATGGATAATATGTCTATGTCAGGCAAATGAACTATCTCAGCACAAGACTTATGTCCATGTCCATTTGACAAAGCGCTTTACATGACACCTTTTCCCCATGGATACATTATACCGATTTTGACTAAGTATAATGGGAAAAAGAATCCTCTAGAACATATTAGGGAGTTCTCAATAGCATGCATGGACATATCATATGACCCCACATATCTGATGAGACTATTTCCATGAACCCTTGTTGGGATAGGACTGGAATGGTTTTCTAAACTACCATATGGTATACACTCTTGGGGAGAATTAGCTAAAAAGTTTGTCAAACATTTCACCTTCAACATAGACAATGAGATAACAATAGCAACCTTGTGCCACATGACACAAGAAGATGGAAAAACTTTCACCACTTTCTTTCAGAGGTGGAGAAGTCTAGCTAGCAAATGTCCAGTTGAGATACCAGAGAAACAAAAGGTCACGATATTCCTAGAGAACATCAATCCGAAACCGTGGAGTGATTTAAGAGTACATTATTGTACCTCATCCTAGACTTGGTACATAAAGGCATCATCCTTGAGAAAGGCCTTATTGACAAAGGCGAAATAAAGGTACCAAGTAGGAATCCTATTGTCCAAAATCAAAATGCGCCAAATGATAGAAGACAATTCTGGTCCAGAAACAAGAATGTTACAAATGATGGCATTGTCGAAGCTAAAAACATATATACAAGGCCAGTTATCACACTGAGAGGATACAACCAAAATCAAGACACAATGGATAATCCAGATCAAACGGCTAACTATCTCCAAACTTCATAGCAACAATGACCTCAAAGAAGATTTCCAACACGTGAATTTACTCCTTTAGGACAACCGATCGAGGTTATTTACAAAGAATTGATTAAACACAATCTCATCAAACCATTGGAAGCAAGAGAATATGATCCTAGAGAATTTAAACCTTCCTGGTGGGATGAGAAAGCCCATTGTGAATATCATCAAATAAAAGGACACAGCCTACAAAATTGTTGCCAACTCAAGGGCATTATCCAAGACTTTGTTGAGAATGGAACCATAGAGGTCGGTGGGAAGAAAAACACCAAGAACAGTGATCATAAGGTCTTCAAGGACCCATTACATGACCACACAAAAGGAAAAGCCTCCAGTTCGGGAACTAAGACCGATCCATCAACCAATTACGCAAACACCAATTTTGACTATGGAAAAGGAAAGATTATAAATAGCCTCCACGCTGCAGATGAGCATGTCGATACCTTCACCATTAAGAAGCCTCCAGAATGTAGTGTCAACACACGCAGAACCAAGATCACTATTCTAGGTCCTTCTTCTAAGCCATCTACATAAGCTTCCAAGTTCAAGTACAACCTTCTTGATCAATTGAGTAAAACCCCTGCGCAAATATCTATCTTGGAACTATTGACCTTATCACCTCAGCATCGAGCCATTCTCGATAAAGCTTTGCAGAACACAACTGTCCCTACTGATTTAGATGTCAATCATTTCGAAGAGATGGTGGGATATTTAACCAATTCGCACCATGCTACATTTTCCCAATAGGATTACTCGACAGAAAAATCTGATCATAATGACCCATTACATAATGAAGTCTTAGTCCATGAAACCAAAGTCTGACGAATCTTGGTAGACAAAGGAGCAGGTTTGAACCTATGTACCCTAAAATTGGTTAAGGCATTAGGATTCTCAAAAGATTGTGTAGATACCTCTAAGAGTATAGTCATCAAGGCTTACGATGATGAGGAAAGATCATCCAAAGGAGAGGTCACACTCCCTATCAGAATTGGTCCTGCAATCATGAACACCAGCTTCCAAGTCTTGGATCTCACTCTTTCGTACAATTTTTTGTTAGGTAGACCTTGGATACACGCAATGAAAGCTGTACCTTCAACGTATCACCAATGTCTCAAATTTCCACATAATGGCACCAAGATCACTATTGATGGTGATCCAGATCCGTTTCAATATTGTACAAGCCTAAAGGAAATTCCACAATCCCAAGTACCAGTTAATCAAGAAGTTTCATCCCAATACATTGACTCATCACATCTCACTAAGTCCAAATCATTCACACCTCCTTCAACTACTCCTAAACTTGAAATCCAACACAAGGGCTTTGGCGAGTATTGTATAAAGGCATCATACTATGTTAATCAACTGATTCCACCTAAGGCATATGGCCTACCTATGGCAGATAGAATACAGTCAATAGTCATATTCAATGTTCCCCCTACAACGACATTGATCAAATGGGGAGAGCTAAGCGAGGAAATTGTGGAACAAGGTGATTCCTGGTTGTATCAAGAAGAACATGAATACCCCTCCCCGTCTATTCAAATAGCTAAGAACCAATATGGAAAAGGCTTTAAGATAATGCAAAAGGAAGGCTATGATGGGCACAGTGGGTTAGGGCTACATCAAAATGGAAGGACAGAACCGATTACTGTCCACCAACGACCAAAATACTTAGGGCTAGGGTGTCAACTGCTTAGAATTGGGTTTCCTAGTACTTTGTCACTGTTTCAAGAGGAAGTGACTACTTACATAGACACCGAGACATCTCATGATCCACCTCCCCCATTTTATGACAACCCTCCAATCTTTGATGAATCCCCTTACTCAAGCGATGGTGAATGGGATTCCCTTTCATCTACCAGCACCATGAACATAGATGCACTATTTGGAGAATTGGACCTAAACGTGAAACCTATACCCAAACCATCTAGTCCTTGTCCTAAGAAACATTTGTCCAAAGAAGAATGGCATAAGATCTATTATTGGAAAAAACTCGATCGTGCATCTTGGGCCCCTGAACCACCATCTTCTAATGACCTATCCCAGGCAATGGTCCCACATCAACATTTACCTACCCGTAAGGAAAAGACCCAGCAAGAGTTAGTCCATAACTTCTGTGATAATGTCAACCATTCACTATTCACCTTGTCAGTGGCTACCTTTAAAAACTCCGATGATGACATGCCCCTCATATATCTCAAACTTATAGATTGGGATCGACAAGGTACACCTATCTTAGACACATTCAAGAATGATGAAGCAATTGCTGAGTTCATGGGACTTCGAGAAGGCATACCAAGAGGGGATCATAAAGCTAGTTTTACCATAGACTTGGACAATAAAGCATATTTTGGGGAGTCTATTTACACCTCTAGTCGCAAAAATGACGATAAAAGGAAAAAAGACAATGAAAAGAACAATGATGAGTCCCTAGGTGAAAACCGAAAGGCACCTTTGGATGAAGAAAAAGTCAAAATAAAGGATGTATCCAAGGGCGAAAATCTCCCTGAGGCACCCAAGGATAGAGGTTTAAATATTCTCCCCGTTGAACAAGAAAAGCCACTGATGCTAGTAGAAGAATCAGTTGCAGTCAACATAGGTACAAAAGAGAATCCAAAGATGGTATATTTTGCAGCTTCTTTAACAGAGACAGAAAAACTTGAGTTTAAGGACTTCTTCCAAAAGAGACAGATAAACTTTGCATGGTCGTATGATGACATGCTTGGGCTGGATCTAGATCTAATATTGCACCATTTACCATTGTAGCCAGGCATCAAACCAATCAAACAAAAGTTAAGAAAAATGCACTCGCAGATTGCTCTATTGGTCAAGACAAAACTAAAGAAACTCTTGGATGTAGGATTCATAAGGACAATAGACTATGCAGATTGGATATCGAATCTTGTACCCGTGACTAAACCAACTGGGGGCATTCGAATTTACACAGACTTTAGAGACATCAACAAGGTATGTCTTAAGGATGACTTCCCTTTGTTGAATATAGATATGATAGTGGATCTTATAGCGGGGTATGAGATGCTATCCCTCATGGATGGTTTCTCGGGATACAACCAGATTAAAATAGCAACTGAAGACCAACATAAGACAGCTTTCACGTGTCCATGGGGCACATACTGTTGGAACGTTATTCCTTTTGGGCTTAAGAATGGAGGAGCTACTTACCAACACGCAATGACTACAATTTTCCATGACTTTGTACACATTCTCATGGAAGATTACGTCGATGACATTATAGCAAAATCAGAAACAAGAGAAGCTCACTTAAAGGTTTTAAATAAGATATTCCAATAGCTAGAGAACGACAATGTCAGGCTGAATCCGAAGAAGTGTGTCTTTGGAGTCAAATCAGGGAAATTGTTAGGGTATATCATCTCTCGAAGAGGCATTGAAGTAGATCTAGAGAAGGTAAGAGCTATCATAGAAATGCCTCCTCCAGTCAGCATAGGACAACTCAAAACTCTATAGGGTAGACTATAGTCAATTAGGTGATTCATAGTACAATTAGTAGATAAGATTCATCCATTTCAACATCTACTCAAGAAAGGAGTACCATTTGTGTGGACGCTTAAATACGAGGAAGCATTCCAACAAATCAAGGACTATTTCCTAACTCCACCAGTCTTAATGCCACCTATAGAAGGAAAGCCTTTGATCTTATATATTTCAGCAACTCAGTTGGCATTAGGGGCTCTTCTCACACAAAAAGATGATCAAGGTCATGAGAGAGTGGCCTATTACATCAGTCATACCTTAGTGGGCTATGAATTGAATTACAACAACATAGAATGTGCCTGTCTTGCGGTAGTTTTTGCTACCCAAAAACTTCGGCACTACATGCTCAATCGACAAACAGTGTTAATTGCAAAAATTGATCCACTCAAATACCTTCTAAGTAAGGCAACTTTAACAGGCCGATTGGCTAAATGGGTCATGATACTTAGTGAGTATGACATTGAGTATGTCAAAAGGAAGGCTATAAAAGGATAGGTGATTGAAGATCAGTAAGCTCATGCACCTATAAAAGTAGATCATCCTTTAGTGGCAGATTTTCTAGATGAATTTCTATTCAACAATGACATTAAAACCGACTGGAAACTGTACTTTTATAGGTCACATACAAATCGTGGTTCAGGAGCTGGTGTTTTATTTGTCACACCTCAAGGTGGTACCATTCCCAAATCATTCAGGATTGATTTCCCTTGTACAAACAATATAGCATAATACAAAGCCTTAGTGACAGGCTTGAAAATGGTAGCACAATGGAACATTAAGAGCCTACATGTCTTTGGTGACTCTCAATTGGTAATTCGATAGGTAAATGATGAGTACGACACTAAGGATGAGAAGCTTGCCCCTTATAAGAGAATGGCTAATAGTTTCAAACAATATTTCAAGGACATAACTTTTCAACAAATACCATGCATTCAGAATAGAGCTACAGATGCTATGGCAACCGTGGGTTCCTTGTTGGATATTTTGAGTAACGTGCCTAAGTTTGAGTTTCTGGTTGAACAGCTGTTGGTCCCTGCTTACGATATCCCCGATACTATGATGGTGTGTACCATTGTTGTTCCTACATCTCCTTGGTATAATGAAATATTTGACTATCTAACAAATCAAACCTTACCTCAAGACTTGTCCAATAACCAACATCGAACCTTCATCCGTAAGTCCACCAAGTACACCATCATCGGAGAAATCCTATATAGATGCACCTTAGACAACACCCTAATGAGATGTCTCGATGTTGAAGAATCAAAAACAACTTTGCGAGCAGTGCACGAGGGTATATGTGGATCCCATTTGAGTGGTCCAACCTTAGCCCATAAGATTATGAGACTAGGTTACTATTGGCCTACTATGGAGAAAGACTCATATGTCTTTGTGAAGACGTGTAGACAATGTCAAATACATGGAGACTTGATAAGAGCACCAGCACAGGAGCTTCGACCAATTACTTCACCATGGCCTTTTTCCCAATAGGGACTTGACCTCATAGGTAAGATACACCTACCATCATCCAATGGCCACAAATTCATCATTACCGCTACCGAATACTTCACCAAGTGCATTGAAGCCATTCCCATGACCTACATCACTGGCACCCAAATATCTAAGTTTATTCTGAACTATATCATTTGTCGGTATGGTGTACCACAATCCATAATCATAGATAATGGCTGCCCATTCAAGAACCAAGAAGTACACCATTTATGTGAAGAATTCCACATCAAGCATCATTTTTCCACCTCGTATTACCCATAAAGTAATGGCCAAGCTGAGGCATCTAATAAAACCATTGTTAGAATCCTTGAAAAGACTGTCAATGATGCTGGTCATGACTGGCACCTACAGCTTAATCCTGCCTTATGGGCTTACCGCACAAGCATCCGCATTCCCACCAGTGCCACTCCATTTTCCCTCTTATTCGGGTCTGAAGCTATCTTACCTATAGAGGTCGAAATACCTTCTCTAAGGGTATCTTTGAAGGGTCATGTTGACAATGAAGAATACCGTGTCTCTAGGCTACAAGAGCTTGAATTATTGGATGAACGAAGACATAAAGCATTAGATCATTTGCAAGCATATCAAAATCATCTTCGTCGGAGCTACAATAGGAAGGTTCTCAATAGATATTTTGACATTGGTGACCTGGTATTAATGGAGAATCTGAAGAACCAAGCTGAATGAGAGAAACCAGGAAAGTTTGAGCCTAACTGGTTAGGGCCGTACATTGTCACAGAAGCCTTTGGGTCAGGAGCATACCAACTATCTACTCCTGAAGGAGATCCGATTTTGTCACCTATCAACAGTCTGCATCTAAAGAGGTTCTATGCTTAGCTTCTGAGAATCCGTGTCTTAATCTAGAAAAATACAAAAAAATGGTTACCTTGATGAAAACCTGGCAAATAGGCGTCTTTGTAACACCAAAAAAAATAAAAATTGAGAAAATCAAAACAGTAAAGAGAAATAATCCATCCTATAGTGAAAACCACTTTGGTGGTGCTAGGGATAAGTACCATGGTAAAAACCTGGCAAACAGGTACCATGTGTAGTCAAGCTTGCTTTTTCGTCTACCATCATTCCAATCAGAATTTCCCCCATCACTCATAATAAATGGTTGTCCTATCCATCATTTAGAATGATTGACATCTAACGTCCCACTCTGTCACATTATCCACTCCATCTCACAAGTCTTATTCCTGACTGGGGGAAAATCCTTGTTCTATTCCATGAACGCCTTGTACATAGCATCGCACCATCAAAAAATGTCCTGAAAAAAAAAAAAAAACATTAGAAAACTTCAAAAATCCAAAAAAATCAAAACATGTCAGAAAATACGAAAAACAAAACAGTGTCAAGTCAGTCATAGTCATAGTCGAACTACATTGCCTCTATGACTGGGACATAGGCAAGGCCATCAATCGATGTTCCCCTGAGGTATTAGGTCTGTCAGTCTAGGTTTGTCATGTGTCACACACATTTAAATCATGACTCTTTGTATATTCAAAGTCATTGGTTGTGTCGAACTATGCGGTCTCTGCATGTACAATGTAGGCAAGGCTAATCAATTGATGAGATCCCGAGACCACACTAGGTCAGTCCAATAGGGTTCATTCACAATCACTATCACACATGTTGCATATCATAGTTTAAGGTATCATCTCATGTCAAACACTATCTACACACACACTTTTATTAGTCAAAGAATCAAAACAAGTCACGCAACAACAAGGCAAAACATCTCAAATGGTCATCAAGTCAATATCAAACACATTGTCAAAATGATCAAGCTATGTCTTAACAAGATATGTCTTTCTTGTCAATAGACGTCATCAAATTGTCATAGTCTCATGTGGCTTGTCACCTCAACATCATCAGACTCCACTTTCTTATACGACACGTTTCTTACTGAAACCTGGCTTTGTCATGCCTTATACAGAAGTCACCAAGTCAAAACCAGACTAAACGTCTTATGCGGTATTTTATTCTCTCACATTATGCTATGTCAAACATCAACAATCAAACAATCCCACAAGATCAAGTTTTGGCAAATACATTTATTTGGCTTTATAACTTTTCATCTTATTTTATCTTTTCTTTGTATCGATTTGTGAATTAGTCCTATTACTAGCTTTCTCAAGGATGTCCCTTGGAGGATTTAGAGAAGCAAGGATGTCTCAGGATTCTTTTTCTTTGGTTGCTGTCTATCAACTATCTTTTTAACATTGGTTTTTGAGTCATGTTACTAGTTTTCTCAAGGATGTCCCTTGAAGGATTTAGAGGAGCAATGACGTATCATGATCCGTATTTTATTTGTCTGCTGTCTATGGTTTGTCTCGACAACAATGACTGGGGCAATCTTGTCCTTAGTTTACGTTTTGACACTCCTTGTCTACGACTGTCTATTTTTCGCAGATGGATGATTTTGTACACTATATCATAGTGTGTACCATCCATTTGTGTCATGTCCACCTAGTGATGATAAAATTGCAAGTATAGCATAGTTTGGCAAGGATATCGAAGATTATATGTTTTCTCAAATCAGATTCATACTCATTCATTCTTTTATTTTTTCTCGATCGATCAACACATTCATTCTTTCTTACTAACATTCTATAGTCATTAACATTTCTCTCATCCAACATAATGATAGAGTCCTGTGACACAACACAAACATTAGGTCATTTTGCATTTACATCCATCTTTTATAAGCATTTTCATATAGTCACACATTAACATTCTCATTACATACATAATTGACATTATATCAACATAGCACAACAGACATTGCATATACATTTCACCATCACATATAAATAAGCATAAACATTCATTACCTCTATTATCCATCACACATAGAATCACCCATAACATGTAGAAACATTTCATTCATAAACACATGTACATACATCATCTAATAAAAGTCATGCATCATCATAAGTAGAACTGCATGTCATATCGAAGCCACCAAAATCATATATATATCGCTCAAAATAGTGTGTCATAGTACAATATCATAGTGTCTATAAATAATACACAAGCTCGCAGGCTCTGTGATCAACATACAGATGTCTACATGTATACAAAAGTATGTCATCATGTCCCACTACCACTACTATCACGTGGTGAAGGTGGTGGGAACATCCCCATGGGTGCTCTCTACGAGGTGGATGACCTGTCATATGGACCTGGCCTCGATGGTCCTACCACCCCCTCGATACTCTGTGTCCTCTGACTCCTGCTCTGTGATCTCTGACTCCGCGCCTCAGAAAAGGTAGGACCCCGTCTCTTTGTCAGGACTGCTACCTCATATAAATCTCTATAATAATTGGCTCTCTACACTGCTTTGACCAACTCCCGTACCATGCCATCAGAGGAGGACCCACTGCAAAGGCGTCTAACCTCTGTGAACTGCTGCTCTATCTCTTATCTTCGAGCAATTGCCTGATCTCTCTCCATCAGAGCACTATCCCTCTCTGCACGGATACTGTCTCTCTCTACATGGATACTGTCTCTCTCTGCGTGGGCACTGTCTCTCTCTAACCTCATCATGTCAAACTCTATGGTCATCACTCTGAGTCTCTCCTCTAGAACCTCTCTGTCACCATCCCTAGGAGCATCCTCCCCCCATCTCCCCTCCACTATCCGATCTCTAAGCTGTCTCTCCTGCTCCTCCATCGGTGCATCCTCCTCCACATCATCCTCAATGTCATCCTCTCCATATCCTGCCAAAATCCCTAGAGGATCCACATCCATCTCTACATCCAGATCCTCTGCAACATCCTCTAGTCCCGCATCTACATCTACACGCTCCTCAACCACTACCTCTGTTGCAGCATGCTCACCCTCAGGTTGTACATCCCCTCCCCCTCTGAGGTCCACCATTGGTACATGGCCTCCTCACCAGGTGCATGTCCTCCTCTCCATCCTCTCCATCCTCATCTACCACCCACTCTACCCACTCTGGCACCTCCTCCTCTCCATCATCCTCTCGGCCCTATGCCTCGTCTCTCGACGGGTGCTGGCAATTCTAGATCTGTATAGGGAATCAAGCGATGCACTGCCCACCATGCATCATATGCTGCTGTCATCCCTGGATGTGCTACTCCACCTCTCCATCCCCACTGTACTGGCTATAATGCCTGTATGTCTGCCTTAGCTATGGTCACTAGTATCATGGGACCCCACCATGGAACCTCTCTGGATGAACAAGCAAACTCTGCTCTACTCAGAGGCACATCTTGAACCTCTCCAAACTATCTCAACACTCTATCTGGCAAGTGTCGCTCAATAATGTGCACACTGGAAACCGTCCTCCCAATTAGGTATTATGTCTATCTACAGAATGGTAAATGTGTACTATCACTCGCCCACACCTTACAATCCATGTAAGGTCTCCATATAAACTGATCTAATGTATCTAATGCATGTCTCTAGTATCCTGTGTCTCCCACATGTGTCTACATGATGTGTCCTATATATCGGAACACATATGGCAATCTCTCGGCTCTCTCTACTGTCACTGGAGGATGGAATATAGCTATCCTCTCAAACCCCCATATCATCAACAATGTCGTCCCACAACTCAATGACTATGCATCTCTATATGAGATGTCATGTAGATGGAAGTACAACATCCCGAGTAGACATGGACCCCATGCATATCTCGTCTCACTCTCTAACATCCCCACCAACATAGCTGTCCATCCCACTGGAAATCCATGACCTCGTCTATCTAGCAGAACAATACCCCCAATCAATGTACATAGGATGCAGTCGATCCTCTCGTATCTGTCTGCTAACACCGGCCATCTAATCTCATAGTGCTCGATGCCGAGCCTACTGATGTCATCCACTTGATAGAAGCGTACTAACTCAGTCAATCCTTGTTGTGGATCGTATGTAACCCGCTCTCCTCTATTTGGTAGTCTCAATATCCTGTACACATCCTCTAATGTGACAGTGGCCTCCCCAGTCGGCAAATGAAATGACGATGTCTCAGAATTGCATCGCTCACACAGTGCAGTCAACATCCCTTTGTTTGCCTGAATGGCAGGCATAGACAGGCAGTGACTAAGACCTACAACCCATAGCAATCTAATCTCTGCAGATGTCAATGTCTCTCTCAGAGCAAAAGTTTCTGGTCGCAACTCCCATGTGTAGATCGGATCTAAAACCACCTGCATTTAAACCATCATGTTAGAAAATTTTCATGTTTTACTTCACAAATATTTTTGAAAATTTTTACCAGTCAAATGCAGCTCACATTGTTAGATGCGGTGCATTTTTTTCAAATGTGTCGCACCATTCCTCAGATGTGGGTCATATCACATATGCGTTGCATTTTACACACAACCCTGTTCTTCTTCTGCACATGCGGTTCACTGAACCACATGCGGTGATTTGTTGCAAATGTGGTGCGGTTTCTTTCCCCCACCCATTCCCACAAATGCGGTGCATTTTATGGTCTACAGCCCACTAACGTATGCAGTCAGTCATGCAGATGCGGTTCATGACCTCACATGTGTTTAACCCCCACACTGATGCGTTGCATGTATACACATGCAATGCACCAAACCACTAATGCGTTCATTTTTATTACAACCTATTCTAGCCTATGCATGAATTTGCATATGCGTCATTTCACAGTTAGATGCAGTGATTACGACTGTATATGCGTCGTTTACGCTGCACTGCATTCGCTAACCTAACTTCCTACCCCTCGAAAACTATGCAAAAAAATAATTTTAAAGGTTCATTTTCGCGTACATACCGGTGGTCCTGCGTCGGTTGGCCGTCTGAAGGTCCGGATCCGATAACTACGATGTTTAGCGAAGGGAATGGGTGCCATTTCGTCAGCTAGTCACAGCAATTTCTTCTATTCTTCTATCTCCTCCAGGTGCAAATGAATTCCAAATACC
This sequence comes from Sequoiadendron giganteum, assembly GCA_007115665.2. Lineage (NCBI taxonomy): Eukaryota > Viridiplantae > Streptophyta > Pinopsida > Cupressales > Cupressaceae > Sequoiadendron > Sequoiadendron giganteum. Next base: position 153,160,344 of record CM021105.1, read on the forward strand.
CCTAATTCCTATTTATAGGTGGGTTAAAAGTGGCATTTCTTCTGACCTAATCTAATGGCCCCGCATAACCTTTCGACTTCCAATGACCCGTGTTCATCCGTATCAACTCCAAATTCAATTCCGTCAACTCTATAGCATTTTTGATCATCAAATTGACTTATCGGGAATATTTCCTGATTTTTTTTGAAACTTTCAAAAATTTGTCAATTTTCCCGAGGGGGCATACCTTAACCTGTTTCATGCTAGGGCACGACCGGGGCATATTTTCTTTGACACAATGCCGTACCAACATTGTATCAAAGAGGGGTAAACTATAGATACCGAAAATTGGTCTAGGCCTGCGAGTACACATTTCAACATAATTTTCTATAATCCGTCATCTTGATTAAATAATGCTACTTATTTAATTGCCTTTCTAACACATATTTCCTCTATTAATTAAATACCCTTTTTAATTAATTCATTAATTCATAATCATCCTTTATTCAACTTAATTAATTAAATAAATCATATTTATTTAATTATGTTGCGAACTAATTAATTCTTCCCCCTTTATCTATCAATTAAATAATTTATTATTTAATTCCCCTTTATCATACTTTTCCAACTATAATTAAATATCTTTATTTAATTATTCATTTAACCCCTTTTTCATCTATAATTAAATATTTATTATTTAATTATTCATTTATCCTTTTCAACAGTCAAATTAAATAAATTACTTTATTTATTTAATTAAAAGTCTCATATTTTGAATGTTGAAATAAATTAACATTTAATTCATTATTTAATTAATTGTGTCACATTCCTCTAACATTCAGTTATTTCTTACATGCACTTAACGTCTGACTCGAGTTATCTCTATGAGAGAACTCTCTATCACAACTAGTCGATTAACTAGTTCCAACTCATATGCATGATCTATATCTATTAATTAAATATCTTTATTTAAATAACTCAAGTTTGCATTCACATGCATTTATCATGCATTTATTCTCCAACTTCTAACTTTGGCTTTTGCATACAAAGTCTATTTCTTTTATTTTTTGAAGATGAAGATTGGAACTCATGTTCTAACTCGTGTTCTATCTGTCACATAACTCATTGCATGGCATTGATCAATCTCATCCATCGATCTCTCTTTCAATCTGAGTCGATCATTTGAAAATACAAAATCTATAAAATGGCCTGTCATTATCATTATTCCTCCTCCTGAAATCATTATACACTTTTGAGAAGAAACAATCTTCGATATTTTGCTGAGACACTCGACGAAGTTATGCTTGCATTCAAACACAGAAATATGAGGGCAAGAATAACAATACTGCAAGATGGAGAAGGGCGATTGAGATAAATCGAGGAAGTATTTGCATATTCGGTGAGATCATTCTAGTTTTTATTAGTTTAGATTAATCATGCTTACTTATCGTTCTTTGTTGTTTTAGTTAGATTAGAATTTATGTTTAATCTTGTGCAACAGTTAGCATCTTCCACAATTCCAAAAAATCTGAGTTACACTTGGATTGGTGGCATGCCTGGAGGATTTGGTACACTTGATGTGTTGATTTGATTTGCAAAATTGATTTGATTCAGTGATTTTGGATAATTAAAGGGGGTTGTTGGTGCAGTCATGGTAGGAGGGTCCTCAAAGAGAATATTCCAAACCATGCAACAAGAGTCACACAAAAAAAGCAACATGAAATATGGAGGAAAATTTAGATGCAAGCATTCTTATTATCAAATTTTTTTATTACAAAGAATTGGCTACATGCAAGCTTATAGATTCGATGCATAGGTCTGATTACAACAAGCTCAAAATATAGTGCCCATACATGCGAGAAAAAACCTTATAGATAAAAATTTATATACATCATATTCTTTATTCTTAATTATTTTATGAATCTAATGATTCAATACTAGCTTTATATCACATCAGTGGGTCGAGAAATATTTGTGTCTGCCAAATATTTCTACAATCTCCGAGAAGAAAAGTGTAATGTGTGCAAGAATAGATCAACCTCAAATTTGAAGTTCATCCATGGTAGATGCGTAAGATGAAGTGTGGACCTAAGAGTAGGGCCAAGGAAACTCCATAGAAAAATATAAACACACCCAGAGGATCCGTAAGTCACAAGAAAGATCCGTTATCAATCCAACTAGTCGTTACGTTTTGAAGTTATTTCGGGGCCAGTCCCAAAAATTGTCACGTACTTCGGAAGTGATAACTTTACAGAAAAAGATCCAAATGAGTTGAAAATTTGAAATAATAAAATTGAACATGTCCACAATCAAATCCTAGGTAGACAAGATATGGAAAGAAAACATGAAGAAACACTTGATCTACCAACTTGAACAAGAACAAGAACTAAACTCAAGGAAAATATTTTTTTGCTTGATGCAAGATTGCCAAGGATTATCCTAAATCAGACATCTAGTGTCAATTAAAAGTGAGCCTCTCACTTTTTAGGGGCCAAATGAAAACCAATACGATCTACCTCATCCTGTAAAATCCAAGAAGAATCCTCCACTGGTCTACCCTTCCATTTCACCACATATTCTTTGCATTGTCTTTCGCGAGTCCTCCTTCCATCTTTGACATCCAAAATCTCTTCTACCTCATCTGATTGTTGTTTAGGAAGTTGTTCTTCTAGCTTCACCTTGTTGTCTTCATAGAATTTTTCTTCATGGTATTGATTTAGATCTTCAATGTTGAATACAGGTAATATACCCATGTCATCCAGTATCTCCACTTCATAAGCATTCCTTGAATCAAACTTATTAAAAATTCTACAAGGTACAAACTTCCTCTTCTTCAATTTACTATATGTTCCAACTAGAAATATTTATTTCCTCAATTACACCATCACTTCATATCCAACTTCAAATTACTTATGTCTCCTTTTTTCATTTTCTTTCTCCTTATACTTATGGTTCATGTTTTCCAAATGATATTTCACTTGAGTATGCATTGTCTTCATATGTTCTGTGAATTATAGTACTTCTAAACTTCTTTTATCTTCCCTACTAATGCCTCTCAACTCTAATATACCTATAGGATGAAATCTTGTAACAATCTCAAAAGGTGTCTTTCCAATACTCCTATTCACTAAATTATTGTAGGAAATCTCTACTTGTGCTAGGGCTAGATCCCAACTTCTAGTCTTCTCTCCAACCAAACATCTCATAAAATTTCCCAGACTTATGCTCACTATCTCTTTCTATCCATCTATATGTGGGTGAAAATTAGAACTGAACTTCAAATCTTTCTTCAACTTCTTCCAAAGTGTCCTCCAAAAATAGCCAAAAAAAATTTCATCCCAGTCTGTAACAATACTCCTACATAATCCATTTAATCTAACCACTTGTCTGAATTTTTTTTTGTATATGTACTACATATGTTGTCTTCTTACAAGGTATGAGATTTTCCATCTTAGAAAATATGTCCACTACCACAAATAATGAATCATTACCTCTCTGTGTCTTAGGAAAACCAAGTATGAAATCCATGTTGATATCCTCCTAGGGTCTTTCTGGTATTGTCAAAGGTTTATACAATCCAACATTCTGACTAATCCCTTTTGCAACTTGACAAACTCTACAAATCTACACAAATTTCCTAAAATCCTTGCGAATTTGTGGACAAAAGTAATTCTCACTCACCAATGCTATTGTCTTGTCAATTCCAAAATGTCATGTCAATCCTCCACTATGTTTCTCTTTTACTAGTGTATCCCTCATCGAGCTTCAGGGAAGACACAATTAATTTCCTCTAAAAAAAAATTCCTCTTGGATGAAATAATCCAACTATTGACTTCTATCCCCCAAGACTGGTTCTCTACATGCTCTCCAAAGTTCTTCAAAATACGAGTCTTCCTTATACAGGTTCCTCAATTCATCAAAGCTTAATACCTCCACTCTCATTTGTTCCAGTAAATTCATTCTTCTACTCAAAGCATAAAAATCTCTATTTGAATTTCCACTCCTATGTTTGAAGACAAAAGTGTAACTCTGTAAGAACTCTACCCATCTCATGTGTTTCTAATTCAACTTACCTTGACTATTCAAATACTGTAAAGCTTGATGATTCGTATACAATAGAAAATACTTAGATAAAAATTAATGTCTCCACTTTTTCAAAGCTTGAACTATGGCATAGAACTCCTGATCATATACTGAATATCTTCTCCTTGTATCATTCAACTTCTCACTTAAATAGGCTATTGGTCTTTCCTCTTGACTTAACACTGCTCCTATTGCATTTCCACTTCCATCACAGTCTACTTGAAATACCTTATCAAAATCTAGTAAAGCCAACATAGGCTACTCAGTCACCTTCTACTTCAACAATTCAAAACTTTTGTTTGCTCTAGATGTCCATCTAAAATCCTTCTTTTCTCCTCTCATTGTCTTTCTCATAGGGCTACAAATAGAACAAAAAATCCCAATGAAATTTTTGTAGAAACTAGCCAATCGATGAAATGATCTTACCTCTCTAATGCTTTCAATTGTAGGACATTTAACAATAGATCTCAATTTATAAGGATCCATCTTCAAACCATCAAGTGATATTACAAATCGTAGATATACCAATTCCTCATTCATGAAACTACACTTCTTTATGTTTATCAAAAACTGATCTTCTTTCAACCTCTCCAAAACTTGTCTTATGTGCAACTACTGTTCCGCTCTAGTATTACTAAAAATCAAAATATCATCCAAATATTAAATCACAAATTTACCCAATAATTTATTCAATACCTCACTCATCAACCTCATGAAAGTACTCAGTGTATTTTTCAATCCATAAGGAATCACCGACCATTCATACAATCCTTCATTTTTCTTGAATGTTGTTTTCCATTCATCTCCTTCTTTGATTCTAATATGATTATATCCACTCTTCAAGTTTACCTTTGTAAAGTACTTAGCACCACTCAAACAATCCACAATGCCATCCATCTTGGGAAAAGGAAATCTATACTTCACTGTGATCTTATTTATGGCTCTAGAGTTTGTACACATTCTCCATTCTTCATCTTTCTTAGGTGTAAGCATAGTAGGTACTGCACAAGGACTTAAGCTTTCTTTGATCAAACCTTTCCTCAACAACTCTTGCACTTTTTTGTTTAATTCCTCATTCTCTATCGGTGTCATCCATTGTGTTGCTTTATTAGGATAAATAGCTCTAGGAATAAAGTCCATGTAATGACTAATACTCCTTATAGGTGGTAATCCATCAGGTACATTATCTAAAATAATAGCCTCATATTTTGTCAGCAACTCTTTTATCTCCTCAGGTTGTCCTTCTACATGCTTCAAGTATTCAAATTTCTTAAGCACCAATGCATAACACATGTTCTCATGTGTCAGTCCATCTAAGAACATCCTTTCATCAACCAAATAGATTCTAGCGGTTGTACAAATCTCAGCCTTAGGAACATCTTCCAAGGGTAACAAAGTCTGCTTCATCCCATTCTCAAAAATGGTGTATAATTTCTTCTTTCCATCATGAATATATTTTCGATCATACTTTCAAGGCCTTCACAACAAAATATGGCATATATCCATAGGCATAATATGACACAAAACTTCATCATGGTAGTTTCCTATCTTCAATTTCGCTAGAAAATGTTCACTTACCAGTATTTTATGCTCATCTTGAATCTATGCTATCTAATAGGGTTTAGGGTGTTTCAACCTTTCCAAATTCAATTTTCTCACCATCTCTTTAGAAGCCAAGTTCTCTAAACTTCCACTATCAATGATCAGTTTGCAACATTTACCAACTACCTTGCATCTGGTCCTGTACGAATTCTTTCTTTGCAATGGTTCTTTCTCAAATTCACTTTGACACAACACTCTCCTATTCACCAATACCTTTCCTTCTTTCGATTGATTAGATGATCCAAAGTGATCCTCCTCAAAAAAAATTGTTCTCCTATTGTTCAAAGTCTTTCTTCTCGTCTCTCCTTGTTTGTATTGAAAGGCTCTATGTCCCTCTCCACCACATTTAAAGTAAGTTCCCCAAGAATACACTTTTATTTTTTCCTCTGTCATCCTTCTATGCTCCTCATTTCTATAACAACCATATCCTCTTCTTCTGTAATATTTTCCATCATATCTTCGGTATGAATTCTCATTCTTAATAATCTTCTTATCCTTATTCTGATCTGAAAAATTTCCTCTTCCTTCTCTAGTGAATATTCTTCCTATCTAAAATCTTCCACCTCTTCCTCTCTATCTCTGCTAATATCTTTTGTTCAACTTCTCTTATTCTTTTAGGGCACACTGATATGCCTCTTCCACACTCAAAAACTTAATTAAACTAATCTCATCTTGAATAGATTACCTCAAGCCATTCACATATCTGGCTACTTGTTCAATCTAATATTTTGATTGTCCAAATATGATATTCAACTTATAGAATTCCTCAGTATACTCTATCACACTTGACTCTTTTTTCTTCAGGTTCTAAAATTTCTTGAAAAAACTAATCTGATAATCTACAGGCATAAATTTTGTCTTAAATTTATTCAGCATTTGATCACATGATCTTCTCTTCTCCTTTACTTTTCTTTGTCTATCTATCTACAAATGTTCCCACCAAAGGGATGCATGTCCTCTCAACTTTGTACAAGAAAATTTCATCTTCTTATCATCTAGGGTACCTTCATAATCAAATTATTTCCCCATTTTTTTTACCCAATCCAATAATTCATCTAAATCCAACTTAACATTATAATCCAATGGATTGAAATGTGGCTTAGTGTTCACTCTCGCTAGGCCTCTTGTTAACCTCTCTTTTCCCTAATCAAGGCTAGGTTTCTCTTCTCATACAAATTATTCTTTTTCTTCTACTTCTTCATTACTTACATCATCAACTAGTCGACCTCTTCTATGGGTGATTTCAACTGCTTCTAGTCTAGCAGTAATTCCTCTCAACATATTTATTATAGTTGGGTCTGAATTTACATGTACTCCATTTACTCTACCATTTATTCTTCCCACCATATTTAAACAAGTCATCTTCAATTTCAGGTTGGATCCTTAATCCACCACCATACAAAAAATCTTCAATAGGACTGCACAACTTCTGACGATCTTGCAAGGAATGAATCTCGCTTTGATACCAATTTGGTGCAGTCATGGTAGGAGGGTCCTCAAAGAGAACAAAACCATGCAAAAATATTTTCAAAACAAAAGAAACATGAAATATGGACGAAAATGCAGCTTCAAACATTATTATTGTCATAAATCTTGATTACAAATAGTTGGCCACATCCAGGCTTATAGATTCGACGCACAAACTTGATTATAACATGCTAAAAATATAGTTCTCATACATGCAAGTGAAAACCTTACAGATAAAAATATATATACATCATATCTTTCTTCTTAATTATTTTATGAATCTAATGATTCAATAATAGATTTATATCACATCCATGGGTCGAGAAACATCCGCATAAACCAAAGATTGCTACAATCTCCAAGAAGAAAAGTGTAACGTGTACAAGAATAGGGTGGCATAAAATCTGAAATTCATCCATGGTAGATGCATAAGATGAAGTGTGGACCTAAGTATAAGGTTGAGGACACTCCATAAAACAAATTTGAACACATCGTGAGGATCCACAAGTCACAAGAAAGATCTATGATCAATCCAACTAGCCGTTAGGTTTTGAAGTTATTTTGGGGCTAGTCCAAAAAACTTTCATGTACTCCGAAAAAAATAACTCATTGAAAAAAGAACGAAATAAGATGAAAACTTGGAATATGAAAATTGAACATGTCCAAAATGAAATCCTAGGTACACAATATATGGAGAGAAAACATGAAGAAACACCGAATCTACCAACTCGAACAAGAACAAGAAAAAAACAAGGACAAAACTTACGAAAAATATTTTTTTGGTTGATGCAAGATTTCTGAGAACCAAGGATGCTCCTACATTAGTTTCCCTAAACCAAGGATTGGTGTGGATGTTGACATAATTGAGGGAAGTGGTGGGAGGACAAGTGGTATGTTTACTTGAGAAAATGATGATGATGAGTGGTCAAATATTACCCCTTCTCCAAATAATCCACCTTCTCCTTGTGAGGTCATGGGGAGAGAGACTAGTGCGTTAAGAGGATAGGTCAGTATTGTAGAGAAAGTGGATGGATTATTGGTTTCATGAAAGATGAGTGGAACATATGGGTGTTTTGGATATAGAGAGAGAGATTGACACAATATGGTTTTTTCATCCAAGTCTTGGTTGTTCACAAGGGGATGAGTTGGAAAAGCATACAGTAGCAAACTTCCCTTGTTGATAGTTGGTTAAGTCAGACCAAGATATGATAGGGGTTGGGGGATGGGTTGAATGATGCTTTTCAAATATGGTGTGAATGACACTGGTGGCATAATCCCAAGGTGTGTTTCCATAATAGTGTTTACGTCAAAATCAGAAGGGACTTTATCACCTTCTTTTTACAATTCTAGTACATATTGGGAGGGATTGAGTGTCATCATGGCATTGAAAATTTTGTGGTTCTCGAGATTTTTGACCATTTTTGAGATTTCATCTTGAGTCATCCCCAAGACATTATGGGTGATTTCCTCCACTTGACCTTCCCATTGAGGATCTTGTGGTAATAGACAAATATTGGGTGGGGGATTGCTAGATCCAATGAGATTGATTTCAGGAGAGATTTCACTCAAGTCACTTGAAGTATATTTTTCTTGGCTGGCTTCCATGTTTTTCTTGTATTAAGATCGATTTTGAACCATAAAATAAGGATCAATTTTTAGGAATGTAAGAGATAAACCTCTGACACCTTAGATTGGTCTATACTATAGGCTCAAAGAAGGAAATCTAAGTTTACTGAAGGATCAAAGAATGGGGATGAGATAAATGAAAGATGGATGATGCAAATTATTGAACTCTTAAGAATCTTGAAGGGCACTAGACTTTGGGACTTTTGGAGTTTTTATTTTTCATTTGATTGGATTTGGATTCAGATTTGGATTTGGATGATAAACTCATAAACCCTGAGATGTTGGATGTTATCTCGTAATGAATTTTTCCATAAATTTATAATTTAACTAAGCATATGAAGAATGATTCATCTACACATAATTAATCAAACATAATGATTTTTGATTTAAAGGATTTTCCAAAGGTCTAGCATGAGGGATTTTTCCAAGATTCTAAGAGTTGTTGGTGGGATGAGATTCAATTGATGTTTGGGGGATGGATGAAAATGTTGATTTTGACCCTAAATTGGACTTGGAGAGGCTTCTCTTTTAACAAGAGCTTTGTATTGAAGAACATTCTTATACTTCCTATGTGAGAAATTAAAACCTTTGAAAGAGACTTGGATTTTGATTGTAATAAAATTCATACAGATTCAAATTGTTCTTTGAAGCTTTCTTGTAAAAACTATAGACCAACCTTTCTCCAACTTCATGAAGTCTAGAAAGATGTTCCTCACAAGCTTTTGGACTAAGGAACTTGTGATGACTTGGTTTGGAAACTTTAACTTTTCGGGAAATCATGGGATCAAGCACACGTGAGGTTCAATTGACTTTTATCTTGCTTAGATTTGGTTCTTTTTACCAAAAAACCTTTCTTGATTAGATTTCCAACTGAATGTCTAATGTCCTAATTTTTTTTCATCCCACAAGGCTCATTATGTAGAGATCAAGGAAATTAAGGCAATAGTTTCCTAATGTTGACTCTAGTAGCAAAAAAATTGTGATGTAAATCCAAATACTTAGAAACCTCTAAGGACGAAATCCCTAGGGAAAGAAAGAGAGTTTTGTATTTTCAAAGGTATTCACTCCTCCTAAAGGGTTTGAAATTTTGAGGATTTGGTAAATGTGTGTTTCAAATTTTTTAGATCCAAGCAAATTATTTTGATTCCAAAAGTATGCACAACCCTAGGATGAAAAAAGACAATATTTGTTGAATTCCCACTTGGATAAATCTAGTTGTGCTTATTCAAAGTGGATGACTAGAATCTTGACCATACTGGTTCCCTTCCATGACACACACTTCTTGGGTTAGCCAAGCTTTAGTTCCCATGAATCTCCTATGATGAACTTTTGATCTCTACTTTGAACCACAAGTACGTGGATGACTTCATAAAGACCGTTCTTGCATCAACAAATAGATAAGGATTTAGCTTGATACAACAAGGGTTCTAGTATGGGACTTTCATTAGTGGGGGATCATACATACAACAAGAGATCCTTATTTCCCTTCTTGTCAAAACAATCCTCTTGATACTTGAACTTTCCTCAAGTACCCACACTTATATATCGAGTGGAAGTTGCTTGGCTTTTGCATGATCCCAGTTGGGTCATTCCCTTGGGGTGAGTAATTTTTCCCACCAAGGCATGCCCACTAAATTTTAAAAAATAGTGAGCAAGCACATTCATAGTTCAATCAATATTTTTTTGTGTGAACAAAGAGAGAACATACACGATATACTTAAGTCACACTAGCAAGATTTGTCCAATTTTAAGAAACACAAATTGAAGTGCAGAGGAAATATTTTATACAACTTAATATCACCAAAATAATTTTGATTCTCAATATTTCTATGAAGCACAAGAGAAGTGCATACACCTTTTAAATGATATTACTTTGTAAAAGAGATTAAAACTCTAAAAACACATGTTCATTTTAGACCACAAAGAAGAAATTAAATATTTTTAATAGCTCACCAAGATGAAGTGTGAAGTTTTTTTGCTCAATTTTAGACCAAATCAAAATCTATTATGTTTCTAAGGTTCTTTTTACCCTTTTCTTGTTCCTTTTATAACCCACACAAAAATCATTTGAGTCCTAAAAGCTAAAGATAACCAATTCCTTAAAATGGGATTATCATTGCTCCCAAAGTGTTTAAACAAACTCAATACAATTATCTGATAATTTCATAGTAGATCTTGTCCTTGTTTCCTCCTCTTTTTGATCCCCTCAACCTACAAAATTTGGTTAATCCACAAGAAACAGAACCGCAAACAGGTTAAAAGCTCGAGATAATTCTAAAAAAATAAGTACATGTGAAATTCTAACTCAAAAAATTTCCTTTTACCCCACCCTAGCATCATAATCTACAAATGCATCATAGTTTGGAGTAGTTCAGTGGCACCCTAGTGAAACCAGTGTCACTCTATGGAGAAACAAGGACTGCATATGTGTCACTATTTCACGCAGTGTCACGATTTGGAATTTGACTGGTCGGCCCCTAGGTGGAAAATGATAGGAGCATCACTTTTTGGAGATGTAGCATTTCTATATAGAAATGTTGGGCTGATATCATCACTTTTTGAACTTTGTAGTGTGCCTCCTTCCTGAAGACACAATGTTTTTTTTTAAAAGTAGATTTTTAAAAAAAATGTGTTAATTTTTTGAGATTCTCCCTCCTTCTAGCACCAAAATGTGAATGGTTGATCTAGACCTATTCAAACATATACAAACAACACAATGTTATTCATCAAACACATCTAAAACAATTATTCCCCATTGAATCCATTTAAACACCAAGAACAAGAAATAGAACAAAGATAATCAATAAAAAGCTATCAAATCTTGTTCTGAAACATTCAAATCACTATCCCTTGGGGGAATTGGTGTTATTTTGATATGAAAAATAGCCCTTTCCCAATTCCTTGATGCAATTTGATGAATATTGAATTCAGCTTGATGCAATTTGACAATAAACTTGATAATATTGATAAAAAACTATGAAACTTGGATAAAAATGGATGAAATTGTAAATGAAATTGAGTAGAGTAAACTTGTCTGGACTATGGATCCAAAATCAATAGAAGAACTCTCCATTTACAGGAGAGAAGGATGGAGGAATGACAAAATGGGATGAATATGGGACTAAATATGAGCCAATGACAAGGTGCCACTTGCCAACATGCTAGTGGAGGAGGAATGAGCACATTTTGGTGAATGTGCAAATAAATACAATTAGGTGGATATTTGAAATTTGAGAGTTTGCTTGTGGAAGAGGAGTTAATGCCACTTGGCTCAATAAAAAGGACTTGTAAGAGGAGTTAATGCCATGTTGGAGGAAAAATCCTTTTGGAGGGAGATTTCAAAATGAAGGAATATTCCATCAAGATGGCTATTTGAATGAAAATAAGAGATTTAATAAATCAATTAAATTGATTTACTTGTGCGAGTTGCAAAATCTAGAGGATTTGATGGATTAGTGTTAGAGTTAATTAACTTAGAGGGGAGTTAGTTTATTTGACATTTGATTTAGATTTTTAGATCTATTTAAATCAAATGAGAGGAATAATGGTCATTTAATTAAATAAAGTTTGACTTATTTAAGTAAAAGTAGTTATGTTATATTTAATCAAATGAAGGTGATTTATTTAATCAAAAGAGGGAATATGATTTAACTAAATAAAATGAATTATTTAATTAAAAGAGGAATATTAGAATTAAATATATATTTTTATTTAATCAAAGAGGAATATTAGGGTTAATTAAATAAAATGATTTATTTAATTAAAAAATAATAATGATTTAATCAAATAAGATGATTTATTTAATTAAAGGAGGAATTATGATGAATTAATTAAATAAGGGTTATTTAATTAACTAATTAGTAATTAAGTGATTAAGGAAAATTTGTTAGTAAAATAGGATTAGGTGCACGATATCAATTAGGATAATTTAAATGTCTACACAGGGCACCAATGCTAAGGAGACACCAATACAATAATTTAGGATCACCAACTCCAAGGAAGAACCAACTGCCTACACTAAGCACCAACTTAGTTATCTCATGGAACCAACCAATCAGATTTAGAATAATAAAATTATAATATTTTCTATTGAACATAATTCAATGTTGTAACTTACTTTGCAACTACACAATACTTTGTTGCACTCATTGCAACTTACTCTCTTCTACTAAAGTTGCAATCTAAGCAACACATCCTCTTTTCATTGCACTTTCTCTTTCTCCTTTGCACTTAGAATATTCTCTATTATATCTTGCTACAGTGCACCTCTACACCTTGAATACAAACCCTTGACAATGTTCTACTTTTTGTTTGGGTTCTACTCATTCAAATTAGTGCATTCTCTATCAAAGGCACTACACACTCTCTTCACACTCTAATTTTTTGCATACTCAACAATACATAACTCTATTATGAAATTTTTGCCACTAGAGACTATTCTCCCATACTATACTCTTGTAGAATTAATACTTAGACTATTTTCTAATTGTCTTTTATCTTCACTGACCTGTAATTACTATCTCGAGATGTGCACAAACTATACAAATCATCTAGAACACTCTCCTAGGGTTTAGTTCACCTTCTATCTTAACCATAAATATTCATTTTCATATCAAGTCTTGCACCACCATTTATCTCATCTAGAAACACCTGTTAGGGTTTACCAAATATCTTTTAAAGGGAAAGATAACAGTGCGGAATACCTTCCCTTAACACTAATACAATAGGGGAGAAGAGAAAAAATGAGTTCTATAGCTTCTTACAACTACTGAGATGAATACTTGTAGCCATAAGAGATAACAAAAAATAAGCATTCACAGATTGACACAAGTATTTACATGGGAAAACCTTTTCAAGTAAAAAAACCCACCACACCAAGCAAAGAAAATTTGTATTACAGTAATAAAATATTACATACAATATCCAGTCTTCACTCTCTAATCAACTCACAACAGCAGTTTGAAAGTTCACTCGCTATTACAATGCTCTCTGCATATAGTAAATAATTTGACTTACATCAACTACTTACATGCTTCACCGTCACCTTTGGGTTAAAAAAAATGTATATTGTACTCGACTGTCAAGTCTTACTTTTTCATTCTTTGTCACAACCCAATAATAGACTTTAGGTTCATGCACCGATCATCCAATCATGCTACCTAGTCTTCACTGATAGATCTTATTGCATTAGGCCACCCAGGCATTCAATTCCTTTCCTGAATCAAGTCTCGCCTCCAACTGAAACTCGACCTCTAATAATTGCCATTAACTATTTTGGATTTTAGCTAATCAACATCTTGGCACTAAGCCACATGTCCTTCTAACATTCACTAATTGCTTTGAAATTCAGTCCAGCTTGGTCAAGCTTGGTTGACCAAGCTCTGAGTCCATCTGAGCTCCTACCGAGCCACCATAGGGTTCATCTTCACTTGTTGCGGTATGTAGGTGAACTCGCCCAAGCTCATCCAAAATTCCTCATGCTATCATCGAGCTGACTTCCACCTGCTGCGGTATAGTGGTGAGATCATTTTAGCTCTTCTTGACTTTACCCACACAACCACCAAGCTCACAAAGTCACCCCACGGTGTGGCAGTGAACTCGCCCAAGCTTTGTCTCTGTCCGTCTTGTGCTATCGCCGAGCCCATCTAGCCTTATCATGGTGCAATGGTAATTATTAGGGAGACTGTAGGTAGTCCTACCACGCTATCATGGGGGCCACCACACCACCCCATAGTAGGGAGGTGACCACCTGGCAGACCGCTAGCAGTCTCATTGCGGCCATCATGAGGAGCGAACTCACCGCTTGCGCTATGACGATAACCGCCAGAAAAAATGCAAGCAACCTCACCGTGGCCAACACGATGAGCAAACTCACCGCCCATGATGAAGCAATAACTGCCAGGTCGCCACTACGGCCAGACTATCGTGTTAGGGCGGTTAAGGGCACAAGCAAGTCATTTTTTGCCAAGACCTGTCCTGACAGAGGTCCAAGCTGGTAATCGAGGCACCATTTCTCAACATGCTCCCACTTGACAAAGATTCCCTAACTTCCTCTTGACTTTGAAATATTTAATGACAGCGATAGGCCCCAAGGCCCATAGATTTTGCGCACCATCTAAACTTGTTTGATCTCATCGGCTTCGTTAATACATCTACAACATTGTTTAAAGTGTTGACATTTTTAGGACATACCTTTCCCTATTCAACCGCGTACCTCACGAAGTGATACTACACATGAATGTACTTTGTCCTGGCATGGAAAGTTGGGTTCTTTGCCAAACAAATGAAACTCTGATTGTCACAACAAATTCTAATCTTCCCTGCATTAAAACCAATATCCAAACACAATCTACTCAGCCAAACTGGTTCCTTGTAGGCATGAGTTTCTGCCATGTACTCTACCTCTGTAGTGGATAGAAAAACTATAGCTTTTCACGTGCTCATAAAACTTTTTGTTCCACCATTTAACATGAATGTGTATCCACTAGTGGATCTATTGCTATCAATGTCCCCTTCCCAATGAGAATCAACCTATCCATGAATGCTGAGTGTTCTCTCTGATGCAACCAAACTACCATGGTAACACAGAGCATATTCTGAAGTACCCTTCAAATATTTGAACACTCTCTTTACAACATCCGAGTGTGATCTTCATGGGTTTTCCATAAATTGGCTGAGAACTCCCATTAATTGGGTTATGTCTGGTCTTGTACAGACAATCGCATACAATAAACTACCAACAACACTTGCATAAGGCACCCTGGTGATGTCCTCCATCTCAGTAGTAGACTTTGGATAGTCTTCAATAGATAGTTTTGTTCCCTGCATCACTGGAACAACTAACTACTTGCAGTCATTCATACCAAATATCTCCAGAATAGTATTGACATACTTACTCTGACTTACCCATTTCTTTTTTCTTGTTCTTTCCCTGGTTATCTCCATTCCCAGAATATACCTTGTTGCACCAAGATATTTCATTTCAAACTTTGTTGACAATTGAGATTTAAGATCATAAATTATATTGCTATTTCCTATCAATAACATATCATCCATGTACAGGGTAATAGCAAGCACATGACCATTTTCAGATTTATAATAAACACAATGATCAAATTTTGATCTCACAAATCTCATAGATAACACAAATGTGTCAAATTTTTTGTTCCATAGTCTAGGAGACTTCTTCAAACCATACAAATATTTATTTAACTTACAGACTAGATTTTGTTTACCTTTTTCAAAAAAATGCTCAAGTTGGGAGATATAACTTTCTTCTTCCATCTCACCATAGAGAAATGTTTTCTTCACATCCATTTTCTCAATCTCTAATTTATATGCTACTTCCAATGATAACATAAATTTGATGGATGCCAGCTTTACTACAGGGGAAAAATCTCTCCATAGTCAATTCCCTCAATTTGGGAGAATCCCTTTGCAACAAATCTTTCCTTATACTTCTCAACACTGCCATCAAGACCAATCTTCTTTTCAAATACCCACTTACAACCAACATGCTTTCACCCTTTAGGCAAAGGTACAAAATCCTAGTTTTCATTCTTCTTCAATGAATCCATTTCTCCATTCATGGCCTCCAGCCAAGAATTTGAATCAATCATGTTGATTGCTTATTTTACACTCCTAGGCTCATCAGCTAGTAATTAAGGCATAGGCATAGTTAAAATCTAACATTTGAGAAACCTTACCTTTCAGGTTTTCATTTTTCTCATGTAGACCTTCTTACTGGCTAAGGTTGTGGCTCTTCATCATCAGAAATCTTAGAGCTACTTGAACTCTCCTCAATCTCAAGTACACCATGCAATTCTTCCTTTTCTGGATTTTGAGGAATCTCAACTGCATAATTCTTCTTGTCTCTCTAATCTGTCTTATGGTGTTGATGACTTACTAAAGGTTTGAGATCACGAAATATCATGCTTCTTTTGTACAGAATCTTCTTAGTAACAGTGTTCCAAAGCTTGTATCCCTTCACACCAACTCCATAGCCGATGAGAATACATTTAACAACCTTGTTATCCAACTTTGATCTTTTCTCATTTGGCACATAAACATATGCCTCACATCCAAAGACATGAACATCTCTAAGAGAGGGATTCTTACCAAACCATGATTCTAAAGGTGTCTTATCAACAAGAGAAAAGAAAGGAGAATGATTTACTAGATAAAATGTTGTAGCCATAGTCTCAACCTAGAAACTTTGCTCCAAACCAGCACCGCTCAACATAATCCTCGCCTTTTCCATCAACATCTTGTTCAACCTTTCAAAAACTCCATTATGTTGTGGAGTATAAGGTGTTGTTTTATGCCTTTTAATTCCATGATCTGTGGAATACCTTTCAAAATTTGTAGAACAAAACTCACCTCCATTGTCTTTCCTCAAACATTGAATTTTCCTTCTAGTCTAATTCTCTACCAAAGTTTTAAATTCTTTAAACCGACTAAACACTTTTGATTTACTATTAAGAAAGTATACAAATTCCCTCTTCAAACAATCATCAATAAAATAAACATAATATCTAGACTTCAATAACAAAGGAACATTAATTTGTTCAAAAAGCATCAGAATGAATATAATCCAGTATACCAAAATATTTATGAGGACTCGAGTAAAATGAAACACAGTGTTGTTTTCCATAAATACAGTGTTTGCAAAAATTAAACTCAAGGTTACAATCATCAAGCCCTTCTACAAGATTTTTATTCTTCAAGGTTTTTAAACCTTTCTCACCTATGTGACCTAGTTTATGATACCATAATATAGTCTTATCCATTGGGATTTTTACCTCCAAATCATTTGAAGCCGAATAAGTGTCTTCATCTTCCTCTACAGGAGCAATTTTTCTTGACATTACAGAGGCATTGTTACTTTGAACAGGGCATGCATCCAACTTGTACAAAGTGCCAATACAATCACCCTTAGCCAACACCATTGTACCTATAGAGATTTTACATCCTTTAATTGAGAAATAAACTTCTATACTAGCATCATTTAACTTACTGACAAAAATAAGATTACGAGCCAGACCTAGTATGTGTAGAACGCAACCAATTCCTTTGACTAAACTGTCAGGAAACTGAATTCTGACTCTTCCTCTGGCAACAATCTCTAGTGTTGAATCACTTGCTAGGTACACCTTTCCACCATCATACTTATCGTACTTAGAGAACCATTCTCTATGGGATGTCATGTGAAAGGACGCACCTGAGTCAACCAACCAGACATCATCTAGTGCCTGAGCTGTCAAGGTTGTTGCAATGAAGGAATCTACATCACTTTGAGAAGAGCCGTTATCTGAAGAATTCTTATTCTTCATCTCCTTACAATCCTTTTGGATATGATGAGGTTTCCCATAGTTCAAACATCTCACCTTGAAATTTTTACCAGGAGACTTTGATCTCTCTGCAGATTTAGATTTGGACTTCTTGTCCTTCTTCTTGCCTTTCTACTTTGGTCTACCTCAAACAAAAAGGGCCTTTTTGGCCATCTCGAAAGAATTCCTCCACATCTCTTCAGACAGTAGTGAGGAAATAACATCTTCCATCTTGAAAGTAGTGGTAGTACTTCCAATAGACATCACAAGATGATCCCGACTATCACGTAATGAACACAATAGGAGCATGCATTGATCTTCCTCCTTAGTCATTACACCTACAAATGCTAGTTGAGTAGCACTCATGTTAAACAAGTTCAAATGGCTGCAACAAATGCACCTTTTTCCATTTTCAAGGAGTAAAACTTTTTCCTCAAGAATAGCTTATTTACTAGAGACTTTCCCTCATAAATATCACCAAGCTTCTTCCATAATGAAGCTGCAAAATTCTCCTTATGGATGTTTAGGAGTACAAAATTGGTCAGACTCAGTCTTATCAGACCTCTTTCTTTTCTATCAACAAGGCCCCAATCCTCTTGATTCATACTTTGTGGCATAGTTCCAAACACTGCTAACCAGAGGTCTCTATCCATCAGCAAGTCTTCCATTTTGAGTTTCCATAAATCAAAGTTTCTGCCATTGAATTTTTCAATCTCTACTCTACCTGATGTACTCACCATCTCAAACATAAACAAATTTTAACGATGCAAGACTCCCACTTAAAGAGTATTAGCACATAAAAATGAATTTTCAATCAAGGATAGCACAATTGGCACAGCTCTGATACCACTTGAAGGGAAAGAAAAAAATGTAGAATACCTTCCCTTAACACTAATACAATAGGGGAGAAGAGGAAAAATGAGTTCTATAGCTTCTTAAAACTATTGAGACGAATACATGCAACCATAAGAGATAATAGAAAATAATAATTCATAGATTGACACAAGTATTTACATGGGAAAACCTTTTCAGGTAAAAAAACCCACCACACCAAGCAAAGACAATTTGTATTATAGTAATAAATTACTACATACAATCTTTAGTCTTCATACTCTGATCAGCTCACAACAATAGTTTGAAATTTCACTCACTCTTACAATGTTCTCTTCATACAATAAATCATTTGACTTACATCAACTACTTACGTGCTTCGCCATCACCTTTGGGTTACAAAAAATGAATATTGTACTCGACTGTAAAGTCTTACATTTTAATTCTCTATGATAACCCAATCATAGACTTCAGGTTTATGAACCGATCATCCAATCACGCTATTTGGTTTTCACTAACATATTTTATTGCATCAGGTCTTGTTTCTAACTGAAACTCGACCTACAGTAATTGCTATCAACTGTTTTGGATTTTAGCTAATCAACATCCTGGCACTGAGCCATGTGTCCGTCTAACATTCATGGACTACTTTGAAATTTGGTCTAGCTCAGTCAAGCTTGGTTGACCAAGCTTCGAGTCCATCTGAGCTCCTATTGCACCACCATCAGGCTCATCTTCATGTGTCGCGGTATGGTAGTGAACTCGCCTGAGCACATCCAAACTTCCTCACACTACCACCGAGATGACTTCCACCTGTCACGGTATAGCGGTGAGATCATCCGAGATCTCCCCAACTTTACCCGCCCAATCATTGAGCTCACAAAGTCACCCCATAGTGTGGCAGTGAACTCGCTCGAGCTTTGTCTTTGTTCGCCCTGCACCACTGTTGAGCCCATCTAGCCTTATCACGGTGCAATGGTAACTGTTAGGCAGACTGCAGGTGGTCATACCATTCTATCGTGGGGGCCGCTAGGCCACCCCGAGGTTAGGCGATGACCTCCTAGAAGACCACCAATGATCTCACCATGGCTAGCACGGTGAGCGAACTCACCACCCGCGGTGTGACAGTAACTGCTAGACAAAATGCAGGTGACTCCACTGTGGCCACTGTGGTGAGAAGACTCACTAACCATGGTGAAGCAATAACCACCAAGTCACCACCGTGGTATCGCCAAGGGAAAACCAAACCGCTGTGGTAAAGCGGTTAAGGGTAGAAGCAAGTTATTTTTTGCCAAGGCCTTTCCTGATAAAGGTCCAAGCTAGTAATTGAGGCACCGTTTCTCAACATATTCTTCAACACACAACCTTTGCATTGAGCCACATCCATATTAAATTTGGATATAGAGAACTTGCTAAAAATAGAAATCTATAAAACCCTACAATGAAATATGCATTAAATGTATTCCTCTATTTATCTAATCTAATATTGATCTCTTTCGACATGATAATCTATGCCATCAACTAGAAGATCAAATTCTCATTCATATCGGTCACTAGAGTAGTTGGACCAATTAAATCTGTCCTCTATGTTGGATACCAAAAGAAACCCTCATTTACATAGACTTAGCCATTTTTTATCTTCATCTTTGAATTTGAGCCATCAATCTCTTATCTTCTCAGAATGATCCTCTAGCTCTCCATTGATCTTAGAAACTTTAAAACATTGTCATTAGATTTTCTACTTTAAATATGCATTGTTGATCTTTACTAACTAGTGATCACCAATAGATATTTTCCTTTTTATCTCCACCATCGATCTCCTTTAAACATCACTCACCATAGATGGGGTCAATCAAGACACATATCCAAATCCCACTATCCCATGAGCTCTAACAATGTGCCCACCAATTCTCTGTGGGCTCACAGGCTATCGCTATCTATCTACACCATGCAACTCATAACATTGATGTGAGTTGGTTTATCATTGAATGGTTAGGCAACACCTATCTACATGTCATCACCTTTCTTTGTCACCTTTCACTCAATTTGGTCCCACCAAAATCTATAGTGAGCACTATTTCGTCACCATTGATCAATCTTCACCGTTCCTCACTATACCACTAGTGAAAGAAACAATCTTGCAAAAAACATAGTGGGATGGTGAGTTGTCACCATTTTTCATCCACCTCAACCTTTTCCATGCATACATATTACACTACTAGATCCTATCGAATGGGTGGTCCCTACTAGCCATATGCCATCCTTATCATCACTATTCACTAAACAAATCCTATGTGACCTGATGTATTGGTCAATCATAAGCCACCACTTGTCCTCACATGTCATCATCCATCATCATCTTCTCACACTTTTATTGGTATCTTCGAAGTGTCAAAGGGACTTAAAAATACTCACTCTGATATCCATAAGTCTCTTCGATGAAATTCTATTGTAATGTCGAAGGGGAGAATTATTTTTTTGACTTATACTCATGTTTCCTCAATGAAGTTCCTTTGTTTGATCATGACTAGTTCAATCACAATCATATTTTTGTACCTATCAATGTGACATCACATTTGACTAAATTTGTATCCCACCTTCGTAGGTCCCACCATAAAATCATCTTGCAATAGATTCAATCAACCTCATTCAATTTGTACCATTCCCTTCTATCCTAGAGGGTTCAAAAGGTATCCACCACATCTCTAGTGAGCTAGCGGGCACCATTTGATCTCCAACATTTATCAAGCTTCATTGCTATGTTGAAGAGACTTAAAAAAATGTCTCTTCTAATTACCATTGCCACTTCAATGCACCACTCTCCACTAGTTGAACCTGAGGCGCTAAGAAGGAGGGTTGGTAAACCTATGCCCATAAAAGCTTAATCTATAACTTAAGCTACCTACAACATACAATAGGAAGTCAACAACAAAATATATTTTTTGTTCGAACACCATGATTCAAAAAAATAAGGTTTAACTTATAAACCATAAATATGTCTGAGAGCATACATAAACCATTTGTGAGCTTCATCCTTCAACCTTTGGACCTACAATTTATCTTTCTGAGTAGCTCTCACAAAACCCACATCAATGAGGGTTTTCTGTCATCTTGCTAACAATCTTCTTTACATGATATCCCCTTTTGACATCAATGACAACAATATGCCAATAGTTTTTGCATCATGTTGGCATTTTTTTAATGGTTTTTTTAGTTTTCATGTTATGTTTGTATCATATTATGTGATATGTATTCATTATGTATTCTTCGATTTTTTCCTATTACTTTGACTTCACATGTGTGTTCCTTTGTCCTTATGTTGGTTTTCCATGAGAGCTTGAATCATAGGGGCTTGCACATTGCCTTAGATTTTTTGTCATCACATCTCTTTAAAATTTGGATGCTTGAGCCCCTCTTAACATGTTTTCTACATTAGTGTGTCTGAGTGTAATTTCATATTCTCACTAAAGTGGGAGGTAAATGTAGTATCATAAGTTGTCACCTTTGCAATTTCACACTATGCTTTTCTCCCTCCTAACTGATTGGACCTAATTGTACATCTAATGTCCTAAATTGTGTATTTTGTGGCCCATTTGAATAATTATCAAGAAAACACATGTACATAACCTAGGAAAACATTTATTATTTCTCCCCAACCCTTCACACCCCATAAAATAGGGCTAGGAAAAAGTCGCCCTAATTGACTTGGTCCCCCTATTTGGGCTCCAAATTTTAATACGTCAAAGTTAGAATTTTATTAATTTTAATTTCAAATGTCAAATGTCCACTATAAAGATTTAATTTATGAGAAATTAGATTAATTACATATAAATACTTAGCCATTTTATCATTTCGATCCTAAGGAAGAAAGAATTAGAAATAAAGAGCATTATCAAGTAATTATTATCAAGTCAAGAGAAGGTCTATTACTAGCCCTTTTGCATCCTTCAAGAAAATCAATAAGAATTGCAATAAAATCATTAAGGAGATTTGTATGAATTCAATCCTTCGAGGAAATCAGATTTAATTGGTGAGTTGAAACTCATTGTTGATTCATCATTATTTTTTCATTTATCCTCTCTCCCTGAAAAGGATAAGCTCTCTTTCATCAAATTTTCCATTATGGAGGTGGAAAAAACAATACAGGGTCTAACCAAGACATGAAACTATATGGTACAACCCTTCCCCTCATTTTATGTGTGTAGGTTATAGATCTGAAGTTGATTGGAGGAAGAATTGAAGATAATTTTCTCATTCACTCATCAAGACCCTACAAGTTGACAAGTCACTCAAGTTACATTAACTTAACAATAGACAAAGATCCAACAACCAAAATTGAAAGGAAGAAGCTATAGATGAAAGACTTCAAGCTTGTGAAATAAATTTCCATATCAAGGTCATTGGTTTGCAATATCCTTGATCCCTAGACAACCTAGATCTTGCTCAAATTTAAACTCCAAGTGCATCAATGTTTACGTTCTACTTTTTCAGAACTAAAATTTATTTGTATTTCCTGTTTGTCAAAATTCATCTTAGAACACCAAATTTTTATAGTTTACATATTTACATCCTTACATAACATCAAAATACAATATATAAGGGCTTAAAAAAATTATATCCAAGGTTTATTGATTCACCTTTTAGGTTACAAGTCAATCTCATCCCTTTGCCAATAATAATTTCAATGTTTATTAGGAAGGACTTGATCCTATTGATCTAGACATTTGAAATGGGATCACTTTTTCAACAAATAATTTTCCATAGTGAACTTAATAATACCTTTAAATGCCTCTTAACACTACAAAAAATCCATGCCACATCATAGTCTTCGACCTGATGCAAAAACTACAAATGCCATCCTTCAAGACTTACAAATCCAACACACAAGTAAAATAATTAAAAGGGGCTCTAATTCCACATGAAGGGTCCATAAAGACAATATATTATTCAATGAGAAGTAGGCATATATATAGTTGTTTTTTATTAGTTTTTTTACCTTAATATAGCTAAAATCTAATTGAACCCCATTAACCTCATGTTATGCTAACAATCACATCCTCATTTGGTACACCATGAACCTTTAATTATGTAATTGCCTAAAATTATCTTGGTATTTTTATTTAACTTAAATTTATATTTTTTACTTTCATCTATATTATCAACCATAACAAAAGGTCGTATCACCTTGGAGATTACATGTTATTTATATAGGACTTTCCTAATTGTATGATCTAATATCTTCTACACTTTGATACTATTACTATACCCAAAAGTAACAGATTTCATAAGATTCTAAAAATTATCTTAAACTACTTATCCATAAGAACATAAAAATATCCCTCTCAACCAATAAAAAAAAATATGTCAAGGGGTGGATTAATTCCCATGAAAAATATCACAAGGCTTTATCAACAAGAATAGGATTAAAAGACCTTTTAATTAGATATAATATAATAAAATTTCTTCTACCTATAGGATTTGTTCGAATCCAATCCCATTCAACATTATCCTAACACTCTCCATTAGTTTATTTTTTATTATTTATATACCTATTTAGTTTATGAGTGTGTGGATTTTCCTTATGTTGTGTAATATCTCTCTTTATACAACCTATTTATCTTTGATAAATAATACTATGTAATAATTTTTGTCCTTAACACCTTGATATGTGTACTTGTATGGTTATGCTTTCATCCTCTAAGAAAAATTATTAATACAAGAAAAATAATATATGCTTTTTAATAATGAAGGAATATATCCTATACTAAATATATTAGAATGAAAATGATAGATAAATCCATTAGGATTTAATGAAACTTTGGGTAAAATAGAAAATTATTTTTGTTCATAACTAAAAGTACATACAAAAACTAAACTCAATAGAAAACTCAATAAGAGCACTCCTATATTCCAAGATACTTAGATCTTTCTTACCAGTATAACCCATGAACTATGCCACAACATACTATTTTCCATTGGTAAATTCTTCTTTGAGGTAAAAACTTGATTAGGTGGTAAAAATTTCCATGATAACAAAAATTGGTCATAGAAGACCTATTTGCTCAAGTTTTTAATATGAGAGGTCTACAATATCTATATATCTTCTCTACATGTACAAAAAGTATAAAGTATTGAATACATGTCTTATAATATAATCAAAAGATATTACTAGCTTGAGCACCGTTTCCAAGAACCCTATTGTAGTGTAGGAAAAAGTAACCCTTTTTCACACTTAATTTGGGAAGTAAAATGAGCTAAATTATGCCTTAATTTAGTGTTGTAATATGTATTTTACATATTCGCGTTAAGTTTAGGGAATTAT
Organism: Sequoiadendron giganteum; assembly: GCA_007115665.2. NCBI lineage: Eukaryota > Viridiplantae > Streptophyta > Pinopsida > Cupressales > Cupressaceae > Sequoiadendron > Sequoiadendron giganteum. The sequence goes on from CM021105.1 coordinate 153,185,583, forward strand.
TAAATAAAATGGACTTAATCATTCCATAATTTTGGTGTTGTAAAGTGCGTCTTTACATTTTCACACTTATCTAGGGCTTTATCAATTAATTGAGGTTAATTTTCCTTAATTGGCCCTTTTAATTCAAATCCAAGCCTAATTAATTGAAAGTTTTGAAGAGGAAAGCTTGAAATTCTTTAATACCATAACATAAAACTTACCATTAAGCAATGTGTGTCCTAGGTAAGTGACCTAGGACCCATTCACCCATGGGTGAATGTGTCCTCACTTAGACCTAGGACCCTAATTTAAATTATGTTTTTGGTGGTATTTTAATATTTTAAAATCTATATTTCAATGTCAGCTTGTGATATTTGAATTAAGGAAAAATTACTATAAATACAAGGCCATTTCATTAAATCAAGTCTAAGTTTCAACAATATATTTTTAGGAGATCAATTACAAGAGCCAAGGTTATTGTCAAGAGCATTCAAGAGAAAATTTATTCATCATTTTGGTAACATTCAAGATCCAAGCATTATGTCAAAGTTATGTGGATTCATGCATGTTTTTGGAACTAATATGTTGATGTAGGTTTCATGATTCAATCAAGCATTCAAAGTACCATTTCAAGAAAAGAGTCAAAGTCAAGATCCACATCCATTGAAGCCATTTCATGTAAGTTGCAGACCTCCATTATCAAGGATTATCCAACAGTTTGGTGAGTTATGAAATTTATTTTTTCATTCAGATCATTCCTTTCATGTTATTTCATTTAATTTCAAGGCTTAATTACCAAAATAGGGTTTGACTAGGGAAAACCCCCATTCACCCCAAAATACATTTTCCCCATCTCTTTATGTGTTATAGATTTACAAGATGAAGAAAAGTTGAAGATTTCAAAGTTACAAAATTAAAAAGTTGTCAAAGTGAAGACACGGGAGTACAGAACCCAAAAACCATTTTTGGAGAGCCCTACCTAAGGCGCATTTTCCATAGGGTGAATGAGTCCTTAGTTAGCTTTTGAAAACACCTTTTTATGAGAGGTACGCAGGATTTATGTCTTCCAGATTCTCCAAAAATTCTATAGGTTCCCTCATTGTTATGCCAAATATTTTGAATCCACTTTATAGATTGCAATTTGGAGTTGATTTTTTATTTTTAATCTTTCTCTCCAAAGTGTTGTTTAACCTAGACCCCCATCATAACACAAAAAAGGAAATTACAAGATTCCTCTAAGAATTCACTCACCTAAGGGTTGAAAGTGAATTTTGACATGAGATATCTCATTTCATAAATAAAATAGAAGAATAGGTAGGTTCATTCACTCAATTTTTTCATCTCTATTTATAGTAAGTTCAGTGAAATACTCCAAATTTAGCATAAAACCACATGTGATTGAACCCCTAACTCCTATTTTTCTATGTTTCAATTTGGTAAACTTGAATTTTGAACATTCTAATTTTTTATTTGGAGTACATTTGAACCCTACATCTAGGATTTTCACTAACTCATTGCATTTTTAGGGTTTTTTAATTTGGTGTAAAGTTACATTGTATCTTAGCTGTAAACTTGCATTTTGCATTCATTTTAAATCTAAAAATTCAAAATAAATTACATAATATCACATTGATTTTTTCATTAGTTCTTACATATTAGTGTACTTTAAATCATTCACATTCAAAAATTTAGTCAAAATTGCATTTCAAAAAGTGTCACATAGTTCATCATTTGTCATTAATTTTACTTGCACTAGATCATCAATTTTTGGAAATTTTGTTACAAAAGTTACAATCCAAGACATGAAATAGAGAACACATCTAATCACTTTGAAATTGCATTTTTCAATTTAAAAAATACCTGTATAGGAACCCATCCACCCCTGGGTGAATGAGCCCTTAGAAGCCTACAAAAAATAACTTTTCTAAGATTTATTATGGTTTGTTGCACTTCTTAGGCTTGCTAGTAACCAACAGTAACAATCTAAAAAGTTTCAAGAATTCTCTCTTTATGCATCTAGGTCTAAATATCCATTTAGTGGCCACTTTTAAAATCATTCCAAAATCATTTTAGTAGAAAACAATCATCAAATTTGTTAGACAATTTTTTACATCTTGAAGCATTGCATAAGTGGGAAGAATAATTTTCACACAATGTTAGTATCTTTCCTTTCTAAGTTTTCCAAGAAAAAATGCATTAGCAAGAATGTTAGTCAGGATAGTTTCTTACTGAAAGAGATTGAGCTTGTTGACATATTCCATACTACCACATTTCCCAACATCCCATCATCAGCTAATATCTCTCCTATTTATGAGAATGTTTTAGTGAAAGAGGATGTAAGCATAAACAATCATGAAAATCATAGTTACTCTTCTCCCAATACTTCTCCTACTTGTGACAAAGGTATTTTGGTGTTAGAAGATACACCCATTAAGAGTCATGACAATCTTGCAAGCTCCTCTCTAAAAACTCTCCTACTTGGAAACATATTATAGCACAAGAGAATGAGATCATTCACATTGTTTAACCTAGTCTCCATTCATCTCCCACTTTTGAGAATTCTTCGGTGAAAGAGAATGAAATCATTCACCACGATGACAATCACATTTTTTTGTCTCCTCTAATATCTCCTACTTATGAAGATGATAGTTTGGAATTAGAAGATACCATAATTGAGATTCATGAGAATCTTGTTTCTCCCTCTCCCAATCCTTCTACCAGTTGGGAACATTTACTTGAAAAAAAGGATCTTATCATTGGTAAGCATTCTTCTCTTGGTGCCTCCCCTATTTTTGGTGATGTGTCTTTACAAAATATAACCATCGAATGTGATCAACACATTATTTGATCCTCTCCTAAAATATATCCTACTAGAGAAGATACCATGATACAAGAAAATAACAACATTGACACGTATATTTCAAAAAATAGTGATGTGGCTTCCTTATATTAAGATGATGAAGTTACATTAGATTCCCCTTCACTATGAGATCATGAAGATAAGGATAATTCTTTTGAGGTTATGCATATTAGATATCCCAAGTGAAACTATCCCCTAAGCTAGTTCTAATCCTCTATTCACCCTCACAACAACCAAAAGTTCAAAATAAACTCGTGCTTATCCTTGAACTACCTAAAAAGAAATTATTCACTCCAGGAGATATCTTGAACTTTACAAGGAAACTTGATAATGAAAATGTTTTACAACAACCAAGTTACAATATAGTTTCTCATACATATGATACAAGGAATAATTGGAAACCACAAACCACTCCCACTTCATTACCACTGCCTAAAACTATACTTCCTAGTACTCCTTATTTTCCTTTATGTAGTGGAAAAGAGAGTGATATTATTGAAAAATTTAAGAATACTCATGATAAGATATCATTATGGGATTTTATTCAAGCCTCACCTAGTTACCTTAACACACTCCGAAGTACTTTAATATACCTCATAATGTATAAATGAATGGCATAATGACCCTAATTCAAGGAATGAATACAAGAATTGTTTTCCACCAAAGTGAACAACCCCCTATGGACGTGCAAAAATGAAACTTTCATGATAGTACCTATCAGTAATAATATGATAAAGATAACCCTTGTTGAAAGTGGCTCAACCCTTAAAGTGTGTAGTGTAACCCTCTTTGATAATCTTAGAGTAGATAATACTAAGATACAACCTGATTCTTTATATATTTGTGGGTTTGATAAAATAGGAAAAAAACTGCTTCATGTGATCACATTCCCTGTTATAGCTGGAGAGGTCACATTGCAAACTACTATCCATGTTATGCCTCACAATATTTTATATAATATTATTTTGCATAGGGCATGGATTCATGAAATGAATCGGGTTCCTTCTACTCTTCATCGTAAAATGAAGTATGTCTACAACAATAAAGTTTATACAACTGAGGCTGACCCTGAACCAAATAGTTTTCTAATTGAGAAAGAAGAAAAATACTTTGTAAATATTGATACCAACTACACAAGTGGAACCAATGCAAGAGAAAGAAAAATAGAGGAATATTGAAAAGGTAACAAATTTATCAAAATATTATTGGGGTTCCTTGGATTTTACACCTATACATTCATGGGAAAATACAAGATCACAACAAAAGATTCTGAAAAGGGAAAAGAAAAAGTGGTAATGACAATACAAAATTTAACAAAACCTTCAAAAGCACCCACTTCAACCACTTTAAAAGAAGAATAAAATTACACAACAAAATTTGATGAAGTTGATTATGAACAGCTACCAAATCCAAAATAAATGAAAAATATTTATGGAAGAGGTTATGAACTTTGTAAAAAACTTGGTTATAGTTGAAAAGGATGTGGTGCTAGAGAACAAGGTATTTGTGTCATTATAGAGCCTAACATGTAATAAAGAACTAATGGTCGTCGTTTATTGTCCATCAAAAGAAATGAAAGCATCAAAAAGGCCTTCACGCAATACCAAAATTATTACAAAAGATTATCCTAAGCCAAATGTAACCTTGATGCATATTGAACTGATAGAAACTAGTGGTGTTGGTCATTTTCCTTTGAAATAAAAAATAACCAAATAAATCTTTGCTTAACATAAATTTAATCTCACTAAAAACTCTTGGGACATGTCTTACTAATGATTGGAGTTCGTTATATTTTATGCCCTCCCTTAAAGGAGAGTAAAAAAGCTCATAATATAAAGATTCTTGTGTAAGTATGACACCTTGTACTAAGAAAGATATATCTTTGTCACAATAGAAAGGAAGATATCTTACTATTGATCAAGAGAGTATCGTTTTTATACTCCTCCAAGATCGCTCAATATATCTCCCTCTAAGAACATGAAATAAATTTTACAATAAGAGGTTGTATTATTCATATCATAAAGTTAATGGCCATTAAACTAATGAATTTAAGGCTTCAAGTGATAAAATTCAACATCTTAAGGATTGTGTTGCTCTTGCTTGTGTTGAAGCACCTAGTTCCTCTAATTGATATATATTTTCATGTTTCTCATCACTTACCTTGGCTCACCCTTATCCTGCACTAAGTGGGGGAAAAGGGGGTTAGGTAGCCTTGTCCTCATATAGCACTTATCATTGTCTCTTTTAGCTAGTTGAACTCCCTCCATGTATATATAACAGAAACCTTGGGATGTGGATGACATGCAAGTTGGATTGCACATGACATAATTTTCTTTCTATGTTATCTTTAGCATTTCATTTTAGGGGAACCCCTTATTCGTGATCTCGTTTCATTCGAGAACATATGAATTGGCATAGGGATTTCTTAATAAGATCTCATTTCTTCTTCATCAAGTACTTTAAATCTATTTCTTAGCGCGATGGTGTTAGAAATTAGCTTTAAAGTTGGGGAATACATCAACACTCATGTTTATTTGTGTGATTGTATTTCTTATTTTGATGCATCCTTGTCTTGGTGGTATCATTGGGTTTGATATCCTCAGAGAGAGTGATATTTCTTTGATTTTTCCTCTCTTGGAGACATTAGGCATGATGATCCCAAAGAAGAGACCTTACATGAATTAAGTGAAGTCACTTTGAACCAACCTTTATATATAGATATATATATATATATATATATAATTGTTCATATTTTTTTAATATAATACTACTTGTTAAACTTGTGAAGCTCAAAGTCATAGTGTGTGTGGCACCTTATCAGAGTTATTAGAGGGATAGATTTGGTATTCTATGTACAATGAGATCTTGTAGACCTAGCATGAATTTCTCACAAAGTCACTTTCTTGCGGTCTCAGCTAGTGCGAGGCTTGAGGTTCTATTAGCCCATGTGAGTGTGTGTTTTGTTTGCATAATGGACATCATGATCTTCTTATAAAATTTTTTAGACAAACAAAGGAGGTTTGATCTACATCAAGTTAGAAAAACCGTTGAAACTTCATGCACCCCTTTCTTTTTTTTGTTTTCATTTTTGTTTATTTTATTCATTTGGTATTGTATGTTTGTGTATCTTGTCTTGTTGTTACATATCATACACTTTGTGTGTGTCTCTTTGTTCTCAGATTGGTTTGATGTGGGATCTTGGATCCTAGGGGCTTCATTACCCTCCTTGACCTTTTTCATCATATACCATCCACATTGGTACACTTGGACCGCTCTTGACTACTTTAGTGTGAGTTTGATTCAAGTTCCTCCTCTCACAAATGTAGGGGCTAAATGTAGTGTAAGAAAAAGTATCTATTTTTCATAGTTAATTTGGGAATTAAATATTAAAATGAAATAAATTATGCCTTAATTTAGTGTTGTAATATGTATTTTACATATTCACATTACGTTTAGGGCCCTATTAAATAAGATGGTCTTAATTTTCTTTACTTTTGGTGTTGTAAAGTGTATATTTACACTTTCACACTTATCTAGGGATTTGTTAATTAATTGAGGTTAATTTTATTAATTCTCCCCTTTAATTCGAATCCAAGCCTAATTAGTTATAATTTATTTAGAGGAATGCCTAACATTCATTAATGTCATAACATAAAATTTATCATTGAGCAATGGGTGTCCTTGGTAATTGACCTAAGACCCATTCCCCCAAGGATGAATAGGTCCTTACATAGACCTCGTACCCTAATTTAAACTAATTTTTTTGTAGAATTTTAATATTTTAAAATCTATATTTCAATGTCAGCTTGTGATACTGGAATTAAGGAAAAATTACTATAAATACAAGGCTATTTCATCAAATTAAGTCTAAGTCTGAAGATTATATTTTTTGGAGATCAATTACAAGAGCATTAAACAAAAAATTTATTCATCATTTGTTGCAGCATTAAAGATCCAAGAATTATGTCAAAGTTATGTGGAGTCATGCATGTTTTTGGAGCTAATATGTTGATGTAGGTTTCATGATTAAATCAAGCATTCAAAGTATCATTTCAAGAAAATATGCAAAGTCAGGATCCACATCCATTGAATTCATTTCATGTAAGTTCCAAACCTCCATTATCAAGGTTCATCCAAGGGTTTGGTGAGTTGTGACATTGCTTTGTTCATTCATCATCCCTTTCATGCTATTTCATTTAATTTCAAGGTTTAATTAAAAAAATTGGGTTTGAACAAGGTGAACCCCCATTCACCTAAAAATAAACATTTTTTCCCTCTCTTTGTGTGTTTTAGATTTACAGGATGAAGAAAAGTTAAAGATCTCAAAGTTGTCAAATTTGTCACTTTTGTTGCTATTTCATGGAAACTCGAAGCTTGGATTTTTTTTTATTGTTCAATGGTGAAAATCAAGAATCAGGAAGTGCAGACACAAGAGAAGAGAACCCGAAAGCCATTTTTGGAGAGCCCTACCCATGATCCATTTGTTGTAGTGTGAATGAGTCCTCAATCAGCTTCTTAAAACACCCTTTTGTCAAAGATATGCAATATTTATATTTTCTAGATTCTTTAGAAAGTATGTAGGTTCCATGAGTGTTATGCTAAATATTTTGAGTCCACTTTATATATTGTAATTTGGAGTTGATTTTCCATTTTTAATCTTTCTCCCCAAAGTGTTGTTTGACCAACCCCTATCCTAACACAAAAAAGGAAATTGCAATATTCCTTAAAGAATTCACTGACCTAAGGGTTGAAAGTGAAATTTTACATGAGGGATCTTATTTCCTAAATGAATTAAAAGAATAGGTAGGTTAATTCACTCCATTTTTCCCTTTCTATCTATAGTAAGTTTGGTGAAATACTCTAAATTTAGCATAAAACCCCATATGTAGTGAACTTATATGTTATTTTTCTTTGTTTCACTTGTAATTTTGAATATTATTTTTGTCTTCCTTTTGAAAGGATACTTAGAAGAATAGATCATTCATTTTACATTTATTCAAGTTGTTTCATGACAAACTTATGACGCACAAGATTCTCAAGATTACTTTTATTATTCTATTCACTTATTTTATCTTGATTCTCCTAGAATGAATAATAATATGCTAAGTTTTATACATGCACATCTATAAAATTAAAATATTTATATTTTAAAAATACTTGTAATATGTAATCATGTGTCATGATTTTATAGGTGATGACACTCTCAAATTTTTCAAATTTGAGATGCCCATCTCAAAATTTTGCTTCTACACTTTCAGAAGTGCACCTGATGAATCAGTTTGGGGGACCCACTTTGGAGGCTTGTAATTTGAAGGTTGTTTTTTGTCATGAAAAACCCACTTGCAGACACACTCAATTGACCTATGTGAGAATTCATGTGAAATTGTAGCCTCCCATAATAAGTTTTGACAGAGTTTTGAAAAGTGAAGCTAGAAGGTTTTGTCACTGTTCTGCTATTTGCAGATTGTTTATTTTGCGAAACAACTTCCTGTTTGAGCTTGGTTTTCACAACCAGTTCACTGTCATGTCAAAATAAATTTTGTTCCATATTATCCATACCTAAATGATCTAACATGTCATTTTTCATAGACTCATGATCTAATTTTCTATTTTTAGCAGATCGAAACTGAATGGAGTTTGTTTTATTTTATATCTGCATTCCTGATAGCCTTTCTGAGTGGTCGAATTTGATCATTAATAAATTTTGATCAACGATGTTTCAAGAAAATTCCTTTGCACACATGCTCGGGTTACCTATTTTATTTACTATGTCTGATGGCAGCTCACTGGGAGTTGATTTGCTATTTTTGGCAATTGGGAATTGGATCAATTTGTGTTGGTTCAAAACAACTGCTATTTCAGAAAAGCCTGACTCGACAAATTTTTCAATTAATATCTGGTTCCTCGGGTTTCCTTTTCTTGAGCCATTTGTTCCACTGTATTCTCGGATCAAATGAATATATGTTTACACATTCTCATTGCTCCACGAGGTCGTTTTACCAGTTTCCCAAATTGATTCCTAAGTCAACCTGGCCTAGTTTGACCATTTTCCAAAAGGGACAGAAAATAGTTTCTGATGAAGACACAGTTTGTTTTTCAACTTCAAAAGCACTCAGAAGCAGTGTTGAATCACTTGAGGGTAAAACTTGTTTGAAAACAAAAAAAAAATTAGCCGGACCCACATGGGGCCAGACATGCTTTGCACTTTTGTGAAATTGTTTGCCTTCAAGATTTGAAATATGAAGTGAGAACTACCTTTCAGATGTGGAAATAACATCATAAGATGAAGGCAAGTACAGTACTAGATATGGTCTAGTGCGGAGATTGAGTTGTTTTTCACTCAAGGATAAGAATGGTAAATTGGGTTTTCATTCTACCATTTTTCAAGTGATCATCTCTACAAAATATTGAATAAAAGGAAACAATCTGTAAATGGAATATAGGCTACACCAACAGTTTCCATCATTCATGTTACCAACTATTTTGAAAGTGGATAAAGGGTTCCAAGAAAAATAAATAATTTGTGGGGATTTAGGACACTCATGCTGCAAAATGAGGGGCATGCAAACTGCTATTTCATAGATCCCTCAATCAATGTGATTCCATGGGAAATGTTATGATTATTACGCACAAATCAAAATGGATTTGCAGAAGAGGCATTACAAATTAAAAAAAAAAACAAATGCAATAAGTAGCTTCACTTTAGTTTCTCCTGGCCTGCACTCAGTGAAGAAGGTTCTCCATGGAACACCAGTATTAGGGGCTTTGAACAAAATGGATTTGTTGAAAATGAGTTACAAAATTTTATGTAAATGGGTATGACCAAAGATTTATGTGAGATGAGGGATTCATAAGTGCAGGTGCGCACAAAATGATTGTCTTGCATAGGATTTAGAAACTTTCCAGAGGATGTTTTTTAGCAGAAATATGGTGTACGAGTTGCAGAACAAGGTATATACATCCATCAGATAATCAAAGGAGACCAATCCAAAGAGCATGGAAATGCACATTGATAAGGCTTTGAGTGATGGTGCAGGTAATATATATGGTGCGAGTGTTGAGGGTGCGACATCATTTGGAGGAGGCGTGACCTGCAATAGGGTGTAGAAATTTCCATCGAAGCACATGATTAATTACAAAGTGAACACCAATTGGAGAGCCCGTACCATCAAGGAAGGTAGCCCACACCATGGAGGGAGGCATTTACCATGGATAAAACCCATCTCGCTACCATTGCCACACATGAAGCAACCTCTGCAATAGTTGAAAAGGCCTTAGAAAATTTAAAAGAAGATGCAATTGGAAAATGCAAGGGAGGCTAGCAAGGAAATAATGAGGAAGCCCACACAATGGAGGAATGGGGCGTGGCCAAATGGAGAGGATCACATGCCTAGAAACATGAAGGGAGGCACACATGAAGGAAGTGTGGAGGCCCACACTTGGTAAGGAGAAGACCAGAAACAGGGTGCGGATGTTTGGAGCAAGCATTGGAGACTTCCATTGCAAATGGAAATACAAAAGCACAAAGGGTGCAATTTGGAGGGGAATGGACATCCCTCAGATACAAGGCAACATGGCAAGAATACCTGAAGGGCCCGTGTACTATAGGAAGAGGCTTGAGAAGGATGAATAATGGACTTGGCCACCATTGTTATGTTTTTATAGAGCAAGAAGAGAACACCGAACAAAAAAAAGGTTAGGGCGAACAAACCATGATCAACGACAATGGGATGAGCTAGGAGCAGGTCAAATCCCTACCGTCGATCGCTGACCTCACATAATAAAGATGGCATATGCCAAATGGCTGCGAGGTGAGTGATAATTCTTATGAGTAGAGGGAACAGTGGGCTCAACAAAGATCTTAAGAGCTTTGGTTTGGCATAAAATTGTTGCTCGGGTAATTTTAATTTAAAAATAATAATTTTACCAAACTATTTTTAACAAGGGTATTGAGAAGAAAAGAGTGGTGGGTCCCTTTTAAATTTTAAAAGATAGAATATTACTTCAAACATGCCTGATAAAAGTGGATGGGTATATTAAATTTTAAAAAATGGCAGGCTCTTTCAAATTAATAGTGGGGTGTGATTTTTTAATTTTCTGAGGACCAGTTTATTAAATGAGTAAAGTAGAAAATATGCCTTGTGCATATTTAAAATTTGCCATTTGGATGGTAAAAAAATGAGGGAGGTGGATTATTTTTATCCACGGGGTAAAATTGTTTAAATGGAGAGTGAATTAAATATTCACTCGTGATGTTTTATAAAGTGATTTTAGTCATTTTATAAAGGAAAATATGTGCTGGGAATTAAACTGCAGCAAATAAAAGGAAGAAATATTAAAGTTATGAAACTTTAATATTTGGTTTTAAATATAATGTGCAACAAACAAAGAGAACAAAAATATAATTTGCACGGGAAGAGATATTTTCCAACTGGGTGACTCTGAAGAATCTCCACATGGGCTGATTTTCTGTTGCTAGACAATGATGAGAAAATATTGTTTTTGAGGGAATATGTTTGTTGCTGCAAAGGAAGGAAGAGATATTATTTTTAGTTGATGGATCAACGGTAAATGGAGCTTCTAGATGGATCAACGGTAAATGGAGCTTCAAGATGGCAATTCCAAATTGAATTTAGGGTTTCTCCTACTTGCTTCTCTTCTTCTATATCTTCTATTATTCTCTCATTGTAAAGGGTTATGAGTTTTGGTAGTGGGTTGGGTAGATAGAGAATTGCAATTTTTGATTCATTGTTTGAGTCTGTAACCTGTAATTTTGTGAATTTATGAGTAAATACAACTAGTTTATGTAATTAACATCATCAAGGTGTTTCCACATTCATGAATATCATCAAATTGTCTCCATATTTCTACACTTTTAGTTATATAAATTCAATAATACAAGGTGTTTTTTGAGTTTATCATGTCAAGTTTCATGAGATTGTGTTGTCTGTTCATTGTTTTATTTCAAGGAAATGGTTAAAATGCTTTGAGCAGGTGATTGTGATTTCAGGTGTGCAGATGGGATTTAATAATGAGAATATGATTGATAATAAGATAAGGATTGTTGGTGCAAGACACTAATAGTTAATGCAAAGCATTAGCAATTTAAATCTAGTGGTTGAAGACTGTTTGCTGGAAAATTCATTTTATGTGTTTGACTCCATGTCCCAGAACTGGCACTGATCTTTTATGCAGTTTTGTGCGAAACAAATTTAAATGCAAAATCATTTATAATCTTACTATTTAGTTGGTTGTGTTTCCTTTCTAATGGCTGAGAGAGGGTTGAGTTACTAAGAATTTAGCCATGTTTAAAGTTGTCAATTCTTCCCTGAGTGTTGTTTCATTGGAATAGTTTAGGTTTACCCACCTTGGTCCTGCAAACCCAAAAGTGTAGGAGATGTTAGTCTTTGACTGAATCTTGTTAGTTGGCCACTAGTCTTTGTTGCTCTTTATTAAAGAGGTTGGCTACCTCTTAGAGAATTTCAAAGCCTAGCTGGGTTGTTATTTCAAACACGAACAATTGGTTGTATCAATTATATAAAAACACACTCATCCATAGTGAAAGATACAAAAAATGCACCACTATCATCCTCATAAAAAAAATTGAATTAGAATAATCATAAAATTCACACTTCCCCTTCTTTTTGTACTCATATTTTTTATGTGAGCAATCTTGCTATAATTCCATCATTTTAATTTAGACATTGATATTTATATTTACCTCTAGGTTTGAATTTTGTATCTTTATTTTGGTTATTTCTTTTCTACCTTTATTTCTCCTTCCATAGACAACCAATGCATTTTTGGTACATTATACGAAATTTATTTTCTAATAATTGTAAAAGAAGAGTACCAAAACCTTTGTAAGCATTAAGTTAATGAAAATCCTATAAATAATCATAACTTGATTATCCGAGGAACATTTTACTCTGCATATTGAGTAATATTATATTATTTAACCTATCTTGACACTAATTAATTTGTCAAAAAAAAATTGAGGGAATGTTATTATTAAAAGCGAGGCATGATTATCCATATCCAAGGAATATAAATCTCTTTAGGAAAATATTTTTCAAATTAGATTTCTTTATAAAATATAACTTTCATAAATTATTATTTAGAGATTCCATGAGAACCTCTCCCAAAAAACTAAACATAATTTATTTTTGTAAATAATTTTGATAAGAATCTATAAGATTCTATCCAACACTAGAAAATCATCTACTCACATGGTGATATATTTAATTATGAATACTATAAGGTAGAGATGTGTTGAATGCACAAGACAAATTATACAGAGGGTGAATCATTTGTATATTAAAACATTCAAATCTTCATTAGTTCCTAAACCCTTAATAACCACTTAAACCCTTATCAAACATTAGAAGAATGAAAATATGAGGATTTGTAATTCAAACACATCCAAGGACATGAGAACACTATATTTACATGGAAAATCAAAGAGGGGAAAAAAGGATAGTGAGGATTAGCTCACGATATAAAGTAATTGAAACATAAAATACAATAGGCTCACTACCGAAGGGCTCACTATCAAGGGCTCACCACTAGATTTCAAAAAAAAAAAGAAGAATAATGTTACAATGAGAAATCCATCTCAAAGCATCAAAATTTTTTACCACAAAATTAATAGTACATTTGTAGCCTCTCTGAAGAATGTACTAACACATTAATGCCCACTACTTCCAATAGTCTAACACATTAAAGCTCACACTACATTTTTCACTCTCATACTTCACAACTCTAAAATTCATGTCACACACACCATTAGTCCATTGTCCATCAACTCAACACTTATTTATTCTATCCTCAACCTTGAAACATAATCTCCAAGTTTGGCTATGCACCGTAACTGTGAAAATTCAAATTAGGTCACTACTAAGCATTCCCATGGTGGAAAGGGATAAAAGTGGAACACACCACACCTTAACTTAGACCTAAATCATACATATACACCACACCACACTTCCATAAACACCGAATCATTTCTAAAATTAGTGTAAACATCCAAGGTCGGTAAAATTAGTGGAACCCTTATAATGAGAAAATAATGAGAAGAAATAGGAGAAAGGAAAGCTCTAGAAGAAGGTCTATAAATGTCGTCTGGCAGCTCCATTCCTATTGATCAACAAAATTGCAAAGCCTCTCTCCTCTCTCTTAAGCAAAAAACTTTGCCTCCAATTAAAATACTTTTCCTAGGAAAATAAAATATTTACCCACAACACTTTTGACCTTCCCTCTATATTTAAAATAATTTTTATTTTAAATACAATGAAGGTACTTGTGCACTTTACTTTAACCTTAGATTTAGCATATTTTCCTATGCACGTGCATCCCCAATTTATTTTACACCTATGTGTAAAATATTCATTTTACTTTATCCCCCACATCTTTATTATATTGGGTTGTTTTTTTTTTAAATAACTTTACCCTCATTTCACCTGTTAACATTCACCGAGCAAAACCTTCTAATCTCCCCTTTTGAAAGATTAATCAAACCATTTGTTTGAGGAAAATGAATCAGGTCCATCTCTTTCACATTTCAAATATGTTTAAATATACAATATTTATTTCTATGAGAACATTAAGTATTCTTTATCGCGTGCCCACCTTTTATTTACAATCAAAATAAAATTTTAGCCTTTGAAATTTTGAACTCACGAGATAGAAGGGAAGCTAGAAACCTTTAAATATTTAAATCAGGTAAATTCTTGAAATAATTTTTCTTTTATAAAGCAAACAAAGGCCTTTTAAGATTTTAAAATTATGATGGGCCCACCATCATGTGGCCCTTTCTCTCCATCCCACAACAATTAATCAACAGGCATTTTAAAGATGAAAACCAATGAACAACGGTCTAGACCTTGCTACATATAGCATTCATTCCTAGTTGTCGATCTCGTTTGCTCCTTTTTCACCCAAATTTCTCCTCACACATTCATTCTACAACTTCATTTCACTCATGGCAGGTGCATTTCATGGAGGATCACATTTCAAAAGGCACTCATCAACAATATCATGCGCCTACAAGTCCATATGTCACTGTCGTTCGTGATAAATCCATAGTTGGCAATGGCAATAATGGATGAGGCTCTATAGTGATTGTACGCCTATAGCGTGTGCTTTGATCAAAACTTTATGAAGTCTTTTCCATAAATCCATTTTTTGTATTTGCTTCAACTATGGTGTTCCAAGAAACCATATTTAATAGAGGCAACTTTCATCATTCAAAACATGGGCTTTGTGAAAGCCATGAAAACCATGCCTCACCAATCAAAAGAAAGAATTAAACTTGCTTATGACTAAAAGCATTTGAAATCCATTTTACATTTTCCCTAAATTCCCCTATTACAAATACACAATACTTAAAATATTCACAATAGTTTAAATATTGACATTTGAGAACATTAGAAAATAGGCAAATTTTAATTATGCTTAGATGCCATTTGAAGAAATTGATTACGGGAAAACCAAGACACCTAGAGCTATGAAAATTTTCATAGGTTCATAATCAATTATTTAGAGAAAACCCATTTTCTTATATTTTTTCGAGCACTTAAAATTCAGGTACCTCCTTTGTAAACCGACCCTTGGTACGTGTTCACCGCAACAAAAGTATAATAAAATAATGTATCAAATGACCTCTATTGTTTATGAAAATGGAGCTTTAGAGGTTTTAGACCAAAAAATGAAATGGGTTGTCATTAGAATTTAAAAATGTGAAACTTTCTGGAACACCATTTTTGGCTTTGTTGTGATCAGAAAATGGTTAAAAAGTCCATCAAAACTTATCTTGAGACCCTAAAACTGAGGAGACATGCACACATTTTGTCCAAGAATGGATTGAAAAATATGTTTTGAGAAAAGAGATCTTGAAGTGACAAATATTAATCGACAAAGATGCTCAATCAAACTTTTCTGCAACTACACTTGTTCATAATCAATTCGGACTCACCAAATTGCCATCTCAAAAAATATCAAATCAACTCCTGGAGATCTGCCACTGTACATACAAGCTCATTTAGGAACACTGAGTACATTTACAAGAGAAATTTCCTTGAATCATTACCCATCAAAAGATACTGACCCTCCAAAGTGGTTCACTTAGGCAGATTTGTTAGGGGCACTTCTGAGAGTGTAGAGGAAAAATTCATGAAATGGGCACTTTGAATTTGCACATCAAATCCCACTCAAACCAAATTTGTATCTATTATCTATATTCAAATTTCCTCATGATACATCATAATTTTTTTATGATTAAAGCTAAAAAATCAATTCCTCTTTAACATGGTCTTGCACATATCATAGAACCACAATAGTCTCTATCATAGCATAAAATTTCATAATATACTCATATATCTATGAACTTAAATATTATTACAACTTCTTACACACATCATATACTATGTTTTATATCATTTTTGGCGATCAAAGAAATGTGTCCCATTTATAATGTGGAAAAAAGTAATGAATAAATACAAATAATAGTTAAATAAGAAAAATAGGCTCAAAAATTATGACACCTTTGCCTATAGTTTAGTTGGTCAGAATGGTACGCATTCAATTTATTTATTCTTTAGGTTTACTAGTGAACAATTGAATTATGCAATTTTCACCAAATTTTAATTAAAAAATATGTCCTAGAAAATAAACTCAATTTAATTCAATTTCTACTCCTATACTTTGCTCATATTTTGTAAATAAATCCTTTAATTTGTTAGGTGAAATTATTTTTTTTTACCATTTTTATTGTAACATAAGATTTTGTTTTACCTATCATGGTCTTGGATTCACATTTTCTATTTTACTTATTTTAAAATTATATGATCTTTTTATTTTCCACCGCTATTTTATCTTGCCACTTGGATTAAGTGGAATTTTCTTTGTAATTTCTACACACTAACACTTGATCTTACTAGGAAAAGAAAGATGAATCATTGACACATATGTTACAATGATCAACACCGTAGATAACCATATCTCATTTAAGCAACCCATGCATAGCTTCTTATATACACCATACATATATTAGTTTATCAATTATTATATATTTAATTAAAGTGGATACTATTATTCAATAATTTATAATTTTATGTTTTGTTTTAATAAATTTTCCTTTTTCCTTTTATAGTATGACATATCTAGTAGGCTAGTGCCTCCTATAAAAGGAAAATTGAGTACACACTTTCCTAGATACCCATATTTTTAACTTCCACAATAATTATATATTTTTCAGATTTTTATTTATCTTATTTATGTTTTGGTATGTTTACTTATCTAGAGTTTCAATGATAATAAAGTGGAAGAAATTTTTCATGAAAAATATATAGTTTACACTTATATCTCTATTTTTGACATAAGTTTTTGTGAATATCTGGAACATATAGCTTGGGAATTCAAATTTCTTTTCCTAGAGTTCTCATTAGTTATAATAATGAATCTAACACTCAAATATCTAAAATATATTATTAGATTAGTATTACTCCAAGTCTATAATTTTGCACGCGACAAATTAGTTAGCACATGTGGTTATCTCCTTTCACTAGAATTATACATATGTTTTGATCTTCTAATATAAAACTTAAAATACCATTTTTTCTCAATGTGTATACCAAAAAATTAGTGTTATGTATAAAGAGATTTTAGTTAAATTCACCTTTCTATCTCATTTTTTATAATAAAAAGAGCATCCTAGAATTACAGATCCATATTATTAATTCAATAAGCCAGAACATAATCTCAACCTAATTAGTTTTTGTCTACTCAATATTTAACATTCATATTTTATCATTTCATTTTTTTAATTAATCTTCAAGTATAAATTTCACCAAGGAAAGCATAAACATTTTGTTTCCAATATACTAAAAAGAACATCCTACTTTAAAAAAAGAAATAAAGACTCATGAACATGCTCTGCAAGTTTAATACTAGTAAAACTTTGAAGATACTATTTATTTATACTCAAATTAGATGATTTCACTCAACAATGCAATGAAATGAGTTCTACTTTGACTCCACTTCCTTGTGTATTCAATTCATTGAGTACCCTGTTATAAGCAAATAATAATAATTAAAAACCTTCAAATCTATAATCTTTCAAATTCAATGATTAAAACCATTAAAATAAATATTTTAATAAAAATAATACAATTTCTTAAACTTACTCCAAGAGTTTCACAACGTACTTGAATATTAGAGATACTCTTAAATTTTTCAGTAGTTGAAGGAACCTATAACAACAAATTTACACAATAAAATTTAATTATTTTATCATAAAATGAAATATATTTCCATTTATCAATATTAATTAAATGCAATTCAACATTGAAAAATAGTATTAGGTAAAATCTAACTGACCTTCCCACCAATTTCCTCTAGTTGTATATTCGAGATGAGATGGGTCCATGGCTTGTTCCAATTGCGTTACTGCCCTTTTTTCCTATAGAAAAAAATGTTTTTAGAGTTGTCGTAAAACTTGTTACTGACATAGTTTTTAACCAAAATACTGGTAAGTGTGTACCTCATTTCGATCCTCATTCATCTTGTTGAAGACCTCATATGGCTCATCAGGTCCTCCATAATATGCAGAAGAGCCCACGAAGCAATGTTCTGGGCCGTACGCTTTATGGCACTGCTTATTGTCACATCTTATCGTTTGCTTTTCTTTCATTCCTATGTTTCCCGAACAGGAAAACCATTGCTTCAAAAACAGTATTTTAAATAGGATATTGAAACGAATAAATTATGAATAGACAATCTATCGTATATTAATGTGAGGTGTGTAAGACTGCATCTGTCCAAATGAATAGAATACATTGTTATAACTCCTATATGAATTAAATAACATAGATGGTATTTCGAAGGAATCAGTTTCGTAATCAATCGTTCTTTAAGGTGAGATCTCTAAGACTGGCAGCTGCCCAGTGCGATGAGTGAAAGATTTAGAAGCAGCCATAATGAATGTACTACGCGTCCTTCTACCTGCTCAGCCCTTTGGATGCACGTCTAATAGCTGATGGTTATGTTGCCTACTCAGTAGATCGAGAGGGGGACCCAGATCCTAACGATTTCAGAGGTTGATCTTATATTACTCTAAAAATATGTAGCAATTACATTGTCATACAACAGGCCATCCATTTCTCACCGAGCTAGTGCGTCCAAATCCATCCGACAATGAGTGAAAGATTCAGAACCAGCCATAATGCATGTACTACTCAGTTCCTAAGGAGTTCATACGTGTATCTTATATTAATTTTTAAAAATATGTATTAATTTTATTGTTATATATAAATTTTATTTAAATAATTCAATAGTTTAACGGTAAATTAGTCATTTATCAAAATTTAAAAGTGATCCAATTTTTTTGAAACAAAATATTAATAAGTTACTGTTGGAATATAATTTGATAATTTAATATTCTAGGGTACCACTAGATTCAACATTACAATTAATACTAAGAAGCGTCATGTACCCATAGCAATTCGATTTGGTTAGAAGCATGATAATCAAAGAAAAAAATGGTTAAAGAAATTAATGATTCGAAAGATCGTTTCTTAAATCATTTGAATCTTATCCTAAATGTCAATGCAAATACAAACGTAATTAATTTTACAATCAATCTTTTGAATACTACAAAATCATATCCAGTATCTCCACAGTAGAAAGGAGGGGCCCCATTGCTTCTATAGGCGCCCCTTTTCTATGGATTTATCCAACCACTCACTCACAGAATTGGTTATTCACTCTATTCACTTCATTATCCAACCATCGAGAGAAGGCTTAGAAAAGGTATAAGCTTAACAAAGAATGCCATTATAGAAAGAAAGCAAAGAGCGGTTTATTTCCTTAGAGATCTCTAGCTTTCAGTATAGATAGAAAGAGCAACACTGAGAAAGTAATTTTACTACAGTATGATACCTTTGACACATTCAGGAATCCATTGCGTCTCATGCTTTTCTCCATTGAGATTTCTCGAAGCTTCAGTGTCAGTTGAATACACTGTACTCTGTTGTGCAAGCATGAATCATTTGAAATCAGAAACCAATGGAAAATCTTAAGAATAAAAGCATATGGAGCTTATTGAACATAGCTGCTGAAACCTTATTTAGGCTGAAAGGCCTCTGATTTCTTCGAAGGCAAAGGCCTGGTCTGTCCATGCAACACATTAACTAGACCATATTGACTATGACACAAAAACGTAGATTTGGATAGATAATTCAGATAAAAATGGATAGAGCGCAGGTAACTAACAGTATATTTCTGTAGAGACATATTTCTCTTCTCTAACTCACTGCATCATGATGTATCATGAAATGTGATAAAAAATATCTATGAAGTCAAACGCAGAACCTTTCACGATTATTCAATAATAGTATTTATTTAACATCAGGCAAATAACAACCTAGCATTTTTATTTTTAGATGTCTAGGCACCGTAATATCTGACAAAGAAAAGAGTAGATCTGCATTCGTTGAACGTCAAGTAGATGGGTATGGTCAGTAAATATTAAGAAAACATGCCAACTTTTAACCTTCTGTAATAGGGTGTGAGGATAGTTAATGTCACACCTGATGCCACTGTAATGTGAACAGATATACTCTTATTCTATTATATTGCACAAATGAGCTCAAATATACTATACAATATACACATAGATTATTTGACTGTACAGATGTGTCGAAACATAAAATCGAATGACAGGATGTCGATCACAAATATCGATACCTCATTGATCTCAGAAGAAGGATGACTTGCGCAACTTTCCAAGTGTGAATCAGCATAAGACATTCTTAGCATAGATTGACAACAGGCACAAGAGCTCTGATCAAATATTTCATTAATGGAAATCTTACTCTCTATTCTCCTAGAGTTTTTTTCCATAGCAAAATGAAGCTTACGATCTTCTCTATTAGAAAATTCAATGCAGTTTAGCCTATGCTACAGGAAGGGTAATCGAAAATCCACGACGGTCACAGAAGGAGAAACAAATGGTTATATGAGAGTACTTTAAACTAAGTAATATATAGGCAACCAAAAATTTTCTTCTTAAAAATTAAAAATATTCTTTGGTAAATCAGAAGCAAATTCCGATAATCATGTCCACTTGCATAGTACCCAACTGTTATAATCGTCCCTGATACCATGTACATTGTTTACAAATGTTCCAAAAGGAAATTAGATAGACAGCATTGAAAAATAATGGAAAAGAAAAAGAAAAATTCCATCTTACCAATAGGTCGTTTACAAATATCCCAAGATATTAACTGACAAACATCATAGGCATGTTCCTTTAGTGGATTCCACCTGTCAGATTCACATAAACTTATCAGTGATTTTTAAGAGAGCACCAAATGTCATGGTCTGGCAATCTTGTCTTCACCTTATACGCCAATGGCTTACAGCAGAGGTCCAATGTACAACGTGGGGTTTAAAATTTCTTCCAGTGCTTTTTCGCCACCATTGGGAAAGACAGTGTAGATTAGATTTATTCTAGACATTTAAGACAGCGTATTAACCTCGCCCATTCTTTCTGAGGAAAAGTAGAAAGAAACAAATTTGTGGATTGGTGATTATGATGCTACAATAAGAAGATAATTTTATTCAAAGATAATTTCTTTTAGGCTACATTTATGGCATCGTTACAGATTCGTACAAGTCGACACTCTTCGAGTTACTTCCCCTACCTCACAAATGATGACATAAAAGGATGTTGCAGAAGACGTGTAAGACTATTCATAAAACTCGATGCCAAAACACGAATGTAATTTTATTATTAATAATCATGTTATGGGAAAGATATAGAAAAGGAAAAAGCTAACTCGTAGACAAAAAAAACACTTATGTATGTAACATGATATCGTACCTCCATACCTCATGTTACATGGTGGACAAAAGGTATTGATAGAAGGATTTGACAGATGGTTAGCCGCATGCCGTTAGGTGTCGTCATCGGAAAATGACGGGTTGTCTCACAGGAAAGTCAAAAAGCTAAACAAAATGCACCTAAACATTGCTAGTTTCCACATTTTCATTTTGCAGTTTACTGGGTGGGCAAAAACGCGTAAGCAACATAATGGTATTGTAATGAGCGGAAAACTCTTTAAATCAACATCAACAAATACTTTAAATAAGCTCAATTATATTCAAAATATAGTCGTCATATCATTCATTTAGACATCAAGAAACTAGCTGATTCAAAACAACATAAAAGTTGATAAGATAAATTCATAATAATTCCAGTATAAAACATACATTTGTCATAATACACAATTTTAGTTATAAATACAATGGTTGATGATAATATCAGTTACAGTACAAGACTTAGGCATTCAGTCGCCATAAGCTCATTACATATATCAAGAATAATTAAAGCATAAAAGAAGATGCCATCCGTTGATCTTCCATCCCAAAAGAAAATCTTCATCAAATAAGACAAGAACAAGGATCAGGTGCTTTTTCCGCCCAACCTTGAAGCTTATGCTTCCCCCGAATTCCTTAGTCAATCAAGAAATACCTGACCCTACACAAATCGCTTAGGAAAAAGTCGTTTATGAGCAAGATGGAATCTAGTGCATGCCTAGTATTACTAGTAAACCACAAGCATTTTCATTTTTCTAAATCATTTAAGAAATAAGCAAGTTCGATACTAGGATATGGTAGAGAGTTTAATAAATCCATCTGTTTCAATGGTCCTTAAATTAATTGGCCAAGTAAAATGTCATGCACGACAATAGAAACAGTTTTGGAAAAGAAAAACTAAACTCTTTATTTACCCATATTCGGCACCCCTCCCGGAAGGTAACTTTTCCCAAAAACATAACATGCAGAATCATCTATCATTCATGCATGGTCTAAACAGTCAAAGACAATCTTTAAAAAATCTAGTAAACTGAAAACTTGCTTGAAGCGAAAACAGTTTAAAAAGTCATTTCTTTCCAATGTTAAATTCCATAAAAAGATATTAAATTAATAGTTTAAATTCAGTAAATTAAATAATTAAAATTAATGAAGGTGTAACTCCAGTATGCAAGTTAAATACATATAAAAACATAATTGAAAGAGTACACATTCATTCGTTCATACTCATCTAATTAATGTTGTTTCAAATTCGTTTTGGATATATTTAAATAAATCATATTTCAAATTTAATCATTTTATTTTCAGTTTAACATATTTTCAGTAAATAAACAATAATCGTAATTAGATTTACAATAACTTCTCTATTTGTTTAAGTTTTGATAGTTTCGTTGAAAGGTGAAAATTTCAATTTTCAATAACCTCTGTTCAAAAATAGTGTTAAAATTTGAAGTTAAATTCTGTCATTTATTTTCAGTCAACAAGCATTATTTTCTGTCAGCAAAAATAAATCCATTTTCTGTTCAAGATCTTTTATTTTCTAAAATGATAAAAATTGTTTCCAGATTTAATAGAATCTCCTAAATTCATTTTTACTACTTGATGCATGATTTTCAATGAGAATTTCCTAAATTCTTCTGTTTCTAAGTTCAATACTAATCTGGAAAAATTACAATCTAATTTATTTATAGTTCATTAAAATTTAAAAGAATAGATTTCTAATTAAATCTAAAGATCATTTCTCTCTACTTTCATTAAACTAATATTTCGTTCTTCCAATTTTAAACTAAATATTAAATCTCCGTTTCATCATTTAATGAAACAAGATTTTTTCTAAAATTTGATACTCATTTCCAGAATTTAGAAATAGAATTGAAAGATCTATTGTGGAATTTAATTTACAAATCCTACCTGGTAAAATACGAATTTTGGAAATGTAATTATGAGATTTCTTTGTCTTTCTTGAATCCTCTATTCTTTTTCGCTTGGTGCCTCTACTTATCTTCTATCTTCTATCTACCTGACTGCGTATCTCCTTACTGTTGTGGCCTTTGTGTGGAGTGTCTTATGTTGCGCATGAGGAGTGGGAAGCCTTTACTTTTTGTGTTCCCTACCCCCCCCCACCTCTTCCTTACGCCCCCTTGTCGCAAGTGTGCCTTCTCCTTGGTGCACCTAGTGTGAAAAGGGAAGGCTATGGGTGTGAGATGGGAAGTGTGAAGACTGTGGGTGAAGAAGTTGCTCGCACCTTGGTTCCTCACTGCGCCTCCTTCACTTTGTTGTGGGTGTCTCCTCCTTGCTTCCTATATCCTCCTCAATTCAGTTTGCTAAGTATGGTATGGATAAAGGGAAGATGAATTTCAATTTACTCTATCTCGCATAAGTTACTGTTTCCTTTGACAAAATCAATGATCCTCAAGGTGATTGCTCTATTGCTTATTTAAAAATCAATTTTCTTCTCTCTCCTCAAATTTCCAAATTCTATGTCCCCTTTTGATTTCAGATTTTCTTTGTATATATCCCTTTTTCCATTCCCATGCATTGATCTAAACAAGGAATATGAGATCCACAATTTATTCCTTGATCTCCAGTTAAGAATTGAAACTCCAAGTTTCCATTTTGAATGCTTCTTGAAAATTTTAGATATTTTCTTCCTCATGTTAACTGAAGTTTAAATTTTCAATGAACAATCAAAGTATACGTGAGTTTTGTTTTCAATTTCCCATTCAGCTAATTTAAGATTTAATTCAATTTCTGAATTTAAAAATCCACTCATTTTATAATTTCAATATTACAAATAATTTAATTTATAAAACACTTTATTTATTTAAATTTAATCTAATTTCAAAATAAAATCTATTGCATTTAAATTTTAAATTTTCAAACTTATTATTTCCAAATAATAATAAAATATTTAATTTAGGTCAATTTCATAAGATTTAACTAAATCATCATTTAAATCACATGCATATTTCACAATTTGAAACATTAAATTAATACTTGATTTTCAAATCTTGCAAACAATATAAACACAAAATACATTGGAATACTATCTATGTGAGTTTGTGAGATCCAATCTTTTCATAAACATCAATCGGCTAAACAAATCTACCTAATCGTTGTTCTCGCCTTCCATCATGTTCACCTGTTCTTGCGTTCACTTGCACTCGATTCATCATCAGTAATGACAAACCCCGAAATAAATATAAATACAATTCAAATCATAATAATTGCATTTTAATTTAAATTTCATTTTAACTACCATTAAATAATCATTTAATTTCCATTTAATATCGACATAATGGTTAATACTTGCATTAGGTAAGTCAATGAAATCCAAACGTGACATCCTTCCCCTCTTAGAAGAGACATCATCTCGATATATTATTATTCATTCAATAAGCATAACATCATCATCAATAAAACATACTATCTCAATCAGTAAACATAGTATCTCAGTAGGTAAAGCATAGTATCTCAATCAAGCATAATGAAATAGTAACTAACAACATAGTTCTCCAACATAAACATAAGCAAATATAGTAGCATCCATGTTATCAAAGTTCACAACATGTGAATCAAAAACTAGAGTATCGAGTATCTCCACACAAAAAAAATGCTAATCTATGAAAGCAAATGAGGAAAATGATGGTCTATCATCTCAGAATCCTCCCATGTAGCACTGTCCTCAGTATACTGATCCCACTAGACCTTATACTGGGTACTATCTCTATTACAAAGCTTAATGCTATGCCTGTCTAGGATTCAGATGGGCTCCACTAGCACCACCCCTGGATCCTGTACCTGTAATGAACGCCAATCAAGAATATGAGATGCATCACGATGATATGGTTTCAACAAAGAAACATGGAAAACATTATGGAGTTGAGCTACAGCAGGTGGTAATGCTAGTCTATATGCAACTAGATTAATAACTTCCCATACATCAAATGGTCCCACAAATCTTGGTGCCAACTTTGATGATTTCCCAAATGAGATAGAGCTCTTATGAGGCTTAACCCTCAAGAAGACTTTATCTCTTGTAGCAAACTGTCTGAAAGTCCTGTTCCTATCAGCATAGCTCTTCTATCTATCGGCTGCTTCCTTCAACCTACCCTTGATCAACTTCATTTTCTCATCCATTTCCTTGAGCATATCTTGACCAATAATGATCTTGTCTTCTATCCTGTCCCAACTGATGGGTGTACGACATTTCCCTCCATACATTGCCTCAAAAGGTGCCATACCCAATGATGCATGAAATGAGTTGTTGTAGGCAAACTCAACCAATGGTAAATATTCCTCCCACTTGTGCCGCTGATCCATGCAGTACATCCTCAACAAGTCCTGCATAACTTGATTGACGCTTTTAGTTTGGCCATCAGTTTGTGGGTGATATGCAGAACTAAAATTTAGGTTAGCTCCTAAAGCTGCATTCAGTGCAGTCTAGAACCTAGATGTCATCCTGGTATCTCTATCAGAAATAATTGTCTCTGGTACACCATGCAATCTGAATATCTCTTGGACAAATTTCCTTGCAAGAGTGAATGATCCATCCTTCAAATTTCTAGGTATGAAATGTGAAACCTTTTTCGGCTTATTAACAACTACTAAGATGGTATCATGCCTATTTCTGCTCAACGGTAATCCTTGGATGAAATCCATACTGATTACTTTCCATTTATACTCAGGTATATCATGGGGATATAAAAGTCCTGCTGGATGCACACGCTCAGCCTTGACTCGCTGGCATTCCAAGCATCTAGCTACATACTCCATGACATCTTTCTTATTCTTAGGCAAAAAATACAAAGCCTTCAATTCAGCTACCATCTTCATAACTCCTAGATGCCCTGAATAAGGTGCATCATAAACTTCCTCAAGTATTAACTTCCTCAAATCTCCACCCTCAAGGATATACATCCTTCCATGATATCTAACAATACCATCATTCTCCATCACATATCCATCAAATCTATGATCTAAAGGATCTGCCTCTAAGGCTTGTCTAACCCTGTCATAATGCTCATGTCCTGGAAGATACTGCAACACTTGTTGCCTCAAATTTGACCTTGTGGTCACAATAGCAGATAGATGTCTTCTCTTGCTAAGTGCATCTGCAACCCTATTTTCCTTACCTTTGATATACTCAATACCAAAATCATACTCACTTAGGAACTCAAGCCACCTTGTCTATCTTGTATTGAGGTTCGGTTGTGTGAAGATGTACTTAAGTCCTAAATGATCGGTCTTAAGCTCAAATGGCTTCCCTAGGAGATAATGTCTCCACATCTGCAATGCATGCATAGTAGCTATAAGCTCAAGATCATGTGGCACATATTTCAACTCATACTATTTTAGTTTCCTAGACTCATATTCCACCACTTTACCTTCTTGCATTAGCACAACTCCTACACCTTCACCTGATGCATCTATAATCACAATGAAGTGCCCATTAGGATTCGGTATAGTCAACACTGGTGCTGATTTCAACTTCTATTTAAGAATTTGAAATGCTTCCTTGCAGTTCTCCATCCACTCATATCTCTTTCCCTTCTTTTGAAGAGAAGTAATAGGTGCTGCAATTCTAGAAAACCCTTCTACATATTTCCAATAGTGTCTTGCAAGTCCCATAAAACTACGAGCTTCAGTAACACTTTGTGGTGTTGGCCAATCTACAATTGCCTCTATCTTTGAAGGATCAACTGAGATTCCCTTAGCAGATATGACATGCCCCAAATAGTGAACCTTCTTTTGAAAGAAAGTACACTTCAAAAACTTACCAAAAAGATTTCGATCTCTTAGTCTTTGCAAGACTATTCTCAAGTGCTTCTCATGTTCCTCTTCTATTTTAGAGTAAATTGGAATGTCATCAATGAATATAAGCACAAATTCATCTAAACAGTTTCTAAAGATACTGTTCATAAGGTTCATGAATGCCACTAGAGCATTCGTTAGGCCAAAAGGTACCACGGTGCACTCGTAGTGTCCATACCGAGTTCTGAAAGCTGTCTTCGGAATATCCTCATCCTTAATCCTTAACTGGTGGTAACTTGATTTAAGATCAATCTTAGAAAACATTGTGGCTCCTTTCATCTGATCAAATTGATCATCTATCATGGGTAAAGGATACGTGTTCTTGATGGTGACCTTGTTAAGCATCCTGTAATCAATACACAGTCGCAAGGTTCCATCCTTCCGCTTAACGAAGATTATCGATGCACCCCATGGAGATACACTCGGTCTAATAAAACCCTATTTCAGCAACTCCTGCAACTGAGCTTTCAATTCATACAACTCAGTAGTAGTCATGCTGTAAGGATCTTTGGATTGTGGCTTCGTTCTAGAGAACAGTTCAATCGAGAAATCGAATTCTCTCTTCAGCGGTAATTCAATAAGCTCTTCTGGAAAGATATCCAAGAACTCTCTAAGAACTAGATAGCCCTATGGACTATTTTGGGCATTATCCATGTCACTCACCAAAGTAGAAAAAATGGAACATCCCTTCCGATGTGCTTTCTTTAGCTGTATAGCTGAGATATGTCTCAACTCTAGAGGCTCTCAAGATCCTAAAATCTCAACTAGAAGTCCAAAATCATCCAAACAACTCACAACCTTATCCTCACAGTTCACTATGGCTTTATGCTTAGTTAACCAATTGATCCCTAAGATCACATCATATGAACCCAACGGTGCTACATAAAGGTTAACTTGGGTTTGGAAGTTAGGTAACTCTAAATCACTGCATGATAAACATGAATCTACCCTCTTCTCTGCTCGATTTCAATACTGGAACATCCATGAATGTGACATAAAATCAAGTCTAAAAAGTAATTTAGAAACTAGTTTAGGATCAATAAAGCATTCAGTAGCTCCTGTATCTATCAAAATAGAAATAGATTGACCAAAAATCTTACCCGATATCTGGATAGGTGTAGGCTGAAAATCTACTTGACGATTGTCAACCGACGCATGTATTTGATGTTGTGGTGCTCATCGATCATTACCACCTCGGTGACCTCATGTACCCTGAGTGCAATTGGAGGCATAGTGATCTCCTCCACAATTATAGCATCCACCTCGTGGCCCTAAATGACCACCTATCCTATTCCTAATATTGGAGAAGTGTCTGTTATTATTGTTCACCTTCTTGTTTCCGCCATAGCTACCTTCTCCTCCTTTATCCTAGGTATTTGTTCCCCTCTTTAGATTCTTGATCTGCTGATTATTATTGTTACCCTTCTGATTATTGTTGTTATTGTTTTGAAACTTCCTATTTCCAAAACCAGATTTTGCATTAACACTCTTCCTGTAATTAGTAACATGTTCTAGCTTCTCTTCCTATTTCATGGCCTTCTCAAAGACCTCATCCAACATGAATGGATTATGAATGTCCACATCAGCTCCAATCTGTGGCCTCAACCCTAGGATGAATTTCTGAATACGAAACCATTCATCCATTTGATACTGCGGTACGTACTTCAGGAGATTGGTGAACCTCTCCCAGTACTGGGTAACAGTCAGACCACCCTGTGCTAGATTCTGAAACTCTGTCATCTTCCTGTCAGAGAATAGCTGTGGAAGCCACCTCTTCCTGAAAAGGTTCAAGAATGCTTCCCATGTAGTCCCACCTGGTAATAAATTTTTCTCAGTCTTTTCATTATCCCACCAAGTAGCATCTTCTCTAGTAAGTAGGTATGCAGCCCAAACTGCCTTGGTTTCATTGGACATATTCCTAAGCTTGAAGTATTTCTCCATCTCAATAACCCAGGCTTCAACTCCATCACCTATTGTCTTACCATCAAACTTGGGCGGTGCCACCCTTTTCAAATCTTTCGCCAACTCCCCTTCAATCCTTGCTTGAGGATTATGTACTTCAACCCTTGGATTATCATTGTTAGGTTGCTCCTAAATTTGGGGAATTTCAACTCGAGGGTTTTGTCCTGCTCTGATACCAAATGTAAAGAGCAAAAAAATATTTCAATCAACATTGACAAATACTTTAAATAAGCTCAATTATATTCAAAATATAGTCATCATATCATTCATTTAGACATCAAGAAACTAGTCGATTCAAAACAACGACATAAAAGTTGATAAGATATTCATAATAATTCCAATATAAAACATACATTTTTCATAATACACAATTTCAGTTATAAATACAATGGTTGATAATAATATTGGTAACAATTCAAGACTTAGGCATTCAGCCGCCATAATCTCCTCATTACATCTATCAAGAATACTTAGAGCATGAAAGAAGATGCCATCTGTTGATCTTCCATCCCAAAAGAAAATCTTCATCAAAGAAGATGAGAACAAGGATCAGGTGCTTTTTCCACCCAACCTCGAAGCTTACGCTTCCCTAGAAGTCCTTAGTCAATCAAGAAATACCTGACCCTACATGAATCACTTAGCAAAAAGTAGTCTATGAGAAAGATGGAATCTGATGCATGCCTAGTATTACTAGTAAACCACAAGCATTTTCATTTTTCTAAATCATTTAAGAGGAACTGATTTTTGCTGAAATCACATATTTTTAGAAAATATAATGATTTAAGCCTTTAAAAGTTCTATTTTAAGGATTCCAATTGAAAAGGGTTTGATCAAACCACCTTAGATCAAACCCCCTTGGATATAACCTCGCTAGTTTTAAACCATACCTATAAATGAGTCTCCTTTACACCTATCAAAATGCTGATAAAAAATCACTTTTGATTTACCTTTTGGGGGATCAAATGAATTCATTTAGAATTTATTTCAAATTATTATGGTATTCCTCTAAATGAGCTATCCCACAAATATAATTTTAATATGTTTTGGTTTTATTATGTATGTGTTTTTTTAGTTTTATTAAACATAGGTTTTTCACCGAAAATCAAACTCTTTGTTTTGCACATGTGGAAAAATAGAAAATTATCAAAATATTTTTTTTAAAAATATGTTCGTTCTGGATATTGATGTCTTTGATCCATTAAAAAAAATAAAATTGAATTTTGATACATACAGAAAAAGTTATGTTGTATACAGTCTGCCTATGTCTAAATTTCAATTGGTTTGACTTAGAAACTCTATTAAGGAAAAAATATTCAATAAAAAATTATGAGACAAAATGAAAGTGCTAGATATCTTAGTTAAAAATCTAAATTCAAAAAAATTAGAATTTTATCCTTCATACAAAAAAAGTTATGTTGTATACGGTGAGCATCACTTTTTAAAAATGTTGTTTTCTGAAAAAAACTAGTTTTCGTGGGAGATGGAAAAAGAAGTGCAATCTTATTCCAAAAATTTTGAAAAAAATATTTTTAGAATCTATAGAAAAAATGTGATGAGACTCTAGTTTGCATCATCTTCAAATTCCTCACGATTTAGCCGCTATAGGTGCTTGAATGTGAAGATTTAGTTAAAAATAATAATTTAAGTGTCCAGTTTGGCCAAAAATTGTAAACCACTATTGTGGGATCACCCTAGGATATGGTAGAGAGTTCAATAAATCCATTTGTTTCAATGGTCCTTAAATTACTTGGCCAAGTAAAATGTCATGCACGAAAATAAAAGCAGTTTTGGAAAAGAAAACCTACATTCTCTATTTACCCATATTCGGTACCTATCCCAGAAGGTCAATTTTCCCAAAAACATAACATGTAGAATCATCTATGATTCATGCATGGTCTAAACAGTCAAAGACAATCTTTTAAAAAAATTGTAAACTGAAAACTTGCTTGAAGCAAAAACAGTTTAAAAAATCATTTATTTTCATCGTTAAATTCCATAAAAGATATTAAATTAATAGTTTAAATTCAGTAAATTAAATAATTAAAATTAATGAAGGTGTAACTCTAGTATGCAAGTAAAATACATATAAAAAGAGAATTAAAAGAGTACACATTCATTCGTTCATACTCATCTAATTAATTTTGTTTCAAATTCATTTTGGATATTTTTAAATAAATCATATTTCAAGTTTAATCATTTTATTTTCAATTTAACATATTTTCAATAAATAAAAAATAATTGTAATCAGATTTACAATAACTTGTCTATTTGTTTAAGTTTTGATAGTTTAGTTGAAAGGTGAAAATTTCAATTTTCAATAACCTCTGTTCAAAAATAGTGTTAAAATTCGAAGTTAAATTCTCTGATTTTTTTTTTAGTCAAAAAGCATTATTTTCTGTCAACAAAAATAAATCTATTTTCTGTTCAAGATCTTTTATTTTCTAAAATGATAAAAATTGTTTCCAGATTTAATAGATTCTCCTAAATTCATTTTTACTGCTTAATGCATGATTTCCAATCAGAATTTCCTAAATTCTTCTATTTCTCAGTTCAATACTAATCTGGAAAAATTACAATCTAATTTATTTATAGTTCATTAAAATTTAAAAGAATAGATTTCTAATTAAATCTAAAGATCATTTCTCTCTACTTTCATTAAACTAAGATTTTGTTCTTCCAATTTTAAACTAAATATTAAATCTCCCTTTCATCATTTAATGAAACAAGATTTTTTCTAAAATTTGATACTCATTTCCAGAATTTAGAAATAGAATTGAAAGATCTATTGTAGAATTTAATTTACTAATCCTACCTGGTAAAATACGAATTCTGGAAATGTAATTATGAGATTTCTCTGTCTTTTTCTTGAATCCTCTATTCTTTTTCTCCTGGTGCCTCTACTTATCTTCTATCTTCTATCTCCCTGGCTGCGTATCTCCTTACTATTGTGGCCTCTGTGTGGAGTGTCTTATGTTGCGCATGAGGTGTCGGAAGCCTTTACTTTTTGTGTTCCCTGCCCCCCCACCTCTTCCTTACTCCCCCTTGTTGCAGGTGTGCCTTCTCCTTGGTACACATAGTGTGAAAAGGGAAGGTTGTGCGTGGGAGATGGGGAGTGTGAAGACTATGGGATAAGAAGCTAGTCGCACCTTGGTTCCTTACTGCACCTCCTTCACTTTGTTGTGGGTGTCTCCTCCCTGCTTCCTCTATCCTCGTCAATTCAGTTTGTTGAGCATGATATGGATAAAGGGAAGATGAATTTTAGTTTACTCTATCTTGGATAAGTTATTGTTTCCTCTAACAAAATCAATGATCATCAAGGTGATTTCTCTATTCCTTGTTTAAAAATGGATTTTCTGTTCTCTACCCAAATTTCCAAATTCTGTGTCCCCTTTCCATTTTGGATTTTCTCTGTATATATCCCTTTTTCCATTCCCATGAATTGATCTAAACAAGGAATATCAGATCCACAATTTATTCCTTGATCTCCAGTTAAGAATTCAAACTCCAAGTTTCAATTTTGAATGCTTCTTGATAATTTTTTATATTTTCTTCCTCATGTTAACTGAAGTTTAAATTTTGAATGAAGAATCAAAGTATACGTGAGTTTTGTTTTCAATTTCCCATTTAGCTAATTTAAGATTTAATTCAATTTCTGAATTTAAAAATCCACTCATTTCATAATTTCAATATTAAAAAGCATTTAATTTATAAAACACTTTATTTATTTAAATTTAATCTAATTTAGAAATAAAATCTATTGCATTTAAATTTTGAAATTTCAAACTTATTATTTCCAAAAAAATTTAAAATATTTAATTTAAGTCAATTTCATAAGATTTAATCAAATCATCATTTAAATCACATGCATATTTCACAATTTGAAGCATTAAATTAATACTTGATTTTAAAAACTTGCAAACAAGATAAATGCAAAATACATTAAAATACTCTCTATGTGAGTGTGTGAGATCCCATCTATTCATAAACGTGAATCAACTAAATAACTCTACCTGATCGTTGTTCTTGCCTTCCATCACGTTCAGTTGTTCTTACGTTCACTTGCGCTCAATTCATCATCAGTAATGACAAACCCCAAAATAAATATAAATACAATTCAAATAATAATAATTGCATTTTGATTTCAATTTCATTTTAACTATCATTAAATAATCATTTAATTTCCATTTAATAATGACATAATGATTAATACTTGCATTAAATAAATCAATGAAATCCAAACGTGACAGGTACTGACTTGAAGGTAGCCGAACGAGAGTAGAAACTTACCTCATCAGTAAACCACTACAAATCGTTGTGGCACATCACCATTTTCCCATGAAACAGTATGTATCGATCATTTTATATGTCAGTTTGCTATTTTGTAGGGACTATGCAACACGACTTTTAAATGGATTTGTGTGAAGAAAGTAACCATGAAGCATGGTTGTTAAATAGGTTTCTGTGAAGCATTGAATAGTGGTTAAATGGGTTTTCTAAAAAGCATTGAATGACTATTGGTTAAAAAAAAATGGTTTTCGTTGATGGAAAAGTAAAGTGTTTTGTTTGCATGTAGGGTTTTCATATGAAATGCATAGCTATTAAATGGGTTTTTTTTCGATGGTTTTGAAACTTGATTGGGTTTTCATTTGGAATGCAAAGGATTTTTGTGTATTTTTGTGTTGGCATTTAAAAAATTTCTTGTTGTTATTTGTTGTGAAGATGGGTTTCCATTGATGGGAAGATTCATGGAATTATAAATGTGGGTTTTTCAAAAAACATTATGTGGGTTCCAGATTTCAAAAAACATTATGAGCTAACAGGTTTTCAAAATGAGAATTTGGAATGGAGAGAAATCCCAAAACCATACACGCAAAAAAAATATTTTATTTTCACATTGACATTCTCATTTTGAAAAATTCTATTCTATAGTCAAAATGGCATTTAAATTTCTTCAACTGATTGGAACAAATAAAATGCTTGCATTATTTGAAATGCTGGAAAACACACTGTCTCCTCTCACTTTAAGTGTGAAGGGTTGTCTCATAGTGGGTCGCTTGCTTCTTAACACGTATGGTTTTGCAACATGGAATGTTACAAAACACTAGGAATATCATCAAAATCAAACCTTCTGTTGTTGTGTTTAAATTTTGGATGATTGAAAAAAAAAAGTGCACAAAATAGTTGTATTTTGGAAAACACAATGTCAATTTTCAGTTATTTGTTTCTCCTTGTTTAAATGTAAGGGGTTGTCTCAGAGTTGGTCACTTGCTTCTTAACATGTATGGTTTTGCAACATAGAATGTTACAAAATAGTATGAATTTCATCAAAATCACACCTTCCATTGTTGTGTTTAAATTTCATAGGATTGAAAAAAAAGAGTGCACAAAATAGTTGCATTTTGGAAAACACAATGTGGGTTTTCAGTTATTTGTTTCTCCTAGTTTAAATGTAAGGGGTTGTCTCATAGTGGGTTGCTTACTTATTAACACGTACGATTTTACAACATGGAATATTACAAAACAATATGAATATCATCAAGATCATTCCATTTTTGTGTTTAAATTTTGCATGATTACAAAAAAAAGTGCACTATATAATTGTAATTTTAAAAACATAATGTGGGTTTTCAGTTATTTGAATCTCCTTGTTTAAATGTAAATGGTTGTATCACGGTGGGTTGCTTGCTTCTTAAAACCTACAATTTTTCAACATTTAATATTACAAAATAGTATGAATGTATTTAAAATCACACCTCCCATTATTGTGTTTAAATAAAATGCTCACATTATTTGCAGTGTTGGAAAACACACTATCTCCTATGAGTTGTTCCCTCAAATACTGGTATATTATATGAATCAACCTTTAATACTAGTGTCATATTCCATTAGGGGAGAAGCTAAAGTGTAGAAACAACGAACCTATGTATGTAACAAATGTAAATCATAACCCCCATTCCCAATCCCACATGGTGGAAAAAATGCACCGAGGAAAAGACTTGACAGACACTTAGCTATGTGTCATCATGTGTCCACTACCATAAACGGATGTCGGACTAGTGGGAAAGTCAAAAAGCTAGACAAAACATACCTAAACATTTCCAATTTCCACATTTTCATTTTGTAGTTTGTTGGGTGGGTATAGACATGTGGGCAACATAATGGCTTTGAGTTGCAGGAATTCGTGTAAAGCAATAGACAAAATGTGCCTAAGAGTCCCTCAAATATTGGTGTCTAAATGGTTTTGAAACATTCGGTGGATTGCAGGTTTTGTAAATCACAGTGGTTTGCATCCTACAATTTTCCAAAACAATATCTATGTATTGAAAAGATTTGTGTTACTTAGACCGTAGGAGTGTGTGATATGCACCATTTTCTAAATAGCTACTAAGGTATTAGAATTTAGTGTGTAGAGGGTTATTCAACATTTTGTGTGTTAGAAGTTTTGTAAATCATGTCATCACCTCACCTCCAACTATGTTTTCCAACCCGCAATCATATTGTGCATGTATATTTAGATCATTTTAACAAATAGAAATGCAATTTTTACTCTACGTAAGAATTGTTATAAGGTTCCTTTCATTAAATTTGTACTATCTGAATTACATTCATACTATTTTGTTAAATTCCAAGTTTTAAAACATTGGTTTTCTCCTCCATCTCCTACATGTGCACTCCAACCTTCATCTTTGAATGTGAAAACATGACACATAGAGTGTTCTCCCCCTTTTTTCTCCAAATTGAAAATGCACATGTCATTCTACCTCCAATTCTCATGCCAAAAAAAAATCTTTGAAAATGGCAACTCATACTCACATTGTTTGTAATCTCAAATTGAATTCATAGTATTTTCTAAAATTTTAGGTTACAAAACACTAGTTTTTCAAAATTTGCAACCCAAATAATGTTTTAAAACCCCTTACAAGTAACAACCCAGTTGGTTACTCACCCGTCACCTCAATTTGGTATGATTTGTGA
Source organism: Sequoiadendron giganteum (assembly GCA_007115665.2). Lineage (NCBI taxonomy): Eukaryota > Viridiplantae > Streptophyta > Pinopsida > Cupressales > Cupressaceae > Sequoiadendron > Sequoiadendron giganteum. The sequence goes on from CM021105.1 coordinate 153,222,046, forward strand.
TTGCCTTGAGAGACTTTTGTGAATTAGATAGTAAGAATGTAATGAGAATGGAAAACACTAAGTTTTAAGAAATCTACAACCCACATAGTGTTGTAAAACCCTCTAGATGTGACAACCCAATGTGTAAGCCGGGAAAACCAAGTTGGCACACATATATACATATAGTCAGTTAGAAACCTCTCACCTCAACTCGCTTGGTTGTCTCCCTTGCCTGTAACACCCCCTTTCTCTCCAATAATTCACTTTCAAGCTAAAGAATGAGAAAACCCAGAACATAGAGTGTTTTCCAAAAATAGTACTTGTTATAATATAGAACACTTGTCTTAATCACATCAATGCCCTCCACTCTAGTAGTGAATGAATAGCTTCTTGCACAAGGAAAAAAATTCCAGCATAATTCGACACGAAAAGATACCTCCTCACTTTCCTCATCGTGATGTTTCCTTTCGTCTCTTGGTTCTGTCACTTCTATCATTTTTTTGGTAGGTCCCACATTTGTCTTCTCTTCATGTTATGTATGTTTCCATGTATGTTGTTATGTATTTTTGTATGTACATAGGTACATTTTGTCAAGCGATTAGTTGCATCCATAGAGGGTTTTACAACATTTTGTGGGTTGGAGGTATCATAAATCATGCACTCATCTCCCACGATGTTTTCCAACCTGCAATCATTTAGAGTTTTAATGATTGTTGGAAAAAATGGGTGTTTATAAAATGTTGTCTTTTGCTGCATCCCTACTGCCTAATTAACAAAATATTTTCAAGACATTCTTGTCCCTGATATCAACCACATTACTTTGAATGTATAGAATGAAATAAATCATAAACTACATTGTGTTATCCAGGATGTAAATTATATTGTACATTTATTTATAAAGATTCATATGATGAAATTGGATTTCATTTTTTTGTGTATGTAAGAGCTGCTATAAATTTTGAAGGTGAATGAACTTTAGTACATTCTTACTATCTAAAAACTTTAAGGTTTTCATTAGAAGCATGCTATCTATATATACTTGCATGTTGGAAAACAATATGTGTTATCAAACCTGCAACCCAAATATTGTTCTCATCTTTGAGAATGTCTTTCTGATTAGAGAATGTAGATGTTTTGTTTTTAATAAGTTTTTTACAAAATTTGTCTACCTTTCACATAGGACTCTCATGTCTCCATGAAACTGATTTTATTTTCTACACTGACATCCTATTTTTCCTTCTTTTCATGTTATTTATATTTCTATGTATGTTTTTGTGTACACTTTTATTAGCTTTTATATTTACACATGCGTGTTTTGTCAGAAGATTAGCTAGTATTTTCTGGTCAATCAAGGTGGTCAACAAGTTTTTTGTTGACTTGTTAACCTTTATTCTTGCAATGATCTATATTTTTTCAGTTTTCTATACAAGTAATGGTTCAATTTATAATTTCATTCAACAATGGTTATGATACAGATATGTCATAAAGATGTTCATTGAGAGACACAAGATATCAAAAAAAGTTTGATAGTGGTACATGGTATCCTTCTCATCTGTCTTCTATACCCTTATTGATTATTGTAAGTTATGACCTCTTTCATATGTTAGGAGAGATTATTTTTTAATATATCTGAATGAATGTTAAGTGCTTCACAGTTCCTACAAAATGGTAGAATGGTAGATATAATTGTTGATATATATATTACTAGTGTTAGCGAAAGGTTAAATTGGAAACTAAATTCCCATTGTATATTTTAATATCTTTTTTTATTGTTTGTGCAAGATGGAATTTTGTGCTAACCACAACATATAAATTGTATATTGGTGAAATTTGGAATAAAAGGAATTCTTTTTAGCACCAAATATCTTTACTTTTTCAATTTAATCTATGGCTAGCTTGTCTTCCTTCCACGTGATCGATATATTTAATGAAACAAAATTGAAGAAACCAAGGGTAGGTGGATTGAGGATGGTTTAGGAGAGTTGAAGCTTCTCTACTAAATAAAGTTAATTCTAGCATTCATAGCTTGAATTGAAAGTGCACTGGTTAGTTAAAATTCCAAAATTTATTCTACATTAAGAATTTATAATATTTTTATAGATGAGATGCTTATTGTAGTGAATCCAAAGAATTTCCAATTGAATTTTTTTATTCTACATAAAAAGAAAAAACTATGTTCTTGATATGAAAACCCTACATGCAAAGAAAACATTTTATTTTTCCATTAATGAAAACCCTTTTTCTTTAACCAATAGTCGTTTAATTCTTTTTACAAAACCCATTTAACTGTTGTTCAATGCTTCATAGTTAATTTCTTCAGAAAAATTCATTTAACATTTGTGCTTCACACTCGCTACAAAATGGAAAACTTTCATATAAAATTGTGGATACATACCATTTGATGGGAAAATGATGATGTGTCTTGACAACTTGTAGTGGTTCAATGGATAGGTAAGTTTCTACTCTCGTTTGATCACCTGCAACTCAAAGCCATTTTGTTTCTCATGCATCTATGCCCACCCAACAGACTGCAAAATGAAAATGTGGAGAATGGCAATGTTTAGGTGCATTTTATCTAGATTTTTGATTTTCCTACTGGGCCACATGTCCTTTTCTGGTGATGACACCGGACATCACACAAATAACCATCCATCAAGTTTTTTTATTGGTGGTTTTTATCCAATGCATGGCATGGGGGATGGGGGGTATGATATGATTTTACATAAACATTTTTTTTTTGTCTACGAGTTAGCTTCTCCCATTAAGACATGTGTTTTGGTATGTAAAAAGAACTGTTATTGGAAAACACTATGTGTTGTGGATTTTTTGATTTTGCAGGTTGAAAGAGAAAGGTTGGAGAGTAGGTGGGGGAGATGAAAAACCAGTCGAATTAAGGTGAGAGGTTTTTAACTGATTGGTTTGTCACTTTTAAAGGGTTTTAAAATATTATGCTGGTTACAGATTTCAAAAAACCAATGTTTTACAACCTGGAATTTTATAGAACATTATAAATATTCATCTTGAAAAGGTTTTGTTATTTAGACCAGAGGAATGCAATGAAAGACCAATTTTAAAAACCTAATTTTTTCCAACAACCATTAAAACTTTGTATGATTGCAAGTTGGAAAACATAGTGGGATGTGAATGCATGATTTATGAAACCTTCAACCCACACAATGTTGTAAAACCCTATATGGAAACAACTAATATTTTGACAAAATGCACCTATGTACATACAAAAACTCAGAAAAACATACATAAAAAAATAAATAGAAACATACACAACATGAGGAGATGACATAGTGTAGGGCCCACCAAGATGGATGATAAAAGTGATGAAACCAACAGACTAGAGGAAACATCACGACAAGAAAAGAAATGAGGTTTCCTGTCGCATCGAATTGCACAAATTTTTTTTTTCCTTGTGTGAGAAGCTATCCATTCACTAAAAGAGGGAAGGATGTTGTTGTGATTAATACATACATTTTACATTGTAATAAGTATTGTTCTTAGAAAACACTATGTGTTCTGGGTTTTCTCATTCTGCAAGGAGTTGCAGGTTGGGGATGTATGACTATCCAAATTCAATTGAGGGGTGAGTAACCAATTGGGGGTTTACTTGTAAAGGGCTTGAAAATGGTATTTGGGTTGTAGGTTTCATAAGACCAAATGTTTTCAAACCTTCAATTACACATAGACAATATGAATGTAATGAAAACATTTTGGTCACATAGATAGTGAGAACCCAATTGGTTGGTTACACCTCAGTTGATTTTGGATACTTTTATGTATCTACCACCAAACATTATATTGATAGTATGAATTTATTCAACATCCCTTACTTTCATCAAACATTTCATTTCAATATCCTCATACATTTGGAATAGAAAATGCACATAATAGTTACAAGATGGAAAAAACACAGGGTTGTGACTCACTTCTGAATTCTTGTTCAATGAGAACCTTTTCTTATAAAGACTATAAAAAAATATTTTTTTCAAGTTCACCTTCATATTTTATAATGCTTACTTTTAGAAAACATTTCATTTCAATATCTTTTCATATGATTGGAACACAAAATGCACATAATAGTTACTAGATGGAAAACATAGAAGTTGTTAGTCACTTCTCAATTCTTGTCAAATGACCACTTTCTGTTATGCAGACTGTGACAATAGTTGATTGGTGGTGTGTTTATAACGTTCATTCTATATATGTTAATATGAAATATACCAGTAGGAAATGTCAGCATATTATTGTTTATGGTGGATTTCTTATAAATGAAAGAAAAAGGTTGTCATTTAAATTATTTGAGGTCGAATATTTTTCTCATCATGGATACTTTCAAATGAATAATCATATTAAATACTAAATAAATTTGTAACAGTAAAAATGGAATTTCAATATATTCATCTTATTGCAAGAAAAAATAATGCTCACATTATTTGCAGTGCTGGGAAACACACTATCCCCTATCAGTTATTTTCTTGCCAAAAGTTTTTATTTCCTATGCACCAAGAATGTAAGGAATTTCACCTTAAAATTTTGTCTCTTATGACTGAAAAAATATATGCTTACAACATATGATGTAATAAATTTTGTAAATTTAACTATCCCATAATAGTTGTAGCTTTTTAACATATTGTAGGCAACCACAAATGCATACTTGGAAAGGGAAAGTGGAAGAAAGCAGGAGAAAGGGTAATTTTGAAATATACTATTTAATGTGTATTTTGATAATTTGAATGAATTGGTTGCATGTATTTGAATTTTATGTGACATTTACATTTCTAGCATTAGAGGGAAAGGAAGGACAAGGAAGTGGTGGGTGCCAACAAGTTAGTGTCCATTTGGGACAAGAAATTGTGCCTTGATAGGGTAGCAAGAAGAAAGAGTGTCTGAGGAGGAGATCATTTTTTTGGGTAGAAATATTAGAGAAATAGGAAACTCCTACTTTCTTGCAATTTCCCTTTTTAAGTATGCATTTGTGGTTTCATATAATATGTGTTGTTGCAATCATTTTTTTCTCTGATTTTAGAGTGTCTTTGTGAATTTGTTTAGAAAATTTTATTTCTGTTACGAATATGTTGATTTTGAAAATATATTAGAAAAAACACTATACCTAGTTCTTTTGGAGGAAGAAAGTGGAAGAACGGGTAATTTTAAAATTTTATTTTGAATGTGTATCTTCATAATTTGAATGAATTCATTGCATGCATTTGAATTTGATGGGAATTTAACATTCTTCACATTACAATGCAAGGATGAAAAGGAAATGGCAGGTGTGAAGAAACATTCCTAATAAGATCAAGGTATGATTTTATTGATTCTTGGCACTAGCCTGCTCAATTTCTCAATTTTCTTCAACTTGTGTGAAAGAAGTTGAAAAATCCGACCTTGATTATTAGAGATATTTATTGGTCTATCTAATTTTTCCTTTTCCTTCTCATATATTTTCAATTGTATTTCTCTTCCATAGGCACATATAAATGGGTTATGAAAGTTTTTTGTATTTCTGGATAAAAAACTCATCTCTCCCCTTATTGATTCTCTTTCTCTACACTTAGATATGATGTTCTTGTTTCCTTATATCCATATTTTAATTGTTGAACGTAGTCATTTATATTCATGAGTTTCTTACAAGTTGAAGGTGTTGAAAGTGCAATGGTGGAAGTAGAAGGCTTCCTCAAATGGTCGCGCAAGTGAAATCAACCTACCTTGAGTTCCAAGGACCCAAAGAAGCCTATAAGATTTTATCTGAATATCTCCTCAATTGCACATAAAAATAACTATAGGAGAGGATGAAAGAGGTTGCAATATTTATTTTCCATTTGATCTTTGATCATGTAATTATTGAATAATTATGTTGTGGAATTAAATTATATTTGATCATGTACTTATTGAACAATTATGTTGTGGAAGTGCATTACCTTTGATCATGTAATTATTGATCAATTATCATGTCGAATTATAGTACTTTGGTATGTTTGAAGACTATAGTCTTCTGCCAATAGTTGCATGGTGTGATTGTTAAGTTTTATTGTTAATCTTTCCATCAAGGCTCCAATCCCTTTGGGGTGTAATTTTTGACAATATATATTGGGGATAAGGTCTCGCATTTGTGACCTCATTGGTTTGTAGCTCTAGGTCAAAATAATTTACCCCTCTTAATTTAAAAAATGTAAGACCATGTTCTTGCAGAATTCATGACACTGTTTGTTGCAATGTAATATTTCATTATAAATAATTTCAAATGCCATCAAAAAATGGTAGGAAATTCCACCTCAAGTCTTATTATTTATTTCAAACTTACAAATGTAAGCACACACAATGAGCACTTTCTCTTATGTAGACTGTAATAACAGACTATAACAAAATAATGTATTGAAGTTGACCATAATATTTTTTAGCAACCCTTAATTTTAGCAAACATTCCATTTCAATATCGTCTTACATTATGTGAACAAAAAATATAGAAAAAAATTACAGGATGGAAAACACACAGGGTTGTGACTCGCATCTCAATTCCCATTGAATGGGCAGACTATTTTATTCAAACTATAGAAAAATAGTGTATTTAACTTCACCTTCATATTTTTAACAACCCTTACTTTTAGTAAACATTCCATTTCAATATATATTCATATGTTTGGAACACAAAATTCTCATAATAGTTGCAGGATGGAAAACTCACAGGGTTGTGATTCACTTCTAAATTCTTTTTCAATGACCACTTTCTATTATATAGACTATAAAAAAATAATGCTTTGAATTTCACCTTTATATTTTTTAATAGCCCTTACTTTCAACAAACATTCCATTTCAATATCGTCATATGTTTTGTGAATAGAAAATGCAAAAAAAAGTTGCAAGAAATGGAAAACACATAGGGTTGTGACTCACATCTTAATTCTTGTTCAATAAGCACGTTTTGTTATGCAAACTGTAGCAAAATAATGTATTGAAGTTGATCTTCATATTTTTTAACAACCTTTACATTCGAAAAACATTCTATTTTAATATCTATTCATATGTTTGGAACTCAAAATGCACATAATAGTTGCAGGATGGAAAACACACAAGGTTGTGACACACTTCTAAATTCTTGTTCAATGAGCATTTTCTATTATGCATACTATAAGAAAAAAATGTTCTAAATTTTACCTTCATAGTTTATAACAACCCTTACATTTATAGAACATTCGATTTCAATTTTGTTGCATGTTTTGTTAACAAAAAATGCAAAAAAAAGATATAGGAAATGGAAAACACACAGGGTTGTGACTCACATCTCAATTCTTGTTCAATGATGTATTGAATTTCATCTTCATCTTTAATAACAATCCTTTCTTTTAGAAAGTGTTCCATTTGAATATATGTTCATATGTTTCAAACACAAAATGCACACAATAGTTTCAGGATAGAAAAAACATAGGACTGTGACTCACTTCTCAATTATTGTTCAATGAGCACTTTCTTTTATGCAAATTGTAATAAAACAATGTTTTCAGCTTCACCTTTATATTTTTTAACAGTCGTTACTTTCACCAAATATTCCATTTCAACATTTGTTCATATGTTTGGAACATAAAATGTACATAATAGTTACATGATGGAAAACACATAGGGTTGTGACTCATTTCTAAATTCTTTTTCAATGAGCACTCTCTTTTATGCAGACTATAACAAAACAATGTTTTCAGCTTCACCTCCATATTTTTTAACAACCCTTACTATTAGAAAACATTCCATTTTAATTTAGTCATACATTTGGAATAGAAAATACACATAATAGTTGCATGATGGAAAACACACTAGGTTGTGACTCACTTCTCAAGTCTTTTTCAATGAGTGCTTTCTTTTATGCATACTATAACAAAATAATGTCTCCAACTTCACCTTCATATTTTATATCAGCCCTTACTTTCACAAAACATTCTATTTCAATTTCGTCATACATTTGGAATAGAAAATGCACATAATAGTTGCATGATGGAAAACACAGTGGGTGGTGACTCACTTCTCAAGTATTGTTCAATGAGAAATTTATTTTATCCAGACTATAACAAAATTTTTTTTTCAAGTTCACCTTCATATTTTATAAAAAATATTACTTTTAACAAATATTCCATTTCAATAGTTGTTCATATATTTGGAATACAAAATGCTCAGAATAATTGCAGGATGGAAAACACAAAAGGTTGTGACTCACTTTTGAATTCTTGTTCAATGAGCACTATCTTTTATGTAGACTATAACAAAACAATGTTTTTAACTTCACCTTCATATTTTTTAACAACCCTTACTTTTAGAAAACATTCCATTTCAATTTCATTATACATTTAGAATAGAAAATGAAAATAATAGTTGCATGATGGAAAACACATTGGGTTTATACTTTGTTCTTAAGTCTTATTCAATGAGCACTTTCTTTTATGTAGACTGTAAAAAAACAATTTTTTCAACTTCACCTTAAGTTTTTATAAAAAACCTTACTTTTAGCAAACATTCCATTTAAATTTTTTCATACATTTGGAATAGAAAATGCGCATAATAGTTGCATGATGGAAAACGCACTAGGTTGTGACTCACTTCCCAAGTCTTGTTCACTAAGTACTTTCTTTTATGCAGACTATAACAAAATGATATTTTCAACTTCACCTTCATCTTTTATAACAACCCTTAACCTCAACAAACACTCTATTTCAATATCTATTCATATGTTTCAAACACAAAATGCACATAATAGTTGTAAGATGGAAAACACACAGGGTTGTGACTCACTTCTCAATTCTCGTTCAATGACCACTTTCTTTTATGCGGACTATAACAAAATAATGTATTAATGTTCAAAATTGCTGAACATACCTATAATGGTCCTACAAATGTAGAAAATAGATGGAAGAAATGTTTAGCTTACGTATAATGGTCCTACAAAGAATTTTGATAGGTCAAATGTCAGAGGTGTTGTACAACTTATAAGAGTCTGAGATGCCACATCAATACCTACATTGGAGGTTGGGGGATGAGGGAGTTTGTGTAATGTGTTAGTTGATACATAACATACAAGAAAGTTCCTAGTTCAAATAGGACATCTAAATTAAAGAGTAAGAATCATACCCTTAAACAAAATCAAAGGCCATACAATTTAACTTCTATAACACAATGCAAATTTTCTGAAAACACAATGTGTTTTTCAATGTAGAAGCCTCTTTACAAATATGAGTTTTCCTTGTTGCCACTTGGGAGGTTTAGAAACACAATGTGTTATCAATTCTGCAAACACTTATGTCGAAATGACGTGCCTATGTACATACAAAATGCATAAAACCATAAATAAAACAATACATAACAACATTAATGGAAACAAAAATTGAGGAAACTAGCAAATGGGACCAAACATCGAGGAAATGGTAGGTAGGAGTTAGCGACACTATCAGGTCAATTTTCCCACCTCATGTTGGTCGATAAACACATGTGCCTTAGCTTGGCCATGAAGTTTCACATTCATTCGCTTTTTTTTAGTGTGGGAAAATTAAAGGCGGAGTGATGTGGGCCTTTTTGGTTTGGAGAAAGAAAGGTGAAAACAAGATTTGTTTCTAGTTTGCATGTTGAAAGCTAAAGGTTGGAGTGCACGTGGAGGAGCTGGAGTAGAAAACCGACCAAATTGAGGTGATGGGTACTATCAAAGAGTGTTTTAGAGGGTTTTACAACACTATTTGGATTGCTTGTTTCTTAACACCTAGGGTTTTTCAATATTAATTATTGCAAAACATAATGGAGTGCGTACTATGAAGCACACTATGTGTTGATGGTTAATAGAGTCCCTATTAAATGAGAGATGTGTTATTTGATAAAATAGAACACCATCTATACATTTGTATATTTATATTTCAAGACAAAGGTTGGGTATAAGTAAAGGTAGGCTTCAAAACACATTGTGTTCTCCAACATGCACTACACAATGTTCACCACTTTCAATGAGTTTCTTCATTATTTCCAATAATGATAAGAAATTGGTGTTCTTGCTATTTGTAATGCACACCTGCATATATGGGTTTAAAATCCAGAAGGGATTGGGTATGTTGTGATATGGAGGTTAAAAAATGTAGTGTGTTATGAAGCATGCAATTTGTTATATACTTGAAACTTAAACACAACAATGGAAGGTGTGATTTCTAAGACATTCATATTGTTTTATAACATTCCATGTTGCAAAATTGTATGTGTTAAGAAGTAAGAAACCCACTCTGAGACAACCCCTTACATGTAAACAAGGAGATTCAAAGAACTGAAAAACCACATTATGTTTTCCAAAATACAACTATTTTGTGCACTTTTTTTTTCAATCATCCAAAATTTTAACAAAACAATAAAAAGTGTTATTTTGAAGACATTCATACTATTTTGTAAAACTCCATGTTGCAATTCCCTATGTGTTAAGAAGAAAGAAACCCACCACGAGATAACCCTTTACATTTAAACAAGGACATTCAAATAACTGAAACACAATATTGTGTTTTTGAAATCGCAATTATTTTGTGCACTTTCTTTTCAGTCATGTGGAATTTAAATACAACTTTTGCCCAAATTAAATTTCCTTATAAATTTTGAATGGGATTTTCAATACATTTAGACTATCTATATTACGAAAGCACTTGAAGACATTCTTTTTGTTTAGCAAGAATGCATGTTGGAAAACCCTAGGTGTTAAGAAAAAAGAAATGCATTTAATGTTGTAAGACCTTGTGAAAGTTAGAAGAGACAATGTTTTTTCCAACACTGCAAATAATGCGAGCATTTTATTTGTTCCTATCAGATAAAGAAAATGAAATGACATTTGGGCTGTACCAGAGAGTTGTTCAAAAATTTGAAAGTGGACTTCATTACATTCTTGGAGCATAACAAAATAAAAGTGAAACTCTTCATAACAAACTAATTGAAATGGGACAGTGTGTTTTCCAATACTCCAAATAATCTATAATAATTTTGTGCCTTATATGTTTCATAATATCTAATGTTTCCCAATTTCATTACATTCTTAGCACCTCATTCTTTTACTTGCAAACAATGGTTTCGAATACCATTTCTTTTGGGTTTTAGTCCATTGCAAAATATGATTTTGAAAACCTATCGATGTTGACACATTTTCTCGCTGACAGGACAAGCCATGAAAGGTTGGAGTTAATGTCTGACTGTCAAGTCTTTCCATTGGTGCCATTTTCCTATCCAGCCTTCTTTTCCATCAGGTCGTTTTGTTCCAATCAAATGAAAAAAGTGAAATGAGATTTCAACTATAGAAAAGTGAAATTTCAAACAAAACTCTTACATATTTTGCATGGTTTATGATTTCTCTAAACATCATTCAGTTTTCACTCATATTTCAACAATGGTTTGTCAGTTATTTCATTCGATAATTGAAAATTTTCATATTTCCTACTTCTCTCTAGCAACCTGCAAAACGTTGCTATGGAAAATGGCGACGAGAATGGGACATCGTCTGGGATTTTTTATATCAACAAATAATGGTTTTCAATGCCATGTTTTGGGATTTTTGTCCATTCGAAAATATGATTTTTAAAACATGATGATTGTTATGATGCATGTGACATGCATTTTTGTAGGGAAAATAACCTCATCCCAATTGTAGAAGGTGATCTCCTTGCAACATGGCTTATCCATGATAAATTATTTCCCTTCTTTAGGGATAAGACATGTTTCATTATTATTGATAGTTGATTTATGCATTTGATTATGTAATAAATTTTGCATCAACATTTAGGATCAAACTCTGTGATCCATAATCAAGATGAAGAAGAGAGAATAAGGGGTGACACTGATTGTCTCTTCTTCATCGTAATGTTGGATTATGAAGTTTGGTCTGAAACATTGATGCAAAAATTCTTACACAATCGAATCCAGAAATCAACTAGCAATAATCAATATGGATTGTAGGAAATTGATATCATTTATGTCTGATTATGTTATCATTTCAAAGACATGTTTTCTCAGGGATAATAGATTAATTTTACTATATTTTGTATGGATATTAGCTTTTTCCCTATAATAAGGTGTCACTATTCTCCCTAGAAGAATGCATGTCAGAGGTATCATAACATACAAAAATGCATTTAAACATACAAAATAAAATACACCATATGATGGAACAACATATTGCAGAAAATAATTGGAGGTTGGAAAACATTGTGTTGTGAGTTATTTTATTATGCACATTGAAAGCTAAAGGTTTGAGAGCATGGGGTGGAGTTGAAGTTGCGGGATATATAAAAGCATCCAAATTCAATTGGCGGCTAAGTAACAAATTGGGATGTTACTTGTGAAGGTTTTGTAAATGATATTTCATTGGCAAGTTCAATAACACCTAGTTTTTTCTAACTTGTAATTACACATTGTTGGCCTTGCCATTATATGAAAAGGTTAACATATCAATGCCCGATACAAGTGTTAGATAACACCTCTATAAAGACATGACAAAATTTCATATCAACTGGGCATCTTTGGAACTACTTTTCAATATTCACAAAACAAACTCTTCTCTTTAAGACAAATCACCACCACTTCCACAATCTCATCCACCTAAGTTCATGATGTCAAAAAGTGTCATCGATGTATGATGGCGAGAAGTTCATGTTTTAGAAATGAAAAAGGTATTATTCAAAGTTGGTCAGTTGTCATGAAATGTTGTCATGTTGGCAGAGGGGGGTAGGGGGATAACCCATTGTGTCTTCCATCTTGCAACATTTTTTGTGAATCTTGTGTTCCAAACGTATAACGATATTGAAATGGAATGTTTTCTACGAGTACGGGTTGTTATAAAATATGAAGGTGAACTTCAATACACAGTTTTCTTACATTCTACATAACAAAAAGTGTTGTCTTTGAACAATATTTGAAAAGTGAGGGACAACTCCTCAGTGAGTGTTGTTTGTATGATTCATGGTATGGTTTAACCACCTACCATGCATCTTATCCGATGCTTGTATCAAGCATTGAGAGGTCGGAATTTTCATGCAACGACAAGGTCAACACACATAGATAATATGAATGTAATGACAATATTTTGGTTACATACGCAATAAGAACCCAATTAGTTTGTCACTCCTCATGTGAATTTGGATGGTATTATGTATCCTTCAACTGCAACTATATTGATAGTATAAATTTCTTGGAAGCCTTTTTATTTTTACTTGCTAATAATGTAATGAAGTTAACCTTCAAAAATATATAATAACTCTTACTTACAGTATAAATTCTATTTGAATTTCTTCATGTATAGTTGAAACAAATAAATGTACAAATTAATGACACATTGGAAAACACAACATGGGTTTTTAGTTATTTCATTCTGCATATTTAAATATAAACACTTGAGAGAACGGAGAGGAATTGTAGGTGCGAGATACATTCAGTTGTACGTTTCTTAACACCCTATTTTTTCAAATTTCATTATATTATTTCTATCTAGAAAGATAAATGTTGTCAAGACAATCACAATAGATACCAATTTGAGGTGGGGTGAGTAACTATAATGGTTGTTACTTGTAAAGGGTTTTTGAATGGTTTGTGGGTTGCAGGATTTATAACACCCTATGTTTTCCAACCTGAAATTTCACATAATAGTTTGAATGTCTTGAGAATATTTTCTTATTTAGATAGTAGGAATGTAATAAAAGGGAACCTCCAAAAATTGAAATTGTTATTTATGGTATAAATTGCAATTCAGTAGCTTCATGTGATTGAAAAACTTAAAAGCACAAAATAATTGCATGTTGGAAAATGTCGTGGGTTACTTGTATAGCATTTTACAATACTATGGGTTGTACATTTCATAACACCATCTCTTTTCTAGCCTACAATTTTTTTGATAGTAGGAATGTATTGACAACCATTTTTTATTTAGACACAAATAATTTAATGAAAGGAACCTTCAAAATTTATCACAAGTCTTAGGTAGAGTAAAATATGTGTTTAAAATTCTTCTTATGATTGAAAAAGATATGCTTGCTTAATGCAAATGCTGTAATAAATTTTAGAACTTTAACTGTCCATAACACTTGCAATAACTTTAAAGTTTATAACAAACCAAGGATGTGTTTTGTAAAAAGGAATGCAATTTGTATAGTGAAGAATTTCGTTGAGGTGGAAAACACACCTGAAAGGGTATGTAGTGACACATATTCTTTGGGGAAGTTGCATTCCCCAAATCTGTAGGTAAGATCTGGTAATTATAAGATGAAATCAAATGTATAATTTTAATCTCGCATAATTGGTTACAATGTTGACTCGAAAGTGGGAATGTTTTAATTAGGAGGCAAAAACCACGATACAAAGGAAGTCCCCTCATTTTTTGAAAGCATTGAACCTTGAGGAAGTGACATGTTTCATAATTAATTATGAACCTCCAATTTCACTTTCCTTCTAATGTGTCAATCAGAATGCTTTATAATTTTAGTTAGAAAAATATCATGTCTATTAAAAATATGTTGATTTTGATAGTATATCATTTGTTTGATTCAAGATGATAATCAGGGAGATTATCACGCTCTTGCCATAGTCCATGACAAGAAGGAAGAGTGTGAAAAGGGAGACCCTAAGGATGGACACAATGAAGCACGAGGTTATGTGGTGGATAGGAAGGTAGATATAATAACTCAATTATTGGATCATTTGGTTGTGTATATATGTTGTGCATTCAAATTGTTTTAATATCAAATATATTAAGGGATTTTCTTTTCCGAATTTGTTCTACAGGTTACTGTTGCATACATAATAGAAGTGGAGAATGCTAGATATGTATATTATTTTATTATAGAATAATATATGAGAAAATATCATGATTGGAGAGTGTTCAACATGTATAGGATTCAACTTCCTATTCTCGCAACACCAAAGCATGGTGAAACTGCATCAGGGGGGAATCAAAACACCACCCTCCTCCCCTTGAAAAATTGAAAGTGTACCTTCAAAAGAAGGTGGAAAATATGGAGTACAAAATGAATCTACAACAACATCTCCAACAAAAGTGTGTTATTCATTTAGTGTTTGTCAAAAGTATGGGAGAAATAGCTTCATTCAACTTCCCCAAGAAGGAAAGGATGAGGTGAAGAAGTTAATGGAATTATACAATAGTGAGGAGAAAAAGGAGAAAACAAGGAAAAAATATTACAATTGCAAGAGAGAAAGAGAAAGGAAGGAATGGTAATGTCGAATTGAACTGTTAAATCTAAATTTTGGTCAGTTCATATTTTATGTTCTGATGCATACAAGGTTCACTTAACATTAACTTACATGACATGAAAGGGTGATGGTTGAGAAGAGGTTCTTGTTGCCCAACAAAGTAGTGTTCATTCACTAGAGGAAGTTGTGCCCATAGAAGGAAAAGGTGATGTTTTTCCTCCCAACCGGATGTGTAACATTCAAAAGAATCCTTGTACACAGTTAAATGTTTCAAGGCACCCTCTAAAGAATAAATTAGAACAAACGATGATCTCAAAAGCTTTTGTTTAATTTTTTTTTAATTATTTGAATGAATTGGTTGCATGCATCTGAGTTTGATGTGACATTTGAATTCCTCCTATTACACAAGGATAAACAATGAATTTTTTCCCTCAAGCAGGTTATTGTTCTATTGGAAGATGAAGCAGTGCCCATGGAAGTACAAGATGATGTTTTTCCTCCCAACCCCTTGTATAATGTTGAGAAGAAGAAGAAGCATGTAAGGTTTAAAATTTCCATGCTCCCTCACAAGAAGAAATGAGGACAAACAATGATTTCAAAATCTTGTATTTGATGTTTGTTTTGATTGTTTCAATGAATTGGTTGCATGCATCTGAATTTGACGTAATGTTTCAATACCTGCTATTACAAGGAAATGATGAACAATGAAGTCCTACCCTCCAACATGATACTCTTTATTTGGAACACGAAGTGGACGCCATAGATGAACAAGATGATTTTGTTCCTCCCAAAATTTCATACAAAATTGAGAAGAAGAAGAAGAATGAGCATATACTGTTTAAAGTTTCCTCATACCCTCACAAGAAGAACCAAGAAGAACAGTGATTTGAAAATTTTATTTTTAAATTTTTTTTATTATTTCAATGAATTGGTTGCATGCATTTGAATTTGATGTGACATTTCAAATCCTACTATTGCAAGGAAATGAGGAACAATGGATTCCTACCCTCAAACATGATACTCCTAATTTGGAAGATGAAGTAGATGCCATGGAAGAACAAGATGATATTGCTCCTCCCAACCCATCATATAACTTTGAGAATATGAAGAAGGAGTGTATACGGTTTAAATTTTCCTCATGCCCTCACAAGAAGAAATAGTGATTTGAAAATCTTCTATTTAAGGTTTTTTTTTAAATTATTTTAATGAATTGGTTACATGCATATGAATTTGATGTGACGTTTCAATTCATGCTATTATAGGGAAACCATGAACAACATAGTCCTTCCCTCAAATATGATACTCTTGATTTGGAAGAAAAAAGAAGAAAGAGCGTACACAATCAAAATTTTCAAGGTGCCTTGACATGCAAAAACTAGAAGAAACAATGAATTCTAATTCTTCTATTTAATATTTGTTTTGATTATTTCAATTAATTGGTTGCATGCAACTGAATTTGAAGTGATGTTTAAATTCCTAGTATTATAGGGGATGAACAATGAAGTGTTGGGCTTAACGTAATTGGACATGTTGTTGCAATTGAAATCAAAGAGGCTAATAGAGATGGACATGTAGATGGGGAGAGAACTAGCCTATATGTAGGGCAGGGAAATAAAGACCGACTTGGGGATGAGGAGAGCGTTGGCCTACAAGTGGGATAGGCTAACAAAGATGGACATAGGGATGAAGAAAGAACTAGCCTGCAAATGGGACAAGGTAATAGCGATGGAAATCAAGATGGGGAGAACACTGGCCTACAAGTGGAATGGGGTAATAGAGATGGACATGGGGATGGGGAGAGCACTAGCTTGCAAGTGTGAGAGGGTAATAAATATGGACATGGGCTTGAGGAGAGCATTGTCCTGCAAGGGGGAGATGGAAATAAATATGGACATGGTGATGGGGGGAGCACTGGCTTGCAAGTGGGAGAGGGTAGTTAATATGGACATGGGGATGGGGATAGTAGTGGCTTGAAAATGGGAGAGGGGAATAAAAATGGATATGGGGACGAGGACAACACTGGCTTGCAAGTGGGAAAGGGTAATAAAGATGGACATGGGAACAAAGAGAGCACTGGGCTATAAGGGGAAGATGAAAATAAAGATGGACATGGGGACCAAGAGAGAAACATCATGCCATCTATATGGGTAACAGACTCAACACACTTCCATACTTCTATTCTTATTTCTATATGAATCCTTTAGTATTCCTTCAATTATGATTCATGTCAATGACATCTCCATTACAGCCAAATATTTTGGATGAACAAATGATAGAGTTCAAGGGCATCACTTTTAAGGCTAGTGATCACGTTGATCTTTGGAGGAAATGTAATCAAGTTGCTAAAGGCATTGTACATGTTGTTGACAAAAATTCTAAAACCCATAGCTTTATTCACCTAGAAAACTATGTGAGAGTGACCCTTGTTGAGGCCATTGTTTGTGACCGCTTAGTGCCTTTCCCACATTCTGGTGTAGAGACCGTCATAGTGTGTGTGAGAAGATTCATGGTATGGAATCTCTCTGAAATGAATCATTATGTTCCACGGGTACACATAAGTGATATGTTTCTATATATAATACTACCTTATATTGTTTCCATCCATATATTAATTATGATTAGTTATTTGTTATAGCATCAAGGTGCTAAACATGACAAGGAGAAAACACAACTTATAAAGAAATCTATTGTTTCACGCTCATCATTTTCGAGGGTTCATGGAATTGGAATCACCCCTCCAAAAATAAACAAGAACCCTAAGAAACATGCCATATATTATGTAGGCATGAACTCAATTGCAAATAATAAGCAACATAGGATATGATGAGATGGGATGAGAATATAGATTCTACAGTGTGGGTTTCATTATTTGATTATTGAACAATTATGGTGTAGAGATATACCATTTTCATATGTTACACTATGTTTTTATACATTTGATATCAGACTTTTCATGGCCCTATATACTTATTTGATTATTGAACAATTATGGTGAACAAATATACTATTCTCATATGTTTCAACACAATGTTGATATCCATTTCATATTAGACTTTTCATAGCCCTATAATTGATTCATTACGAGCAATAATGTAATGAAGTCCACTTTCAGTTTCTAGAACAAGTATTTCATTGAATGTATATGGCATATTTCATTTTTCCATGTGATTGGAACAAATTAAATGCTAGCATTGTTTGTAGTGTTAGAAAACACACTGTCCCTTGCCAGTTATTTTGTTATGAAGCATTTTTTTCATTACAACCAATAATATAAATGAAGTCCACTTTGAAATTTTTAGAACAATGATTTGGTAGAGTGGAGATGGAAGATTTCCATTTTTCATATGATTGTAACAAATAAAATTTGTGCATTGGTTGTAGTGTTGGAAAACACATTGTCCGTTGCTAGTTATTTTCTTATGAAAAGTATTTGTTTCACAAGCTCCCAAAATGAAACAAATTCGACTTTGAATTTTTTAGAACGACTATTTAGTAGAGTGGAAATGGAATATTTATTTTTTCCATGTGATTGGAACACATAAACTGCTTGCATTGCTTGTAGTGTTGGAAAACACACTCTCCCTTGTCAGTTATTTTGTTACGAAAAGTTTTTATTTCTCACTGCTCAAAAATTAAGTGAAGTCCACTTTGAATTTTTAGAACAACGATTTAGTAGAGTGGATATGGAAGATTTCCCTTTTTCGTTTGATTGTAACAAATAAAATTCTTGCATTGGTTGAAGTATTGGACAACACATTGTCCCTTGCCAGTTATTTTCTTGTGAAAAGTGTTTATTCTGTACACTCCCAGAATGAAATGAAGTCCACTTTGAATATTTAGAATGACTATTTGGTAGATTCAAAATGACATATTTCTTTTTTCCATGTGATTGGAACACATAAAATACAAGCATTGATTGCATTGTTGGAGAATACACTATCCCATGTGAGTTATTTCCATATGATAAGTATTTATTTCTAATGCTCCAAAGATTAATTCAAGTACACTTTAATATTTCATGATTTTTTTAATATTTTATATGCTCCAAAAATGTAATGAAGTGCACTTTCAAATTTTATAACTAGTTGGTTGAGTAAAAATGGCATTTCCTTTTCTCATGTCATTGGAACAAATAGAATGCTCACATTATTTGGATTTTTGGAAAATGCACTATCCTCTGTCAGTTACTTTTCTATGAAAGCTTATTTATGTATATGACCTTACTTACAAATGTAAGAACATGCAATGGACACTTTATGTTCTAGAGATTGTAACAAAATAGTGTATTTAAGTTCAAATTCATATTTTATAACAACCCTTACTTTCAGGAAACATTCCATTATAATATTGTAATATGTTTAGAACACAAGATGTACAAAAAAAATTGCATTATGGAAAACACATGAGGTTGTCACTCGCTTCTCATTTTTTGTTCAAAGATAACAGTTACTATTATGTAGACTATAACAACACAATGTATTGAAGTTCAACTTCATATTTTATAGCAACCCTTACTTTTAGGAAATATTTCATTTCAATATCATAATATTTAGAACACAAGATGCACAAAAAAAGTTGCATGGTGGAAAAGACACAGCGTTGTCACTCACTTCTTAATTCTTGTTCAAAGATAACAATTACTATGGTGTAGACTGTAACAACACAATGTATTGAAGTTCACCTTCATATTTTATAGCAACCCTTACTTTCAGGAACCATTTCATTTCAATATCATCATACATATAGAATACAAGATGCACAAAAAAAATTGCATGATGGAAAACATAAAGGGTTACACTCACTTCTCAATTCTTGTTCAAATAAAATAATTACTATTATGTAGACTATAACAACACAATGCAATGAAGTTTTTATTCATATTTTATAACAACCCTTACTTTCAAGAAACATTCTATTTCAATATCATAATATTTAGAACACAAGACGCACAAAAAAAGTTGCATGGTGGAAAACACACAAGGTTGTCACTCCCTTCTAAATTCTTGTTCAAAGAAAATTGTTACTAATGTCCAGATTGTAACAACACAATATATTGAAGTTCGACTTCATATTTTATAACAACCCTTACTTTTAGGAAACATTTCATTTCAATATCATAATATTTAGAACACTAGATGCACAAAAATAGTTGCATGGTGGAAAACACACAGGGTTGTCACTCACTTCTCAATTCTTGTTCAAAGACAACAATTATTATTGTGCACATTATAGCACCACAATGTATTTAAGTTTAGCTTCATATTTTATAACAACCCTTACTTTCATGAAACATTCCATTTCAATATTGTCATATGTTTGGAAGATAAGATGCACAAAAAACGTTGCAGGATGGAAAACACATAGGGTTGTCCATCACTTCTCAAAGTTGCATGGTGGAAAACACACAAGGTTGTCACTCCCTTCTAAATTCTTGTTCAAAGACAATTGTTACTAATGTCCAGATTGTAACAACACAATATATTGAAGTTCGACTTCATATTTTATAACAACCCTTACTTTTAGGAAACATTTCATTTCAATATCATAATATTTAGAACACTAGATGCACAAAAATCGTTGCATGGTGGAAAACACATAGGGTTGTCACTCACTTCTCAATTCTTGTTCAAAGACAACAATTATTGTTGTGCACATTATAGCACCACAATGTATTGAAGTTTAGCTTCATATTTTATAACAACCCTTACTTTCATGAAACATTCCATTTCAATATTGTCATATGTTTGGAAGACAAGATGCACAAAAAATGTTGCAGGATGGAAAAAACATAGGGTTGTCCATCAGTTCTCAAATATTGGTCAAAGACAATAGTTTATATTATATAGAGTGTAAAAAAATAGTGTATTTAAGCTCACCTTCATATTTTATAAAGAAACCCTTACTTTAAGGAAACATTCAATTTCAATATCATCATACGTTTGGAAGACAAGATGCATAAAAAAAGTTGGAAGATGGAAAACACAAAGAGTTGTCCTTCACTTCTTAAATCTCGTTCAAAGATAATAGTTTATGTTATGTAGACTATAAGAAAAAGTGTATTGAAGTCCACCTTCATATTTTATAACAACCCTTAGTTGCGTCAAACATTCCATTTCAATATCGTCATATGTTTGGAAGGAAAGATGTACAAAAAAATTTGTAGGATGAAAAACACGCAGGGTTGTCCTGCACTTCTCAAATGTTCTTCAAATACAATAATTACTATTATGTAGACTATAATAAAATAGTGTATTCAAGTTCACCTTCATATTTTGTAACAATCCTTACTTGTAAGAAATATTCCATTTCAATATCATAATATGTTTTAGAACACAAGATGCACAAAAAAAGGTTGCGGGATAGAAAACATATAGGGTTGTCCCTCAATTCTCAAATCTTCTTCAAAGAAAACACTTTTTGTTATGCACAATTTCACAAAATAGTGTAATGAAGTTCATAGTTTCATATTTTATAACAACCCTTACTTGTAGAAAACATTCCATTTCAATATTGTAATACATTTGGAACACAAGATGCACAAAAAAAGTTGCAGGATGGAAAACACATAGTGTTGTCCCTCACTTCTCAAATATTGTTCAGAGACAATAATTTTTGTTACGTATACTATAACAAAACAATGTATTTGAATTTATCTTCATATTTTATTACAACCCTTACTTGCATAAAACATTCCATTTCAATAGATCACTAAATGTTTGTAAAACAAGATGCACAAAAAAAGTTGCAGGATGGAAAAGGCACAGGATTGTCCCTCACTTCTCAAATCTTGTTTAAAGACAACATTTTTTGTTATGTATACTGTAACAACACAATACAATGCTTGAAGAGAAAAGAATTAGCAAAAAATCTATCTACAACTGTAACTTGCAGCTTAATATAGAGCATATATGGAAATTCCTTCTTGAAGAATCAGTCCTTTTATAGATAAATTTATAAAAAAATCACTACTTGCTTCTGAAACTTCTCATCAGCTCATGATAACAATTTCACCATGTATAGAATAGATGGTACCCCTTTGAGTTTAGTCATACCTTTTCCTGTCACAAGTGGCCCATGGAAGAACATATTGTGAAAAGGAAATTCATTAGAGTTTGTATTTACAGTTGGGTATGTGTAGGATCATGATGGGCCAAAAAGTGGCAATATCTAAGTGATATGGTGGCCCATGTGGCTGACAACTTTTTTCAACCCATTGATGAAACGAAAAGGGTTTTAAAAGGATATTATCATATTTCCACCAATATAAATTATTCTTTATTTTGAATTTAATAAATAATTATTATTCATTTTCTATTTGAATTACAACTAAAGTCCTGATTGATTGGCTAATTGAAAAACATCCTTAAATTTCAAATAGTATCATATTTTTTCAATCTAAAACATGTGTCACATTTTGTGTTTTTCATACTATAGGATACAAAAAAAATTGAATTTCATGAAGTTTTGACCAAGTTAAGGTGGTTAGACAATTGAGTTTTTAATTATTTTTATTTGTAATAAAAAAATCATAATTAATTATTTAAATGGAAAAAAATTACAAAACATATGTATCACATCGAGACATAAGTCCCCTACTTATATGTAAAATATTATAAAAAAATATTATCATTTTATTGTGGTTACGGTGGTCAGACAAACACCTACTTCTTATTTTTTCCTTGAAATTTAAGTACTACTACATTGAAATTTTAAATTTTTACCAAATAGATTTAAAAAAAATAAAAATTAACCTAGAAGTTTAGAAACTAAATTCAATTTTGTAAAGATTCAATTCTTACATATTTTAAAAATAATATAGATAACTTATTCAAATTTGTACTTTAATTTGCCTAACTCTGATTTTTTGAATTTTATTACCACTTAAGCGCCTGTTCTTTCCATGATGATCCTACACATACCTAGTTGCTTGTCCAAGTTTTTGAGTTCTCTTCTTGCGTGCTTCATCTATGTAGCACAAATATCCATCCAAATCCTTCCATTATACTATGTAGTTTCACATAACCCCTTTTTGTGTCATGGATTACAAAATCTTTGGAAACATGACTTAAAAACTAAGAAGAATACATTTACATTGAGAAATCTCTACAATAATAGAGGACATTTACATTGAAATAAAGATATTAAAAGGATCTTAGGATAGTCATAGAGGAATATGTATCTCATTGATCTAGTAAGATTAATAAGGTATCATCAAATAGGGCATTGAACTTATTAGATCTCTTCTTCTTTGCCCTAATAACTGGCATAGCTATGAACAACAAAGTGCATAAATATTCAACCTAAGCTTCAAATTTTATAACAATATTGAGAATCACCTTTATATTTAACAACAATGCCAACTTGTAGAAAACATTCCATTTCAATATTGTAATATGTTGCAAACAAAAAATGCAGAAAAAAAGTTGCAGGAAGGATAGAAAACAGGGTTGTGACAATGTTTGAAATGTTTTCTGATTTGATCTGAGATAACCGATTTGCATCATAGAGTCAAATGTTAAAAAATTTTGAGTCAATATTATAGATTGTGAAGAAAATTACAAGCCACATTTAATACTGCTAACACTATGAACTATGTCAACCATTTACAAACAGGTATAATTTATGCATTTTCAACATCCAAAAGGATTTGTCACACTTTGGTTGTCAAGTTGGAATGGACAACATATAACATTTGTACCCCATCATACACAGGTAGCAGCCTAAATGATGGTCTGACACACTGGATCTCAAACCTAACAATATGGTTAAATTTGAAGTTGGCCACCAACCATTCCTCCACAGGATCCATGTGAATGCTAATTAGAGATTCCCCCTTAGTGAATCTCATAAACCTCATTCTCAGCTCATTCATATGATTTGTCTTATGTACGATTATAGATGATTGAATGCATACCTTCCAAATGCATCCAACTAGGAAAAGGTCTCAAATTTCTCGATAAAGAGACATTGGCTAATCACATAAGTCTACAATCTCTATTTCTAGATAGTAATATTGAATTTCCATGCCATTTTTTCCCATAGACCAAAGGTGTTGTTAAAGAAGCGAGCATAATTATGGTAGTTCAAATCAGTATGGTTTGGCCCTTTTCTATTTATTCTCCTTAACATCTTTTCCCACAACTTGTACGGGAGACTCAATTCCTTAATGTGAGCAAGAATATTCCATGGAAGATAAGGGTGGTAGTTGGTCAACCAACTAGCAACCCATTCTCATGAACTATGTGACATCTTCTATACAAATAGAGTAGTAGGTGGTGAAATTTTTGAATGAAAAACAAAACAACTTTTTTAGAAGGTACAATTACATTCTCTAAGTAGAAAGACATTGTCAATGCAATGGAAATAGTGAAAAAGAAGCAAGAAAAGTGGAAGATATAGATAATGTTTTCACTAAATATATTGTACCTATTCTTTGAAACTTAACAAAGCGACATGTATAATATCTCCCATGGGAATATGGCAATGCATGACTGGAACATCAGGAGCTAACATTCTTGAAATGAAAGACAAAAAAAAATTTAGTAGATACAACAAAATTACCTAATTAGAAAGACACTTTGAGTTTTGGCTCCTATAAATCCAAATCAAGGCCCAATTCTTGCACTAGTTATGATAGATAATAGCAAAAAGAAAAGAAATATAATACACAAGAAAAAAGACAACAACAAACAACATGAAAAAGTTTTATATTTTATTGTTTTCAAAAAATAGAGCACACTTGTATATTATGTCTCCTACTAAACTTGTATGTTTATGCATACTTAAATAAATAATGGTTCCAATACAATGAAAGCAGTTTCAAAACAATAAGACTCAAAATAGACTAAACATCTAAAACAATTGTTGCATGTAACATGTATTATTTCAACTAGAAAATATAGACAAAAAGTGAAAGAAGAAGACCAATAATAGAAGAAACGCAAGGAGCAACACAACATCAGTTGTGAAAATATTAATTAAATTCTTGGGGTATATGAAACATTAACATTTTTAGGACAAAATATGTGATAGGGAACAATGTGTTTTTGAACATGGAAAATAATGTGAGCATCCTATTTGTTACAATTAAATGAAGAAAGACAGAAAGGACGTTTGGACTATACAAAATAGTTGCTCAAAAATTTCAAAGTGAAACAAAACTTTTGATAACGAACTAACTGTGAAGGGACAATGTGTTTTCCAACAGTGCAAAGACTATGACCATTTTTAGTGGTAATCAAACAAAACTTTTCACAAGGAACAAAGTGGAATGGGACAATGCGTTTCCAGTAATGCAAACATTGTGACCATTTTTAGTGGTAACGAAATAAAACTATTCATAAGGAACAAAGTGATGAGGGAAAAGTGGAGTAGGATGTACTTGAATGTCGTGAATGAAGAAGGGAACTGCTATGAGAACACTTGAAAATAAGTGAGCAATGTGAAAGAGATAGATAAATTTTTGATTGAACAAATTCTTCTTGCTCTTCATGGGTTTAGGAAGGATCGCCTACACTATTCTTACCTACAGAAAAAGTTTCATTGAAGTATGCTTGTGCAATCCTTAGTAACTCTTGAAGAAGCAACAAAGTGAATGCATGTTGGCCAACATCAACCTGTCACTATAGATAATTTTTTTGTAAGGAAGCATTGTATTGCATAATGTTGTACCAAAAATTGGAGTTACCTATGCATAGTTATTAAATTTTAACCATACCTTCCATTGGGTTTACACTCATGAAATATAGGTTTCGACGAGGACTCTTTTCCTAGATTCAAATATTGAAGTGAACAAAAAAAGCCAAAAGAGAAATCAAAATTTTTATGACATGGTTGAACCACATATTGGAAAACGGAAACTCCAATACCATTTCCTTTTACAATATAGAAATTAAAATGGGTTTTCTCATAGTCACTATTATTATATGTTATATCCTCTACCACATCCATAATAGCTGCTCCTAAATTCTCACATTGCATATTGACATTCACATTGAAGCTATTATTCATGGAGAAGAGAAAGGATTCATACAAAGGATTTTGGTGATCTGACTATTCTACAACATGCTTCGTACAATAGGTTGCACGTTGACGATGATCCCTGCTTGCACTAAACCATGGAAGCATGCGAATGGTACTAGTTTTAGGTTGATTAAGATTGAGAATGAATTTAAATGAAAATGCATTTGATTGTTGTAGGTCCTATAGAAACCTCTCCACACACTGTGCATATGATTGCACCTGTTGTAGACACTATGGTGGTGTACACATCACTTTGTTCAAGATTTCATTTGTGTCATTCCAAATAGATATTTTGAGAATATGTTCATCATAAACATGAGTTATAGAAGGATTTTGTATTGGGGTGAGAAGATTATGATTATTTTCTTCGATGCCCCCATGTGACAATATCTTGAATTCAAATCTCTCCCTCTATGAATTAGTTGACCTCCCCTATCTAAATGACCACACAAAAGAAACTTGTATTAGGCAATAAAAAATGAAAAACATAATTGACTCTCGTAAAGTAATGTAATTTGAATTGAAATTCACTTACCGTGGACCAACCCTTCAAAAATAGATGATCTTTTAATCAAGTTAGAAACCTTGAGGACATGTTTGCAAGTGTTCCCCTGCAAACTCCAAGGGCACTCACAAACAAAAACGTGCTCCCCAAATTTCCGAACAAGGTAACTTGGCCAGACCTATTTTGAGTTTTCACCCAGTACCATCCAGGATGTGTTTCATTGGGAACACAGTGATCGCCCAAAATTTCCTTGGCCCACTCCAAACTAGATCGTATATTTAAAAAATTATAGTTTGTCAAAAAACCATAATACTGCAACTTTTCTTTTTTCCTATAGAATGGTTCCATTTTATACACAAGTGTGTAATAAAAATAGTCCATTCTCGTAGTGCATTTATTATAATGATCACACAAGTACCAAGTTTTGAGCGCACAATGGTACAACTCAACACTACATTTTTATCTTGGTTTGCATGCAGGAATAGTCTACATTTTTTCACCCACATGGCTATGAAAAAATCCAATAGTCAAGTAAACCACAATGTATTATAGGTAATGCAAAAGAATGTGAATAGTGCAAATCCTATGAGGTGATGGAAATTATCAACTCACCAATTTGACCTTCTCCTTCGCACCATGTCTTATTGAAGTATTCTAAAAATTGGGGTTGATCATTGAACTCACCAAAGGAAGAGTTCAATAGTTGAGTGATGCTATTTTCACTGTTACCAATTTCCATCATCATCATACCAAGTCTGTAGAAGATTTCCATTGCCCTTTCCTTGGCTACATATTTATTTACTTTCTTCAACCAAGCCCTTTTAACATGCCAAAGGAATAGAAACACACGACATTCAAAGACAACCCTGATAGACAATACAAACGATATTATTTAGCTCTCATTTGCAATAGAAAGTGGCATTGAAAATAAATAGAAAGTGAGAAAGTTACACAAATGAACAAAGAGATGCACGTACTTTATAGCTTGGATTTGTGCAATCGCATCATCCGTCAAAAAATAATTGATTCTCCAGTCGAGTTTGGCTCTCCTTCCATGATCATGCAATATGTGTAGCCATGTAGAGTGGTATGTGCAGGATCATCATGGAAAAAATAGGTCCTTAAGTGGTGATGAAATTTAGAAAATCAGAGTTAGGCAACTTGATGTAAAAATTTGAATAAGTTATCTATATTATTTCAAAAATATGTAAGAATAGAATCTCTAGAAAATTGAATGTAGTTTCTAAACTACTAGGTTTATTTAAAAAATAAATAAATCTATTTGGTGAAAATTTAAAATTTCAATGTAGTAGTACTTAAATTTCAGGGAAAAAATAAGAATTAGGTGTCTGTATGACCACCCAAACCACAATAAAATGATAATATTTATGTATAATATTTTAGATATAAGTAGAGGACTCATGTCCTGATGTGATGCATATTTTTTTTTATTTTTCTCCAAGTAAATATTTAATTATGATTTTTTTATTACAACTTTGAAAAGTATAAAAACTTGAATGTATGACCACCTTAAAATCCCTTTTCATTTCATCAATTTTGGGTAAAAAAAATTCAGCCACATGGGCCATCATATCACTTACATATCGCCACTTTTTGGCCCATCAGGATCCTGCACATACCCAAAGATGTCCTCAATCTTGTTTTGTGCAAAAATTACCCACACAACTAGCACACCACATTGTTTCTCATCTAAAAATAGAAAAGTATACAATGGAAACTATAGACGTAACAACTTAGCATGAGCATTGTCAGGTTTATACCCAACAAGATCGTTGAAAAGATGAAGAACTATTTGTCAATGTTTGTAAGGCCTCACCCCATATTTGTTAGTGGAAAACATGGAATCGATCAAGGTGGCTGAATTATGTGAATGGCTAACGATCCTATCCAACACCCATGGAGTCTGAACCCTGATAAAAAAAGGTGTGTTTTTCACATTTGGTCATTGAAAGTACAAGAAGTTTTCAAATTCTTGTCCATTTCACATCATGATACTTGTCGATTCAACTTTGTGTTTTTTTTGCGTGAGTAGAATGCATCTTTTTCCAGGCATTCATTACATACTTTATTGTAAGGAATTGATCTCTCTTTGACATCATGCCACATAAGATAGGATCGCTGATGTGTCTATCCATTATTGCATTGACACTAATGTCCATGAGAAAAAGGCTTTAAATATGGTTTTTGCACTCTACGGATAAATCAGCGAAAAAAATAGAACAACTATCTCCACTTGTGTCATTAATGCCATGGAAAAATTCACCTTTTTTATTAATGTGGAAAATTTATTTCTAGTTAATGTAGGAAACACTAGGTAATCCATTCATAACCTATACCATGAAGTGGTATTGACAACCTCACATTTGTACAAATGTCTTATGTTCTTTCTTCTCTGGTGGAGTCTAGTCTCTAAGGTCTGTAGGACCAAAGTGACACCAATAGCTATGAAGAAGGCATAATCTCATCATCTTGAAGTAAGAGAGTAAAATATCATTGGACCATACAAATGAATGTTGAAAGATAAAAACCTATGATACCAAATTGTTTTTCCATAATTTTTGTTGTCTAGGGGACGTGTGGTGGTAGGTTGTATTTTTTTCCTGTCCAAAAAATTAATTTCAAAACCTTCAATGAATATTTCACCGCGAGTGAAATCATCGAGTCTCATATGAGGAAATGTTGCGACAAGGTCAGGGACCCCATCCTTCTTGACCAAAATAGGAGTCCATTACAAATTCGAAGAGGAAAAAGGAGAGCCTCCATTTTGTACATCTTCAACTATCAATTTCTCTTGCTTCTTCCATTTCAAAACTCTCCCCATTCTAGGAAATGAAAGAATTGGACGAATATTTAAAATTCGTGTGGATTGTGTCAAGAAAAAGAAACAAATCATTCATTGAAAGTACATAAAATGTGATTGCATTGCTCTCACCCACATGAAACCAATAGGAGGTTGCCGACTTGAACTGAGGAAAACTAAAGGTGATAGATTGAATCAAGCTACGCATAAAACATAACACAAACACGAGCTTGAAATCCTATTATCTCAATGTACAAATGGACATAGACAAGGAAAATATAAAATCACAACCAAAACCTTTTTTGACATAAATACCTCAAGTAAATTCGCAACCCTGTATGTAAATATAACAAATATTTCAAAGTATATGGGGTGTAAAAACCTCTTTTACCTTAGGAGGCATGTGACATTCAGCCTTCCATTTCATGTGAGTTAACATGAGGATAAAATTCACATCTAGCAATTAATCAAATTAACAAGTGAAGTTTGAACCACATGATCAGTGGTTCAACCTATAAACACCGAAAAATTGATCTAGGCCTACGAGCACCACTTTCGACATAACTTTCTATTATCCATGGTCATGATTAAATAATGTTTATTATTTAATTATATTTCTAAGACATATTTCTTCTATTACTTAAATACCCCATTCTAATTAATTCACTAATTCATTTATTCATAATGACCCTTTATTCAAGTTCATTAATTAAATAAGTCATATTTATTTAATTATGTCGCTAGCTAATTAATTCTTCTTTCTTAATTAAATATTTATTATTTAATTTATTCAATTCCACCTTTTCAAGAGTCAAATTAAATAAATTACATTATTTATTTAATTTAATTCATTTCAATTTCGAATGTTGAATTAAATTAACATTTAATTCATTTCTTAATTATTTGTGTCACATCCTTCTATCATTCAGTTGACTACTCATTCACTCACCTTCGTACTCCAGATCTATTTTAAATCGACCGATTATCTCTAGGTTCAATATCTAATCATCTTTGGGTATGTGCACAATCATGATGGGCCAAAAAGTGGCGATATGTAAGCCATATGATGACCCATGTGGCTGATGACATTTTTTTTACCCAAAATTGATGAAATGAAAAGGGTTTTTAGAGGAGATTCTCAGCTTTCCACCAATATAAATTATTCTTTACTTTGAATTTAATAAATAAATATTATTCATTTTCTATTAGAATTACGAATAAAGTCCTGATTGATAGGTTGATTGACAAACATGTATAAATTTCAAATGGTATCACATTTTTTTGAATCTGAAACATGCATCACATTCTATGTTTTGCATACTATAGGATTAAAAACAAAAAAAATAATTTCATTAATTTTTGACCAAGTTAAGGTGGTTAGATAGAAAAAAGTTTATATTTTTTAAAATTGTAATAAAAAAATCATAATTAATTATTTACTTGGAAACAAATTATAAAAAAATCCGCATCATATCGGGACATGATTCTTCTACTTATATCTAAAATATTATAAGAACATATTATCATTTTATTTTGGTTAGGGTGGTAAGACAAACACCTACTTCTTATTTTTACCTTGAAATTTAAATACTACTATATTGAAATTTAAAATTTTCACCAAATAGATTTATTTTTTTTAAATAAAGGTTTAGTAGTTTAGAAACTACATTCAATTTTCTACAGATTCTATTTTTACATTTTTTTGAAATAATATAGATAGCTTATTCAAATTTTTACGTCAAGGTGTCTAACTCTGATTTTCTGTCTTTTCCATGACGATCCTAAACATACCCCTCTGTGAGAGGACTCTCTATCACAACTAGTCAGTTA
This sequence comes from Sequoiadendron giganteum, assembly GCA_007115665.2. NCBI lineage: Eukaryota > Viridiplantae > Streptophyta > Pinopsida > Cupressales > Cupressaceae > Sequoiadendron > Sequoiadendron giganteum. The sequence goes on from CM021105.1 coordinate 153,253,401, forward strand.
ACTAGTTCTAACTCTTATACATAAAATCATTTATGAATTAAATATCTTTATTTAATTAATTAATTCATGTTGTAACACCCCTCCGTTTTGATTTTTGTTCAAGTTGCTTTATGCTATGTTTGGTTGCAGTTACTTTGATACTGGATACATTTTGTTATGATATTTTTATCGTTACTATTGAGTGACAAATATTATTATGGGATGTAGTTATCTGATTATTGTTTCACTTGCATTATGTTTTAATGATGTTGTAGAGTTAACATGAGATATTATTATGAGATTATTGGAATTATGATGGAAGTGTCAGTTTTGATGAGTGTATTGGTGAAGAGGACGGTTTTGCATCACTCACTTGCGAGCGCCCTGCGAATCTGTAATTTCTTCTTCACGATGTGTATTATATGCTGGATATATTGTATGATGTTGTTACTTGGTTGCAGGATTGCAGGTACATGACATCGACTCCACCTGGTTTCACAGGTTTGAGCATGTCGATCCAACGGTTAAGTTGAACGGGAGATAGTAGCTAGGTAACATGTGTCAAGTCTATACCCTAGCCTTAGTGTGTCATCAGTTGTGTGTGTCGAGTCATTGTCTGTCTTGCTTTGATGTTATTTAATTCTGAAGAATTCTTGATTTGGAAATAGATATTTAGAATAATTGCATTTAAATCATGTTGATGGTTATTTAATTTAAATAATGCAATGTGGATAAAAGTTTATATTTAAATTAATTAATTATATTTAAATTATTTAATTAATTAAATTTAATCCAAGGGGGTTGAATTTAGTTATTAAATAATTAAATTAATTAATTAAATGTGATTCAAGAGAATGAAAGGAAATAAAAGACTTAGAATTAATTTTGGAATTTAATTCCAACGTGTGAGAATTAAATTAGAAATTGTAATTAAATGTTTATTTGGGAAATTGGTTGCAACTTTAGAAATTAATTTATTATTTGAAATTTCATTTTAAATTGAAAGTGGGTTTTTGAAAAGTGAAATTGAAATTGAAATTAAAATTGAAATTGAAAGTGAAATTGAAATTGAAAATTGAAATTGAAATTGAAATATCTAATTTGCATGTAATGTGAATTAGGGTTGTAAATATTGAAATTGAAATTGAAATTGAAATATCTAATTTCCATATAATGTGAATTAGGGTTGTATTAGGTATTTTTGATTTATAAATAATACATGTTTTAATTTTAGGGCAAGAAAGTTTTTAGAAAAATATATTTTTACAGCAGGAAAGAAATTTTGGAAAATTTGCACAAGGGTTTGAAGAAATTTTGATTGTAGAATTGATTGAAGGAAAGATTGTTTGCATTTGTTGGATTTTGGATTGGATTCATTGGAGGATTGAACAAAATTCAGGAAATCTTTGGAGGAGGCTTGCATCAAAAATTCATCTCTTCCTGTAGCTTCTTGTACCAGGTTTTCCTCTTTGTGTTTTATTGTTCTTGATTGTTTTCTTTAAAATAGTAATGATTAAAGATTTGTTTGTTAAATCTATTTTAGAAAATAAATTTGATATTAGAAAAAAAGAATTAAACAAAGTTATAGCCTTTGCTTGTGAAAATTCTTGAGTGAAAATTGTGAAAACCTTAGTTGAATTTAAATTATTTGGAGAAATTGATTTTATTGTTATTGAAATCAAACATAGGAATTGAACAATGCATTTAGAATGTTTTTAGAAAATGAAACTTTCTGTTTATTATCAAAAAACGGATTTTAAAATCTGCAGTATAGTTATATTTTTCATGGTAAAATGGTCTAATTGCGTCGCCTGTAACATTACTTTCACAAACTGAGTTTTCAGGAAATTGAAAGGGTTTTTGCATTTTGAAGCTTTCTTACCTCTGTCCAAAAATCGTAAATACCCAGATTGTAGTTTTTGAGTTATACTTAAAACATGAAACTGCTATTAAATTATTTTTCCATGGCTATTCTGAAAATAAAATAATAATAAATTGATATTTATAAATATTAATATTTTATTTATTGTTAATATAATATTAAAATATTATTTAATAATATTTTATATTATAATTTATAATACTAAAGTATTATATTTATTTATATTATTTTAAATAAAATTTGTATATTAGATTAGTGGACTTAAAATTATAAACTTATGAGAAATTATTGTTATTTTAAAATGGCTTGTTAAAGTTTAATTGAAAGAGTTAAATATTTGATTTAAAGAATGCAATATATTATTGAATAGATATTTAAAATTGGATTGATTAGTGTATATGGAAAATGGATAGAAAAACAATATGTTATTATATTAAAGTGATTGAATGTTTTAAATAGAAAATTGAATGAGATGTAAGATTTGGTTAGGAAATGGAAGGAGTTTACTTGCATGGATTTGGGTCGATTTAAAAGTAAATTAAGAATTTTTTTATTGATGAAGCAATCAATTATGTTATTTATTAATTTCTATTTAGATTAATTGAATCATTGTGATTGAATTATGAAAGAGATATGGATTTAGTATATCCAAAAGTAGTATATTCCTCATGCTTATCTTAAAGGATTTAATTCTCTGTATTCAGTAAAGGGAAGTAAGTTTAATTGTTTTAGATTTCCAATAATGAAAAGGGAAATAGGGGTTAAGATTATTTTAGATGATCTACTTATCATGTCTTTGACTTTGTCAACACTGCCCATTGATTGAGTATGGATTTAGGAAATCCAAATTTTAGATTTGATTGATGACTTGAATGTTTTTGTTGCTATGTCGTCAAGTTGCATTGTGGGTTTTGGGATTTAGTGTTAGTCCTAAATTATAAGTCTTCCGGAAGAACTTAGAGGATAAGGGTTGTTGAATCTTTATGTCATCCAGTTGTTTTCCCTTGGGTAGTGTATGGCGTCTTTTCAATTTTACCCGGTTTTCACGAACGGGGATGGTTGCACCTCCTTGGTTAGGAGTGGATTATGGGATTCATGTCTCCTTGTATGGAGTGGCCTTGTTATGTGGTTTCATCTTGTTGCCTCCTGTGAAAGGAGTGGACTATGTGATTGTTGCCTCCAAGATGTTTGGAGTGAGTTTCTATTATTTGTATCCTCTTTGTGTTGGAATGGACTATGATGCCTAGTTGGTATGCACTTGTGTTTCCCTTGGTGGATTGTTTGGGTGTGTGTTGTCTATTAGAAGAGTGGCTTTTGTTAGGGGCTGGAGCCCAAAGTGGTAAACCGGGTAACCTTCAAAAGTGAGTTAATCAAGTGATAATTAAATTAATGTACTTAGATGATTAAGATGCAGTTCACACTAATCAAGATAATTTAATCCTCACTCATAGACACAAGGGCTTGTTTAGACTTGGGATGAGTGAGAAGGCCTGGAATGGCAAGATCAACTATCTAGTTCTTGTGAGAGGTAGTTGATTCCGCATGAGTGAGTATGAGTGCCGGGATTCGATTGAGGCCACCAAGATTATTTGTGCCGGAGCCTATGAAGAATGCCCAGAGGAGATCTCATGACAAACCTTGCGATGACACTCTATCTATGACAACTGTTGTTAATTATTTTATATGTATGGTTATTTGAACATACTTGATCTACTTTATGTCTGGAAGCAATGTGACCTATGTCAGTGATGTTGGAGTTGTACTTATATTGTACTTGATTTGTACATATATTGTATTTGATTTGTACTTGTATTGTACTTGATTTGTGCATATATTGTATTTGATTTGTACTTGTATTGTACTAGATTTGTACATGCATTGTATTTGATTCGTACTTGTATGGTGAATGAGTTGTACTTGTTAATTCATTTGGTTGGTTATAACAGTATGAGTCAGTATAAGTCTGCCTTTTGTTAGTGGTTGTAGATCTTAGTCCATGTTACTTTGTTACTATCTCCTAGCATGGGGGGTGGGCTTTCGGGTACCACATTGGTAGGGTGGAACATGCACCAAAACCGTTGGGTCCCCATCTATTTTCAGTACTTGGTGGCGAGACATCCAGATGGACAGCTCGCAGTTCTTGTTGTAATTTCTTGCATTGTAATATTTTAACTTGTATAAGTTATTTTATCCCTCTTATGTTTATGAGGTGGAATTTTGTAATTGTAATATTTTGTACTATTGCCTCATTCTGGGAATGAGTGATGTAACTATTGGATTACGATAATATTTATGAGATTGTATCTTGGTTGATTATCTTATTAGGTTATGTGGTATTCTTGTGATGTATGATGTTTATTTCATAAAGTTCATAATGCTATGGTTATATGTATTATGTATGTGTGGGTTTGAGTAATCCTAACCTTGTAGCCCTAGAGGTTGTTGTTAATTAGTAAGTGAATGTGTATGTTAAATTCACTTTATAAAAAAAAAAATTGGTTCGCTTATGATGTTAATTGCAACTTCCTTTAAGGTTATTTGGCGGGGCATTACACATGTGTGCATTTGAATTCTTTATTCTTTGAGTTCTAACTTTGTCTTTGACATTAAAAGTCTATTTCTTCTATTTTCGAATACTCTGAACTAAAGAGTAAATTGTTTATTTAATCTGGAACTCATGTTATTTCTATTTTCGAACAATCTTAACACAAGATTAAGTTATCGTTCTAATTTAATATTTATCTTACAGAATTTTCCAACTCACATTCTATCTGACACATAACTCACATTGCATGGCATTCATCAATCTTGTCTGTTGATCTCTCTTTGAATCTGAACTGATTATTCAGAAACCCAAAATATATAAAATGGCCTATCATTATCATTATTCCTCCTCGCAAAATCAATACTTTTGAGAAGAAACTTAATCTTCGATATTTTTCTTAGACATTCAACAAGGTTATGCTTGCATCAATACTAAAAATTTGAAGGCAAGAATATTGATACAACAAAATGGAGAAGGACAATCAAGATAATTTGAAGAAGTGGACGTATATCCAGTGAGATCTTTTCAGTTATTTTTTTTGATTGTTTTATGTTCATTTACTCATTCTTTGTTGTTTTTATTTAGATTATTTGTTAGATTTGATTATCTTAATTTGTACAACAAAATATCTCCTAAAAATATATGTTACATTTGGTGAACTTGATCCATCCTAGGATGCATGTGCCATTCTGCACAACATCTGTAACACTTTGCACCACATTCGACTGTCAAAAATTTTGCATTGCATTCGACTATCAACACAAACCACATCCAACTATCAACACAAACTACATCCGCCTATCAACATCGCACGAAATCTGTGCCTCAAAAAGCCACATCTTCTTGGTAATAGATTTTGTACTTTTTTATTCACTTTCGTACATTCGTGTTTTCATTTTTGGTTTTTGTGTTATTTATTTATTTTCGCTAATTTTTGTTTGTAGCTATGTTTAGGGGAGTAACTTAGTTTTTGGAGGATGTAGCATAAAAGACCAAATAAAACCAAAAACAATATTTTCTGTAGGACGAAAGTCGAAGACACAAAAAAAAATGAACTACTGATCAGTTTGCATGCAAGACCTAATGAATTTTTTAATTTTATTTGGAAAGATTTTTGTTTGGTAGATAAATAATTGTCACTTGAATTAAAAATAGTCAGTGTTTTCTTTGTCTGGTGCGAAAGCATATTTTGTAACCCTTTACGATTCGGTATATCAAAGTATCCTCTCCCCTTTCTCAATCATGTGATCCTAGGTGTAAGAGAAACAATTACTGACTCTAGAACTTGGGCCTATCTTGGTGGGAAAAAGTACTCATCCCAAGATGACTTAGACCGGTAACACGCTTTACCCAACGACTTCCACCCGGTAAATAAAAATGGATTTTTGGGGGAAACCTCAGAAATCACGCTCATTGTTTTGATGAGAAGGGCATAAATGGTCTCTCGTCATATTGGATGGTGCCCCATGAACGAAATGCCTGTACTAAAACCCATGTTTTAGTTTTTCCAAAATCCTATCTATTTGCTAGTGCAGTAGGTTCGGACCTGTGAAGCCATCTTACATTCTTACGGTTCATATGCGGAGATGAGATGTATGCCATGGGAGTTTCATGGGTACAGTAGCTTGGTTGCCCCATATAAGTGACTGTCGTGGAGGGGAGCTAGTGGGGTCAAGCTACAATTCATCCACCTTGAATATACGTAGTTGGATTTATACAAGTAAGAACTCAACAAATATTGTCCAAAAAATCCTAGGTTGTAACTATTTTTTGGTTTTATAGATCTATCACTACAAACAAAAAACATATTGTAGTTTGTGATTTTTTTGTTGTTGTATTCATCAAAACACTTGATCATCAAATGGAGTCAGTTGAAAAATCATCTTTAGAAAACCGCAATTGTCAACAAAAGTCACAACTACCATTTTTAGAACCACGTCTATCCTAGCGAGTCACAACTTCCATTTTAATCACCACATGTGTCTGTTAACAAAATCCAATTTCATAGAGTTTAAATACTACACCGCAATTGTCAAATCCTGAGTCGAATGTGTATTTGCAAGCCACATATGTCAAACAGAAAACCGCAATTGTCTGTCAAAAATTTTAGGTTAATAAAATCCATAATCTGAGTCACAACTATTACTGTGAGTCACATCTGTCAAAACAAAATCCGCATTTGTCACAAGTCAAAATTACCAGTCGACAGTTGAAACCTAATTTTAGTCAAATCACCACATCAGAAAATTGAAATGCATCTATCACAATTAGAATTGCATCTGATAGGTGAACCGCATTTGAATGTCAACATAAATCTGAGAAAACTGCAAACCGAGTCCAAGCACATAACTATCATTTTCAATTTTGTTTCTTAAGATCAATCTTGGAGAAAAACTGGAAAAACTTTGCTCAAAAACTTGCATGATTAGGTGTCATATAAGTCTTAGTCATAGTCATCCTAAGTTGCATGCATATAAATACTTCCTAGGAAATTGCATATCATAGAATAGATAACTTTCCTCGTTATTGGATACGTTCATGTTCTGATTTTTCATCATCATTGAACCTAGTCACTCTAGTCCTATTACTGAATCTTTCCAGTTCAACAATCTAGTTTGGGAAATTCACCTTGTCAATAGTATTTATCCTACAATCAGGTTCCTTGGTCAACTAAAATCATTGCATGCACTTATTCCATAGGTGGTCAGTTATACCCATTTTAGAATCATTTACCATCATAGTCTACTCAAGATTTTTGCATATTGTTTGTCCTACCATATGTCATCTTAGTATACATCATTTTAGGAATCTTTATCAACATCCTTTACTATTAGAAAATCTAGAAAAAACATAGAAAGAGGACATATTGGTTTTTAGACATAGTTTGCATTACACCTTTCTGAGCAACTTTTCATGGTCGAAACAAGGTCTCAAAAGAAACAAAAATTAATGTCGGACCCTAACGAATTTTTCAATCCTTTCACAAATCAACCATCAAGGAAAGAATGACCACACAAACCTTTTCTTGAAAAATGTGTCACTAGAGACACACATGGACAATTTTTTATTGAATACATAGATCCCACCGTACAAGATCCTAAATTTGTATCCTTTATGGATGAGTGTTTGGAAAATGATCCCCAATGATATCTAGCAAAGTTTCTAGTAGAAGGTGCCATGCTACCACCAGGATTTGATATTCACACTTTGAAAACATCGTCTACTCAACCAATACAAACTGTGGAATCAAGTGTTTCTATTCCCCAAATCACCGCAGCAATACCAACTGGCATACCAACGCAAACATCATCAATTGTGAAACCAACCACTTTCAACATAAAACAAGGTTTACAATTTACTACGGGAGCAACCTCATCAAACCCCTTTGGCACCAACACGACTAGTAAGAGATCCAAAGTTGGCATGAATATTCCTATACCAAATAAGAGCATTCAGACATGAAATATTCCTATATCAAATCAGAATATTCAGATAGGAAAAATTCCTATACCAACTCAGAACATTCAAATAGGGAATATCCTCATACTGAATCAAAAAATTCTAATGGGATATATTCCCTCGCCAAATCATAACCCATCACAGATCACAACATTTCAGAACACCTACATTGATCCAAACAACACGAAAAACATGTCATTGAAACAAGTAGATGTCCTCCAAAACCAAATGCAAATTATTCAACAACAGATGGAAAAGATGTCTATGTCAGGAAAATGAACTATCTTATTGCAAGATCTATGTTCGTGTCCATTTGACAAAGCACTTTATATGACACCCTTCCCGCATGGATACATTATACCGAATTTGCCTAAGTATAATGGGAGGAAGAATCCTTTGGAACACATTAGAGAATTCCCAATGACATGAAAGGACATATCATATGACCCCACATACTTGATGAGACTATTTCCGTGAACCCTTATCGGGATAGCACTGGAATGGTTTTCTAAATTACCATATGGAATACGATCCTGGGGTGAATTAGCTAAGAATTTTGTCAAAAACTTTACCTTTAACATAGAAAATGAAGTAATAATACCTACCTTGTGTCACACAACACAATAAGATGGTGAAACTTTCACCACTTTCTTCCAGAGATGGAGAAGTCTAGCTAGTAGATGTCTAGTTGAAATAGCAAAAAAAATAGAAGGTCACGATATTCCTTGAAAACATCAATCCAAAACTGAGAGGTGACTTAAGGGTACATTATTGTACTTCATTTCTTGACTTGGTACAAAAGGGCATCATCCTTGAAAAAGGCCTTATCAACAAAGGATAAATAAAAGTACCAAGTAGAAACCCCATGGTTCAACATCAAAACGCACCCAATGATAGAAAAAAATTCTGGTCTAGAAACAAAAATGTTACAAATGATGGCATTGTTGATGCTAAAACCATACATATGGGACCAGTTATCACACTTAGAGGTTACAACCCCAATCAAGACATGAAGAATAGTCTACATCAAATGGCAATTTTTTTCCAAACTTCACAATAACAATGACCACAAAGGAGATTTCCTACACTTGAATTTACCCCTTTGGGGCAACCAATCGAGACAATTTTGAAAGAGTTGATTAAAAATGATCTCATTAAACCTTTGGAACAAAAAGAGTATGATCCTGGATAGTTTAAACCTTCATGGTGGGATGACAATGCCTATTGTGACTATCATCGAACAAAAGGACACAACCTACAACAATGTCGACAACTAAAGAATATTATACAAGACATTGTTGAAAACAGAACCATATAGGTCAATGGGCAGAAAAATACCAAGAAAAGTGATCATAAGGTCTTCACAGACCCATTCCATGACCACACAAAAGGAAAGGCCTCTAGTTCGGGAACCAAGAATAATTCATCAGCCAATTATACTAATACCAAGTATGACTCTGGTAAAGGAATGATTATAAATCACCTCTGAGTTGCGAATGAAAACATTCATACCATCATCATTAAGAAGCATCTGGAATGTGCTGTAAACACATGTAGAACTAAGATAATTCTTCCAGGTCCTTCTTTTGAGCCACCTACATAGTCTTCCAAGTCTAAATACAATCTCCTTGATCATTGAGAAAAGCACCCGCATAGATATCCATTTTGGAACTATTGACTTTATCACCTAAGCATCGAGCCTTTCTTGACAAAGCCTTACCGAACACGACTGTTCCTACATACTTAGATGTCAATATTTTTGAAGAAATTGTGGGATATTTAGCCAACTCACATCATGCCACATTTTCCCAGCAAGATTAATCAACCGAAAACTTTGATCATAATGACCCATTACATCTTGAATTCCTTGTCCATCAAACCAAAGTTAGACAGAGGAGCACATTTGAACCCGTGTACCCTAAAATTGGTTAAGGAATTAGGATTCTTAGAAGAATGTGTAGAAACCTCTAAGAGTATAGTCATCAAGGCTTATGATGATGAGGAAAGATCATCTAAAGGATTTTTCACACTCCCTATTAGAATTGTTCTAGCAATTATGAACACCAGCTTCATGGTCTTTGATCTCACCCTTCTATATAATCTATTGTTAGGTAGACCTTGGATACATGCAATGAAATCCGTACCTTCCAAATATCACCAATTCTTAAATTCTTGTATAATGGCATCGAGATCTTGATTGATGGTGATCCAGATCCTTTTCAATATTGTACAAGCCTAAGGGAAATTCCACAACAAAAAATACCAGTTAACAAAGAATCTTCATCATCCACTTTATCCCTCTACATTGAAATATCACATCTTACGAAGTCCATTTCATTCAAACCACCAGCATCCACTCCTAAGGTCGAGATCCCAGACAAAGGCTATAGAGAATATTACGTGAAGGTATCATATTGTGTTAGTCACCCGGTTTGACCTAAGGCATATGGCTTACCCATGGGAGATAGAAGATAGTTAGTAGTTAGATTTATTGTCCCCCCTACAATGGCATTGACCAAATGGGGAGAGTTAAATGAAGAAATTGTGGATCAAGGTGATGTTACCTCCTCATTGTACCAAGAAGACAATGAATACCCCTCGTCATCTATTCAAATAACTAAGGGCCAATATGGAAAATTCTTGAAGATAATGCAAAGCGAAGGCTATGATGGCATAGTGGGTTAGGACTACACCAAAATAGAAGGATGAAACTGATCATTGTCTCACCATTAACGAAATACCCAGGGCTAGGGTTTCAACTGCTTAGAATTGGTTTTCCTACTACTTCATCACCATTTCAAGAGGAAGTGAGTGCTTATGCAGACATCGATATATCTCACAAACCACTTCCCCCATTTTATGATGAATCTCATGAACCACTTCCCCTAGTTTACGATGAATCTCCTGACTCAAGTGATGGTGAATGGGATTCCCTTTCCTCTACTAGTACCATGAACATAGATACTCTATTTGAAGAGTTGGACCTAATGATGAAACCATTACCAAAACCATCTAGTCCCTATCATAGGAAGCACTTGTCCAAAGAAGAATGGCATAAGCACTATTATTGGGAAACCCTTGATCATGCATCTTAGGCACCTAAAAAACTATCTTCTGACAACTTAGCCCTTACAATAGTCCCACATCAGAGTTTACCTACCCATATCGAAAAGAACAAGAAGGAGTTAGTCCAAAACTTTTGTGACCATGTCAACCATTGTATATTCACCTTGTCAGCTTCCACCTTTGATAAGTCTGATGATGACATGCCTCTCATATATCCCGAACTTATCGACTCGGATCACCAAGGTACACCCATCATAGACACATTTGAGAATGACACAACAATAGCTGAGTTCATGAGACTTCGAGAAGGCATACCAAGAGGGGATCATAAAGTTGGTTTTACCATAGACTTGGATGACAAAGCATATTTTGGGGAGTCTATTTACACCTCTAGTCGAAAAAATGAAAATAAAAAGAAAACAATGAAAATGACAAAAAATGACAAGTCCCTAGGTGAAAACTGAAAGGCACCTTTGGACAAAGAAATAGTATAAATATAAGACGTATCTGAGGGTGAAAACCTCTCTAAGGCACCCAGGGATGGAGGTTTAAACATTATCCCCATTGAATAGGAAAAGTCACCAATGCTAGTAGAAGAGTCCATTGAAGTCAATATAAACACATAAGCAAACCATCGAAACATATACTTTGCAGCATCATTGACCACGATAGAACAACTTGAGTTTAAGGACTTCTTCACAAAGAGATAGATAAAATTTGCATGGTCATACGCTAACATGTTGGGCTAGATCCAGACCTAATATTACACCATTTACAATTACAGCCAGGTATTAAGCCAGTCAAACAAAATTTAAGGAAAATGCATCCACAGATTGCTCTACTGGTCAAGGCAGGACTTAAGAAACTCTTGGATGTTTGATTTATAAGAACTATAGACTATGTAGATTGGATTTAAAATCTTGCACTAGTGACTAAAATAACTAGGGGCATCTTCATTTGCATAGACTTTAGAGACATCAAAAAGGCCTGTCCTAAGGATGAATTCCCTTTGCCCAACATAGACATGATAGTAGATCTTACAACAGGATACAAGATGCTATCCCTCATGGATGGTTTCTCTGGATATAACCAAATCAAAATCACAATTGAAGACCAACACAAGGACAACTTTTATGTGTCCATGGGGTAGATACTATTGGAATGTTATGCATTTTGGGCTTAATAACACAAGAGCTAACTATCAACAGGAAATGACTACTAATTTCCATGACTTTATACATACTCTCATGGAAGATTATGTCAATGACATTATAGCTAAATCAGAAACAAGGGCAGATCGTTTGAAGGTTCTAGACAAGATATTCCAAAGGCTAGAGAATTACAACGTGAGGTTAAATCCAAAGAAGTGTGTCTTTGGAGCGAAATCAAGGAAACTTCTAAGGTGTATCATTTCAAGAAGAGGCATTGAAGTAGATCTAGAGAAGGTAAGAGCTATCATAGAAATGCCTCCTTCAGTCAGCATTGGTCAATTAAGAACACTACAGGAAAAATTACAGTCCATCAGGCATTTCATTATGCAACTAGCAGACAAAATACACCCATTTCAACATTTACTCAAGAAAGGAGTACCATTTGTGTGGACACCCAAATGTCAGGAAACTTTCCAAAAAATCAAGGATTATTTGCTCACTCCACTTGGGTATGAGTAGGATCACGATGGGCCAAAAAGTGGTGATATGTAAGTGATATGATGGCCCATGTGGCTGACAACTTTTCTTTTACCCAAAATTGATGAAACGAAAAGGATTTTTAACGGATATTCTTAGCTTTCCACCAATTACTTTGAATTTAATAAATAATTATTTATTCATTTTCTATTCGAATTACGACTAAAGTCCTAATTGATAGGCTGATTGAAAAACATCTATAGTTTTAAAAGGGTACCATATTTTTTGAATCTGAAACATGTGTCACATTCTATGCTTCACATACTACAGGACTAAAAAATATATATATTCATGAAGTTTTGACCAAGTTAAGGTGGTTAGAGGTACGAGTTTTTATATTTTTAAAAATTTGTAACAAAAAAATCATGATTAATTATTTACTTGGAAAAAATTACACAAAAATATGAATCACTTTGGGACATGAGTCTTCTAATTATATCTAAAATCTTATAAAAAAATATTATCATTTTATTATGGTTAGGGTGGTCAGACAGACACATACTTCTTATTTTTCCATGAAATATAAGTACTACTGCATTGAAATTTCAAATTTTCACCAAATAGATTTTTTTTAAATAAAAAATAAACCTAGTAGTTTAGAAACTACATTCAATTTTCAACAGATTCTATTCTTACATACTTTTGAAATAATATAGTTAACTTATTCAAATTTTTATGTCAAGTTGCCTAACTCTGATTTTTCTAAATTAATTGCCACTTAAGGGCCTATTTTTTCCATGATGATCCTGCACATGCCCACCTTTCTTAATGCCACCAAAAGATGGAAAACCATTTATACTATACATTTCAGCAACCTGGTTAGCATTAGGGGCTCTTCTTAGACAAAATGATGATCAAGGTCATGAGAGAGCAGTCTACTACATGAGTCATACCTTGGTAGGGTATGAATTAAATTACAGCAACATAGAATGTGATTCTCTTGCAGTAGTCTTTTCTACTCAAAAAATTTGGCACTATATGCTCAATCGCCAAACAATGTTGGTCGCAAAGATTGATCCCCTCAAATATCTCCTAAGTAAAGATGCATTAACAGGTCGATTGGCTAAATGGGTTATGATACTTAGCAAACTTATGACATCCAATATGTAGAGAGGAAGGCTATAAAAGGAAAGGTGATTGTAGATCAGTTAGCAGATGCACCCATGAAGGCAAACCATCCTTTAGTGGCAGATTTTCTTGACGAATCTATCTTCACAGTTGACATTAGAACCGGATGGAAATTATACTTTGACGGGTCACATAGAAATCGTGGTTCAGGAGCAGGTATCCTATTTGTTACAACTCAAGGTGATACCATTCCTAAATCATTTAGGATTGATTTCCCTTACACCAACAACATGGAAAAGTATGAAGCCTTAGTGACAGGATTAAAAATGGCAGCCCAGTGGAAGATTAAGAGTCTACATATTTTCGGTGATTCTCAGCTAGTAGTCTGGGAAGTAAATGATGCTTATAAGACTAAGTATGAGAAACCTACCCCCTACAAGCACATGGCTGATAGTTTTAAGTAGTACTTTTATGACATTACCTTTCAACAAATACCATGTATTTAGAACAGGGTCACAGATGCTATGGCAACTATCGGTTCCTTATTGGATATTCTGAGTAACGTGTCTAAGTTTGAGTTTTTGGTTGAATAGTTCTTGGTCCCCACCTATGATGTCCCTAATTCTGTGATGGTGTGTACAATTTTTGGTCCTACTTCCCCTTGGTATAAAGACATATTCAACTATCTAAATGAGCAAACCTTACCTTTAGACCTGTCAAATAACCAACTCAGAACCTTTATCCATAAGTGAGCTAAGTACACCATCATTAGATATACCCTATATAGACGCACCTTAGATAACACCCTAATGAGATGTCTCAATACTGAAGAAGCACAGACAACCTTGCGAGTGGTACATGAGGGTATATGCGGATCCCATTTGAGCGGTCCTACTTTAGCCCATAAGATTATGAGATTAGGTTATTATTGGCCTACGATGGAAAAAGACTCATATATCTTTGTAAAGAAATGTAGACAATGTCAGATACACGAAGATTTGATAAGAGTGCTAGTATAGGATATTTGTTTGATTACATCACCATGACCCTTTGCCTAATGGGGACTTGACCTCATAGGTAAGATGCACTCTCCATCATCCAATGACCATAAATTCATCATAACCGCCACTGAATACTTCACCAAATGGATCAAAGCTATTCCCATGACCTACATCACCGGGATGCAAATATCCAAGTTTATCTTAAACTATATCATTTATCGGTATGGTGTACCCCAATCCATTATCACAAACAATGGCCACCCATTCAAAAACCAAGAAGTATGCCATTTATGTGAAGAGTTCAATATCAAACATCATTTTTCCACCCCATATTACCCACAAGGTAATGGCCAAGCTGAGGCATGTAATAAAACTATTGTCAGAATCCTAAAGAAGCCTGCCAATGACGTTGGTCATGACTGGCACCTACAACTAAATCCTGCCTTATGGGCTTACTGCACAAGCATCCGTACTCCCACTAGCGCCACTCCATACTTCCTTGTATTCGGATCTAAAGTTGTCTTACTTATTGAGTTTGAAATTCCTTCCTTGAGAGTATCCTTGAAAGGTCACATTGACAATGAAGAATATCGTTTATCTAGATTACATGAGCTAGAATTACTGGATGAACGAAGACAAAAATCACTAGACCATTCGCAAGCATACCAGAATTGTCTTTGTCATAGCTATAATAGGAAAGTTCTAAATAGACACTTTGGCATTGGTGACCTAGTTTTAATGGAGAATCCCAAGAATCAAGTTGAATGAGAAAAGACAAGTTAGTTTGAACCTAATTGGTTAGGGCCTGATATTGTCACATAAGCTTTTGGATCAGGAGCGTACCAACTCTCTACCCCTGAAGGAGAGCCACTTTTTTCACCAATCAACAACCTTCCATCTGAAGAGGTTCTATGCATAGCTTCTAAGAGTCTTTCGTCTTAATAAGAAAAATACAAAAAAATGGTTACCTTGATAAAAACCTGGCAAATAGGCATTTTTGTAACACCAAAAAAATTGGAAAATCAACAAAATAGTAAAGAGAAATAATCGTTCCAATAGTGCAAACCACTTCGATGGTGCTATGGATAAGTACCATGGTGAAAACCTGGTAAACAAGTGTCGTGTGTAGTCAAACTTGCTCTTTTGTCTACCATAATTCTAATCAGACTTTTCCAGCATCCCTCATAATAAATGGTTGTCCTATCCATTGCTTGAAACGATTGACATCAAGTCCATTCTATCATATTCCCCACACCACAACACAAGTTGTATTCCTGAGTGGGGGAAAATCCTTGTTTTGTGCCATGAGGACCTTGTACATAGCATTACACCATCGGAAAATGTCCTAAAAAAATCCGAAAACATTAGAAAACTTCAAAAAGACAAAAAAATCAAAACATGTCAGAAAATCCCAAAAACAGAGTCAGAGTCAGTCATGTTAAGTCATTAATAGACATAGTCGAACTACATTGCCTCTACGAATGGACGTAAGCAAGGCCATCAGTTGATGTACCCACAAGGCATTAGGTCTATCTGTCTAGTTTTTTCATGTATCACACAATTTCAAAATCATGACTCACTGTACATTCAAAGTCATTGGTCTTGTCGAACTATGAGGTCTCTGCGTGTACAACGTAGGCAAGGCTAATCAATTGATGATCCCTCAAGGCTGCATTAGGTTAGTCCAGTAGGGTCATTCACATTCACTATCACACACGTCCCATGTCATTAGCTCACATGCATATCTTTAGTCAATTATGTTTGTTAAAGTTTGGTTGAACTATGAGGTCTCTGCATGTACAACGTAGGCAAGGCTAATCAATCGATGAGCCCTCGAGGCCAAATTAGGTCATTCCTTTAGGGTATATCATCTCAAGTCATACACTATCAATACACACACACACTTTATAATTAGTCAATGAATCAAAACAAGTCATGCATCAACAAGGAAACATCTCAAAACAATCATCAAGTCAATATCAAACCCATTGTCAAATTGATCAGCTTATGTCTTAGCAAGATGTCTTTCTTGTAAACATACACCATCAAATTGTGATAGCCTCATGTGCCTTGTCACATTAATTCCATCAGACTCCAGTGTCTTATACGACATGTGTCTTTATGAAACTAGGCTTTGTCATGCCTTACACAGATAGTTACCAAGTCGAAACCAGACTCAACGTCTTATTAAGGTATGTCTCATCCCTCACATTATGCTATGTCAAACATCAAACAATAAAACAATCCCATAAGATCAAGTTTTGGTGAATAATTTTATTTGGATTTATGACTTTATATCTTATTTTGTCTTATCTTTTTATCAATTTTTGAATCAGTCTGGTTACTAGCTTTCTCAAGGATGTTCTTTGAATGATTTAGAGAAGCAAGGATGTCTCTGGACTCTTTTTCTTTGGTTATTTTTTGTCAACTGTCTTTTTAACATTGATTTTTGAATCATGTTACTAGTTTCCTCAAGGATGTCTTATCAAGGATTTAGAGGAGAAATGGTGTCTCATGACCCATCTTTTATTTTTTTGTTGTTTGTGGTTTGTCAAGACAAAATAACTTGGGCAATCCTATCCTTAGTTTGAGTTACTATAGTCCTTGTTTGCGACTATCTATTTTTTGTAGATGGATGAGTTTGTACACTGTGGTCTATCTCATATCATGGTGTGTACTATCCATTTTTGTCATGTCCTGCCCAATGATGATAAAAAAGCAAGCATAGCCTATTTGGAAAAATATCGAAGATCATATGTTTCTCAAATCAATCAACCTTCGTTGTTTCTTACTAACATTTTGTATTCACTCATGATAAAATTTCTCTTTTCCAACATAATGATAAAGTCTTGTGACACAACAAAAATATTAGATAATCTATATTTGCATACATTCTATAAGCATTTTATATAGTTACATTGCATATCTATGAAATTATTGCATAATAGGGAATCCATCACCATAAGGTACATAATTAAAACATTACATGTATATAACCATCACATATAAATAAAATCATATAGAACATTGTATTCCATTATCATAAGTAAATATAGAATCATCATAACATCATAGACTCTATAAACTCATAATATAGAAGCATTCATTCATAACACATATACATACATTATCTGGGAAACATAATCATATAGAAGCAATGCATCACCCTAAAATAAGAACTACATATCATATAGAAGCCACAAAAACCATATATATATCTCTCAAAATAACATGTCATAGTACAATGTCAGAATGAATCCATAAATAAAAACGAGCTCATAGGCTCTCTTTGATCAAAATATAGTGTCTACATATATATAACAGTCTCAACGTGTCCCACTACCACTACTGTCATGTGGTGAAGGTGGATTAAATTGCCTCAGAGGTACTCTCTATGAGGTGGAAGGCCTGTCATACAGACCTAGCCTCGGTGGTCCTACTGCACCCTCTGTACTCTGTTTCCTAGTCAGACTCCTATTCTGTGATCTTTGGATGCGAACCTCTAAAAAGCTAGGAGTTCGTCTCTCTATTGGAACCATCGACTCATATAGATCCCTATAATAGGTATCTCTCTCTACTAATTTGACTAGCCCACGTACCATACCATCAGATGAAGTTCCACTGCAAAGGCATCCAACCTCTTTCTCCTATCTCCGGGCTATAGCCTGATCTTTCTCCATGAGTGCATTGTGTCCATATGAGTAGTATCTCTCTCTATCCGCATGGCATCAAGCTCTGTTGTAACCATTCCCAACCTCTCCTCCAAAGCCTCCATATCACTATCTCTCAGAGCCTCCTCATCCCATCTCCCCTCAATAATTTGATCCCAAAGCTCTCTCTCCTACTCCTCCATAGGTACCTCCTCCTCAATATCATCCTCCCCATAGCCTGCCAGAATACCAAGAGGA
This sequence comes from Sequoiadendron giganteum, assembly GCA_007115665.2. Classification (NCBI taxonomy): domain Eukaryota; kingdom Viridiplantae; phylum Streptophyta; class Pinopsida; order Cupressales; family Cupressaceae; genus Sequoiadendron; species Sequoiadendron giganteum. The sequence continues at coordinate 153,271,997 of CM021105.1, forward strand.
TCAATGTCCATGTCATCCTCCTCATTCACTATTGGGTCCTCTTCACCAATCTCTACCTATACATGCTCCTATGCTAGTGCCTCCTCGATAGCATGCTAATCACCAACCTGTACCTTTTCTCCACCTTTGAGCTCCAACATCGGTACATCCTCCACCTCTATCTCTCGAATAGGTGATATTCCACCTACTCATCCACCTCTCTAACCTCTCTATCCTCGTCTACCACCACCACCTCTTCCATCATCACCACCACCCCTTCAACCACCTCTGCCACCACCTCTTTCTCTACATCATCCTCATGGCCCTGTACCTCGACTCTCCACTAGTGTCGACTGGTCCTAATCTATATAAGGAATCAGGCGATGCTCTTCCCACCATGTGTCATACACAACTGTAGTCCTGGGATCCACTAATCCATCTCTCCAACCCCACTATAATGGTTGTAGTGCCTGAATCTCTGCCTCTGCAGTAGCTACTGGTATCATAGGCCCCCAGTGTGGAACCTCTTTGGATGATCAAGAACACTCTGCTCTACCTCTAGGCTCATCTTGAACCTCCCCAAACTATCTCAAAACCTGATCAGGCAGGTGTCTCTCAATGATATGAATGCTCAAAATAGTCCTACCAGTCAAGTACTCTGTCTATCAACAAAAAGTCAAATTCTTATCCTCATCAAACCATGTCTCATAGTCCATGTATGGTCTCCAGGTAAACTGATCTAATATATCTAGTGCATGTCTCCAAAATCCTCTATCTCGTACATGGTTTTGAGTAATCTTTCCCGTATACCGGAAAACATATGGAGATCTAGCCTCCCGCTCTATAGTAACCAGAGGATGAAACACAACTATCCTCTCCCATGCCCAAACCATCAAAAGAGTAGTCCCACAACTCATTGATTGTGCGTCTTTGTACACTATATCATGTAAGTGGAAGTATAACATGTGCAATAAGCATGGACCCCAGGCATACATAGTCTCTCTCTCCAACATCCCCGCCACTATCTCTCCCCACCCAATAAGAAAACCATGACCCCATCGATCTAGAAGGACTATACCTCCTATCAATGTGCATAGGATACAGTCAATCCTCTCATACCTATCCACCAACACTTTCAATCTGATCTCATAATGCTCAATACCTAGCCTACTAATATCATCATACTGATAAAATCTAGCAAGCTCACTAAATTTGTGTTGGGTATCATACATCACTCACTCTCCTCTGATAGGAAGTCATAGAATCTTGTAGAAATCAAGTACTGTGTCTATCAAAAAAAAGTCAAATTCTTATCCTCATCAAACCATGTCTCATAGTCCATGTATGGTCTCCAGGTAAACTGATCTAATATATCTAGTGCATGTCTGCAAAATCCTCTATCTCGTACATGGTTTTGAGTAATCTTTCCCGTATACCAGAAAACATATGGAGATCTAGCCTCCCGCTCTATACTAACTAGAGGATGAAACACAACTATCCTCTCCCATGCCCAAACCATCAAAAGAGTAGTCCCACAACTCATTGATTGTGCGTCTTTGTACACTATATCACGTAAGTGGAAGTATAACATGTGCAATAAGCATGGACCCCAGGCATACATAGTCTCTCTCTCCAACATCCCCGCCACTATCTCTCCCCACCCAATAAGAAAACCATGACCCCATCGATCTAGAAGGACTATACCTCATATCAATGTGCATAGGATACAGTCAATCCTCTCATACCTATCCACCAACACTTTCAATCTGATCTCATAATGCTCAATACCTAGCCTATAAAATCTAGCAAGCTCACTAAATTTGTGTTGGGTATCATACATCACTCGCTCTCCTCTGATAGGAAGTCTTAGAATCTTGTAGAAATCCTCTAATGTAACTATAGCCTCCCCAGTCGGTAGATGAAATGATGGTGTCTCTAAATTCCATCATTCACACAACACAGTCAACATCCCTCTATTTCCTCGAATTGTGGGCATCGCAAGAACATGATGAAGACCGAGTCTCCACAATAGTCATGTTTCTGCACTAACAAATGAATCTCTCAGATTCAAGGTATCACGACATGACTCTTGAGTATTAATAGAATCTAACACAACCTACATTTGCACGATGATGTCAAGTTTTTCAAGAATTCACTTAGAAAGTTTTTCCATAAAACTCTGCCAGCCAAATGCGGCTCACTATCGCAAATGTGATGCATCCATACAAATACGTTGCAACACAAAGCATTTGCGTCACATATTTCAAATGTGTTTCACTAATTCATTCCATTTTCCAACTAATGCAAATGTGGTGCATGTATACACGTGTGGTGCATTAGTTTTCTAGCCTATCTACCTAAAGCATATGTGTTTCCTTAAAACATATGTGTTGCATAATCCTAAATACGTTTATCCTAAATGCAAATGTGTTTCCAAACCACAAATGTGGTGCATTTTGTACCATATGTGATGTATGCCTAAAATGACCTATCCTACCCTAAGCATGGTTAACATATGTGTCATTCCGCAAGAAAATGTGGTGCGTACAATAGCATATGTGTCGATCTCAAAAGATCACATTTGCAAATTAAACTTTAAGTCCCTAAAACTACATGTAAAACGAAATTTCAAAAGCTCGTTTTAGGGTACATATTGGTGGTCCTATGTCGGTTGGTTGTCTAAAGGTCTGGATCTGATAACCTCGATGTGAAGTGTATGGAATGGGAGCCATCTTTGTCCAATACTCAAAGCAACTTTCTCAATTCTTCAACTCTTCTAGGTGCAAATGAATTGGTTTTCAACCTAATTCCTATTTATACCTACGGTTAGGGTGGCATTTCTTCTAACCTTGTCTATTGGTCGCTTAACCTTCCAATTTATAATTACCCATACACATCTGTAACACATCCAAATTCAATTCTGTCAACTCCATAGCATTTCTAACCATCAAATTGACTTAAAGAGAATATTTCCTTATTTAAAAAAAAAAACAAAAATTTGTCAATTTTCCCGAGGGGGCATACCCTAACCTGTTTCATACTAGGGCATGATTGGGGCATATTTTCTTTGACACAACACTGAAATGATATTGCATCAAAGTGGGGAAAACTGTAGACAACAAAAATTGGTCTAGGCCTACGAGCACCACTTTCGACATAATTTTCTATTATCCATGGTCACGATTAAACAATTTTTATTATTTAATTATCTTTCTCACAAATATTTCTTCTATTAATTAAATACCCTTTTTTAATTAATTCACTAATTCATTTATTCATAATGACCCTTTATTCAACTTCATTAATTAAATAAGTCATATTCATTTAATTATGTCGCTAGCTAATTAATTCTTCTTTCTAAATTAAATATTTATTATTTAATTAAACCCCCTTTTTCTATAATTAAATAATTTATTATTTAATTACCCCTTTTGTCACATTTCAACTATAATTAAATATTTATTATTTATTTTATTCAATTCCACCTTTTCAACAGTCAAATTAAATAAATTACATTATTTATTTTATTTAATTCATTCCAATTTTGAAGGTTGAATTAAATTAACTTTTAATTTATTTATTAATTATTTATATCACATCCTTCTATCATTTAGTTGACTAATCATTCACTCACCTTCTGACTCCAGATCTATTTTAAATTCGCTAGTTATCTTCGGGTTGGATATCTAATTGTCTCTACGAGATGACTCTTTGTCTCAACTAGTCAATTGACTAGCTGTAACTCATCGGCATGAAAGCGTTTATTAATTAAATATATTTATTTAATTAATTAATCCATGTGTGCATTCGAATTATTTGTTCTTCAAGTTCTAAATTTTTCTTTGACATTCAAAGTCTATTTCTTCTATTTTTGAAGACTCTTAACTGGAGATTAAATTGTTTATTTAATTTGGAAATCATGTTATTTCTATTTTCGAACAATCTTGACACGAGATTAAGTTATCGTTCTAATTTAATATTTATTTTGCAGAATTTTATAACTCACATTCTATCTGACACATAATTGACATTGCATGGCATTCATCAATCTTGTCTGTCGATCTCTCTTTGAATCTGAACCGATTGTTCGGAAACCCAAAATATATAAAATGGCCTGTCATTATCATTATTCCACCTCCCAAAATCAATACTTTTGAGAAGAAACTTAATCTTCGATACTTTTCTTAGACATTCAACAAGGTTATGCTTGCATCAATACTAAAAATTTGAGGGCAAGAATATTGATACAACAAAATGGAGAAGGACAGTCAAGATAATTTGAAGAAGTGGACGTATATCCAGTGAGATCTTTTCAGTTATTTTTTTTGATTGTTTTATGTTCATTTACTCGTTCTTTGTTGTTTTCATTTAGATTATTTGTTAGATTTGATTATCTTAATCTGTGCAACAGAATATCTCCTGAAAATATATGGTACACAACCTAGAACTTCCTATGTGGCATAAAAGTGTAACACGTATAAGCGTATGTAAATACTTCTACGATTGCAACAACAAATGTATTATTCTGGGAAGATATGTTTGTTGTGTTGCATGTGTACATGTGCTAAAGAAGAGAAAGGGTTAGAGGAAACCAAAACCTTTGATGACCATAATGTATGTAAAAATAAAAAGTGCATCTGTTAGTGCCAGCAATGCCAAAATGATAAAAAAAATTGCGGCATCTATTGAAAAAAATATGAATCATTAATGCAAAGAATGAGGAAATCGAGAAAGGTATAAAATTTCCTATCAACCATGATGTAAGTGAATGCAGGTTGAAAAAAATAGCATGTAGATTAACCTACACCTAGACTTAAAGATAACAAGTAAGTTCACAACCCCGCATGTAAATATAATAAATATTTTAGAGTATATGGGGTGTACAAACCTCTTTTACCCGAGGAGGAATGTTATGATATTCAGCCTTCCATTTCACATGAGTTAATGTGAGGATAAAAATAACTTCTAGTAATTAATCAAATAAACAAGTGAAGATTGAACCAAACGATCAATGGTTCAACCAAGAACTTCCTATGGGGCATACAAGTGTAACATGTATAAGAGTATGTAATTAATTATATAATTGAAACATCAGATGTATAATTTTGGGAAGATATGTTAGTTGTGTTGCATGTGTATGTGCTAAAGAAGAGGAATGGTTAGTAAGCAACCAAAATCTTTGATGACCACATTGTATGTAAGAAGAAAAAGTGCATCCATTTCTACTAACAATGCCGAAATTATAACATTTTTGTTGCATCTATTGAAAAAAATATAAATTAGTAATGGAGAGAATGAGGAAAGCTAAAAAGGTGTAAAATTTCCTATAAACCATGATGTAAGAAAATCTAGGCTGGGAAAAATAGCGTGTAGATGAACATCCATGTGGACTTAAAGACCACAAGTAAATTCACAACCCGCATGTAAATATAGAAAATATTTTAGAGTATATGGGGTGTACAAACCTCTTTTACTTGAGAGGCTTGTTGTAATATTTAACCTTCCATTTTATATGAGTTAACATGATGAGAAAAATCACATCTAGCAATTAATCAAATAAAAAAGTGAATGTTGAACCACATGATCAGTGGTTCAACCTAGAACTTCATATTTGGCATGCGAGTGAAATGTGTATAAGGGTATGTAATTACTTCTACAATTACAACAAAAAATGTATTATTTTGGGAAGATACACTAGTTGTTCTACATGTGTATGTGTTAAAGCATGGGAAGGGTTGGAGGGCAACCAAAACATTTGAATACCATATTGTATGTAAAAATAAAAAGTGCATATGTTGCTGCCAGCAACGCCGAAACGATAACATGTTTGTTGCATCTATTGAAAAAAATATGAATCGGTAATGGAGAGAATGACGAAATCAAGAAAGGTGTAAAATTTCATATCAAGCATGATGTAAGGGAATGCAAGTTGGAAAACACATCATGTAGATGAACCTCCATGTGAAATTAAAGATCACAAATAAATTTTTAACACCATATGTAAATATAACACATATTTTAGAGTATATGGAGTGTAAAAACCTCTTTTACTTGAGGAGGAATTTTGTGATATTCAAGCTTCCATTTCATGTGAGTTAACATGAGGAGAAAAATAGCATCGAGCAGTTAATCAAATAAACAAGTGAAGGTTGAACCACACAATCAGTGGTTCAACCTAGAAGTTTCTATGTGGCATACAAGTGTAACGTGTATAAGAGTATGTAATTACTTCTACAATTGCAATAGCATATGTATTATTTTGGGAAGATACGTTAGTTGTGTTGTGTGTGTATGTGTTAAAGAAGATGATTGGTTAGAAGGCAACCAAAACCTTTGATGACCACATTGTAGGAAAAAAGAAAAAGTGCATCCATTACTTCCAACAACACCAAAGGGATAACATGTTTGTTGCATCTATTGAAGAAAATATGAATCAATAATGGAGAGAATGAGGAAAGCTAGAAAGGTGTAAAATGTTCTATCAACCATGATGTAAGCGAATGCAATTTTGAAAAGACAAGATGTAGATGAACCTCCACGTTGACTTAAAGGCCACAAGTAAATTCACAACCCCACATGTAAATATAAAAAATATTTCAGAGTATATAGGGTGTACAAACCTCTTTTACCTGAGGAGGAATGTTGTGATATTCATCCTTCAATTTTGCATGAGCTAATATGAGGAGCAAAAGCACATCTAGCAATTAATCAAATAAACAAGTGAAAGTTGAACTACATGATCAGTGGTTCAACCTATAACTTCCTCTTTGGAATACGAGTGTAACGTGTATAAGAGTATGTAATTACTTCTACAATTGCAACAACACATGTATTATTTTGGGAAGATAATTTAGATTTTTGGTGTGTGTATGTTTGAAAGAAGAGGAAGGGTTAGAGGGAAACCAAAACCTTTGATGACCACATTATATGTAAACTTAAAAAGTGCATCCATTGTTTCCAGCAACTCCATAAAGATAACATGTTTCTTGCATCTATTGAAATAAATATGAATCAGTAATGGAGAGAATGAGGAAAGCCAGAAAGGTGTAAAATATCCTATTAACCATGATGTATGTGAATGAATGGTTGAAAAAATAGTGTGGAGATGAGCCGTAACACAAAATTAAATACCACAAGTAAATTAACAACCCCACATATAAATATAATCAAGATTTTAGAGTATATGGGGTGTACAAACCGTTTTTACCTGAGGAGGAATGTTTTGATATTCAAACTTAGATTTCACATGAGTTAACATGAGGAGCGAAAGAACATCTAGCAATTAATCAAATAAACAAGTGAATGTTAAACCATACAATTAGTAGTTAAACCTACAACTTCCTATGTGGCATATGAGTGTAACGTGCATAAGAGTATGTAGATACATCTATAGTTGCAACAACATATGTATTTTAATGGGAATATATGTTGGTTGTGGTACATGTGTATGTGCTAAAGGAGAGGAAGGGTTAGAAGGTAATCAAAACTCTGGATGACAACTTTGTATGTAAGAAAAAAGTGCATTCGTTGCTTCTTGCAATGCAAAAATGATAACATGTTTGTTGTATTTGTTGAAAAAAATATGAATCAGTAATGGAGAGAATGAGGAAAGCCAAAAAGGTGTAAAATTCATATCAAGCATGATGTAAGTGAATGTAGGTTGGAAAAATAAGGGTTTAGATGAGCCTCCATGTGAAATTAAAGACAACAAGTAAATTCACAACCCTGCATAAAAATATAACAAAGATTTTAGAGTATATGGTGTGTACAAACATCTTTTACCTAAGGAGGCATGTTGTGATATTCAGCCTTCCATTTGGAATGAATTAATATGAGGACCAAAATCACATCTAGTAATTAATGAAATACACATGTGAAGATTAAACAACACAATGAGTGGTTGAACCTAAAATTTTGTATGTGGCTAATGAGTATAATGTGCATTACACTATGTAACTACTTCTACAATTGCAAGAACAGATGTATTAGAGAACATACATTGGTTTTGGTGCATGTGTATGTGTTAATGGAGAGGAAAGGTTAGAGGGAAACCAAAACCTTGTAGGACAACCTTCAATCACAAAATTAAAAATTCCACCCTTCAGCTTACAACAAGGAAAAATATAAAACATATAACCGAGAGTGTTTTCCAACAAGCCTATAGTTTACTAATTTGGGAAAGTTGAAATGCAATTTTTAGTCAACCTGATAGTTGTTATATATTTTCAAGATGTTCCTTTCATTACATTTGTATTGTGTAAATAAGAATTTTTTTTCATTGCAATCATATTGTATGTGTAGTCGGAGGTTGGAAAACACAATGCATTAAGAAACCTGCAACCTGCATAGTGTTGAAAAACCCTCGATGTATAAGAACATAATTGGTTGGTAAACCCTTGGCCAAATATGGTTACTTTTATGTATCCCTTGGCTGCAAATCCTCTCCAAATTCTCCACCCTTAAGCTTTTTCCAATCTCAACAAACTAACTCGCAATGCACTATGTTTTCCTACCTCCCTATATTTTGATGACATGATGAAATCAAAATGAAATTCATACTCTAATTAATAGTTTTGATAAATTTTAAAAGTGCCTTTTCTTACATTGGTAGTGTAAGGTTTTCATTACACTCATTTTTTATATTGATAATTCAATGCTGGAAAACATTGTGGCTTGAGGAACCTAAGATCTTCCTAATACTTAAACAGGAAACGGGTACTAGAATGTATGAAATGAATAAGGAAACATCCCTAAAAATAATTGAATAGAAGCAAACAAAACTGTATGAGATATATAATGTATTGACTAAAGAGATTCTTCCTACTCTTGAGAATTTGGGGAAGCAACATTTGAAGTATACATGCAATGAGAAAATGACAATGCAAAATTTCATGCAACAGGTACTAGAATGTATGAAATTACGAAGGAATCTGCTATAGAAATAATTGAATAGAAGAAAACTACAGTGAATGAGACAGTTACTATATTGATTAAAGAGAATCATTGCTATTGATAATTTCATGAAGGTGCATGTGTAGTATCCACAATGGGCATATGGTAGTGCAAAATTCAAGTAGCAAGTGTAGAAAGTATGTAATCAAAAACAAATATAATCTAAAACTACTTGAAAAGAATTAGACCAAAGTGAATAAGATAGATTATGTATCAACTTGCAGGTAACTGCACCAAGATGGTTCCCAAAAAGGGGACTTAAGTGGACAATTTTTTTCTGAAATCAAGAAATATTGATATTGGACGTGAAATTGAGGATACTTACAATCAAAATTTTGAGATGGAACAAAAAGAAGGATTCAAGTGCTCTGAGTCTACTTTATAAAACTACTAATTTAGTTTAAAAATGGTTAGGATTAAGGGGTTCAAATGAGGGATGTACACAAATTGGTGTTTTTTTTGTCAGAAAAATATAGCATAGCAACTCTTGTATGACCCTCGTACAGTGAATTTTTTTTTTAGTATTTTCAAAATTGCTATGATCAAAAGTTAGCTAATAGTATGTAGTTGATGCATGATTTTTTTGATAATTTTTTAATGAATATTTGTTTTTTTATTAATTTTTGAAGTGGAAATTTATTAATTTGTTTTTTCCTGAAAAATAGAATTTTGGCCTTGCTACCCCTACAAATTTTGGAAACTAATTGAATTTTTTTTAATTTAAAAAAAAAAAATGTAGAATGGAGTCTACTTTCTAAAAATGTAATCTATTTGAAAAATTGATTAACGGTTAATTTATAATGAAAAAAATACCAAACACTGCTTTTGGCAAAAAAAAAGACATACAAATGAAATAAATTATGGATGAAAGGCTTAACATTTTCAGAAAGTGAAAAAAATTACATCATTGGATAGCTAAGAGAGAACCCAACATTACCCATGTGTTCGGATTTATTGATATTGAACCACGTGCAATCCTGACGAAGAGCACGAACTTGATTATGTGAAATATGTTAGATTTTTCAAAAACACGTCTCTGGTCATTGGGAATGCCCTCCAAGCCTTTGGGTTGGAATTCCAAGGCAAATACAAAGCCTAAGGCTCAGGAATTCCCAAAGCAAGATATAATGCGAGTGCATTATAACATGAGCGCGTTATAACGTGCTCACATTATATCTTAGTTTTGACATGTTTTGTGAATGCATTTTTTGAATTTTTTGAATGCATTGACAAAACGCAAACATGTTATAATGCGCTCACATTTTGGTCTACATTGAATATTTTTTCTTCTCTTTTTCTTATCTCTTTCCTCTTGTTATCTTTCAAGGAAACTATATACATGAAATAAAAATTTAAGTATAAGTTGAAATTTACATATGGATATTTACTTTCTTATACTTTAAGTTATATTTCATGTATATAGGTAGGATTTTTGAGAGTGGTTTAAGATCTTGAGGATTTATTATACAAATTCTAGCTTCTAGAAGATCTTAAAAATTTGAGACTTAGTCAAATTTTAGAAATCAACATGCCAAATTTCAGTAATCAGGAGGTCATATTTAATTAGTCAACAAGTTCTATCATCTTTCTCTCCCACTCTCTCATTCTCTCTACTCTCTATCTCCCCACTCACTCTCTCTCCCTTCCTCCCTCTCTCCCCTCTCTCTTTTCTAGCTTTTGGAAGATCTCACAAATTCAAACTTAGTCAAATTTCAATAATCAAGAGGTCAAATGTCAATAATCAGAAAATTGTATTATTTCTCTCTATCTCACTCATTTTTATCCCTTACACTCTAGACCTCTCTCTCACTATCTCTATCCCTTTTTCTGACTCTCTCTCCCTTGATCTCAAGAAATATCTCTCTATCTCTCTCTCCTTTGCCCTCTAATTCTCTCTACCTCACTTCTCTCTCCCTCTCTCCCACCTTCCCTCTCTACTTATCTCTCTCTCTCTCTACCTACCTACCGCTCCCTCCATCATGCCCTACGACTCTCTTTGTTTCTCTCTAGCTAACCTCTCTCTCACCTCCCTCTCTCCCTCTCTTCTTCCCTATATACTCTCTATCTCCCAATCACTCTCTACCTACCTCTACATCCATCAAACCTTACCTCTCTCTACACCTCTCTTCCTCCCTCCCTCATTCCCTCTCTAATTCTCTCTATCTCACCTCTCTCTCTACCTCTCCTTCCATCTCTACTTAGCTTTATCTCCTCTCTCTCTCTCTACCTACCTCTCCTTCAACCACTCTTTATTTCTCTCTCTCATCTCTCTCTACCTCACTACATCTCTCTCCCTCCCTCTCTACTTATCTATATCTCCCCTCTCCCTCTCTACCTATCTCTCCATCCATCACAACCTAACACTCTCTCTCCATTACTCTCTATCTCACCTCCCACTCTCTCCATCCATACCTCTCCCTCTCCTTCCCTCTCTACTCTCTACCTCACTAATCCTTCTCTACCTACTTCACCATCCATCACTCCCTAACACTCTCCCTACACCTCTCTATCTTGATTCTCTCCCTCCCTCCCTCCCTCCCTCATTCCCTCTCTACTCTCTCTCTACCTCTCCTTCCCTCTCTAATTATCTTTATCTCCCCTATCCCTCTATCTCTCTCTCTCACTACCTTTTCCCCTATCTACTCTCTATCTCTCTCTCACTCACTCTTTCTCACTCCTCCCTTACCCTCTTTCTCTCTCACTCTCTCCTCTCTATCTCACCATTCTCTCTTTCCCTCTTTGTAACTCTCTACTTATCTATATGCCACCATTATCTCTCTACATATCTTTATCCCACCTATCCCTCTTTACCTCTCCCTTCCCCCCCTCTCTCACCCACCCTCCCTCCTTCCCTCTATCTCTTTCTACTTCTCTCTATCTCACCTATCCCTCTCTAGCTGCATATCCCTCCATCACTCCCTACCACACTCTCTCTATTGCTCTCTATCTCACCTCTCTCTCACCTCCCTCTCTCCCCCCTCCATACCTCTCCCTCTACTTCCATATCTACTCTTTATCTCCCTAATCCCTCTCTACCTACCTCTCCATCCATCACTCCCTACCACTCTCTCTAGACCTCTCTATATCAATTATCTCCCTCCCTTATTCTCTCTCTACTTCTCTCTACCTCCGTCTTTCTCTAATTATCTTTATATCCCATAGCCCTCTCTCTCTCTCACTAGATGTATATCTCCCTACCTTTTCCCCTATCTACTCTCCATCTCTCCTCTCCCTCCCTCTCCCTCTCTCTCACTCTCTCTCACCCTCTTCTCTCTATCTCACCATTCTCTCTTTCCCTCTCTATAACTCTCTCCTTCTCTATATGTCACCATTCTCTCTCTACTTATCTTTATCTCACATATCCCTCTGTACCTCTCCCTTCCTCCCCTCTCTTGCCCACCGTCCCTCCTTCCATCTATCTTTACCTTTCTCTACTTTTCTCTATCTCACCTATCCCTCTCTACCTGCATATCCCTCTATCACTCCCTACCACACTGTCATTATTTATCTTTATCTCACCTCTCTCTCACCTCCCTCTCTCTACTTCAATACCTCTCCCTCTATTTGTCCTTCCTTATCTACTCTTTATCTCTCATTTATGTCTACACCTCCTTCCCTCTCTACTTATCTTTATCTTCTCTTTCCCTCCCCCTCTTTCTCTCTCCCCCTATGAGGGTTGAGGGTGTAAGGTTTAGTGTTTAAGGTATAGGGTCGAGGTTATAGGGTTAATTGTATAGGGAATAGGTTTTAGGGTTGAGGATATTAGGTATAAAGTTGAGGGTGTAGGGTACTTGGATGAGGGATGAGGGATGAATGTTTAGGGTTTAAGGTATAGGGTTGAGGGTTGAGGGATAGTGATTAGGGTTGAGGGTATAAGGTTAAGTGTATAGGGTATATGGATTATGGTATAGGATATTGGGTATATAGTTGAGGGTATTGGGTTGAGGATATTGGGTTTAGGGTTGACGGTTTAGGTTTTAGGATTTATGTACAAGTTTAAGGGTTGAGGGTTGAGGTATAATGTTTAGGGTTGAGGGTATGAGGTTAAGTGTATAGGGTATAGGGATTAGGGTTTAGAGTGTAGGGTTAAGAGTATAAGGTATAGGGTTAAGACTTGAGATTGTAGGGTTTTCTTTTTAAGTATAGGGTCGAGGGATAATTTTTATGGTTTAGGGTATAAGATTGAGGGTCCAGGGTAAAGAGATGAGGCTTGAGGTTGTAGGGTTTAGGGTTTAAGCTATATGGTTGAGGGTTGACAGATATTCTTGAAGGTTGAGGGTATAGGGCTAAGTGTATAGGGAATAGGGATTAGGGTTTAGAATAATGGGTATAGGGTTGAGGGTATAGGGCTAAGTGTATAGGGCATAGGGATTAGGGTTTAGAATAATGGGTATAGGGTTGAGGGTATTGGGTATTGGGTTTCAGATTGAGGTTTAGGGTTTAGGGTTTATGTATAGGGTTGGGGGATGATGTTAAGGGCTTAGGTTATAAGATTGAGGTTATAGTGTATAAGGATGAGGGTTAAAGGTGTAGGGTTGAGGTATAGTGTTCAAGGTTGGGGGTGTAGGGTTAACTATATAGAGTATAGGGATTAGGGTTTAGAATATTCAGTATAGGGTTGAGGGTCTAGGGTGCAAGGTTTAACATAGGATTAAGTGTTTAATTATAGGGTTAAGGGTTCAAGGATAATGTTTACATCATCAAGAGACCCCATTTCTTGGACCCATTTTTTCAAATAGGCCACTACATTTCCAATTTCACTAGATTGACAAGCTAATGGGCCCACTAGCTTGCTAATTTGGTTAAATTGGCAACCTATCTTGTCTTGTTTGAAAAAAATGAGTTGAAGAAATGGGGTTTCCCAGTGATTTAAATCACCGAGAGACCCCATTTCTTGCACCCATATTTTCAAATAGGCCACTACATTTCCAATTTCATTGAAGTGGCAACCTAACTTGCCTGTTTGAAAAACATGGGTCCAAGAAATGGGGTCTCTCAGTGCAGAGAGACCCCATTTCTTGGACCCATTTTTTACAACAGGCCACTACATTTCCAATTTCACTAAATCGGCAAGCTAGTAGACCCACTAGCTTGCCAATTTTGTTAAATTTGCAACCTAACTTGTCTTGTTTGATAAAATGGGTCCAAGAAATGGGGTTTCTCGGTGATTTACATCATCTGGAGACCCCATTTCTTGAAGCCATTTTTTCCAAACAGGCCACTACATTGCCATTTTCACTGGATTGGCAAGCTAGTGGGCCCACTAGCTTGCCAATTTGATGAATTTGTTAACCTAACTTGCATGTTTGAAAAAATGGGTCCAATAAAGGGGGTCTCTTTGTGATTTACATCACCGAGAGACCCCATTTTTTGGACCCATTTTTTCAAACAGGCCACTACATTTCCAATTTCACTGAATTGGCAAGCCAGTGGGCTCACTAGCTTGCCAATTTGGTGAAGGGAGAGGGATAGATAGAGTTATTGAGAGAGAGAGCCCTGAGAGAGGGAGAGGGGTTAGGAGGGAGAGGGTTGAGAGAGATAGAGGGAGGGAGGGTTAGGGGTAGAGGGTAGAGTGTTTAGGGTTT